>NW_023590562.1:0-22727 GCF_014843425.1 Jatropha curcas
AACGGAAGGAGGAGGAAATAAGAACAGCAGTTTTCCATTTTCAAGGGCTTTGGGGAACTATTTTAAATTGGAAGCCCGGAAAAGACCCTGAGGGACTTATTTCCTTTTCCCTCCTAGGCGCCGCGTTTCTAACCCCTTGATGCAAGCTTCATACTCGGCTTACATTTGTTTGGTTGCAGTCAAAATCCAATTGACTGCGGATTGGGATGTTTCTTCCACAAGGGTTTTGAATAACGACTCCAACCCCATTTCCATGGTAGTTTTGAAGCATCCATCAAAGTACATTGCCCAAACTTCACTTTCCAGCTCAATAAGGTCTTTCGTCAGGAAATTTACCTCTGGCATTTGGTCTCCGACGGTATTCTGCTTAAAAATTTTTGGGGTTCAGCCAAGGCTCACCTTTCACTGCTTCCGTTGTACAAAATTTTAAATCCATAAGTGCGGAGCACTGATTACCCACTTGGCCATCTTACAGTCAAGAACCAGGCCTCTCCATAAGAATTTCAAGGGGTTCGATTCAGAAATGACATAGGTTGATGTAAGACGAGGAGGTAGTGCTTGCAGCTTCGATTACAGGCCCAACTAGAAGCCAAGACACAACTTCTCTATCTTGTTGTATTTTAGCTTCGGTATTTCTAGCATCCTTTTTGCTTAAGATAATACCGCATTTTCTATCCTTGTATCTTCTGCTTGTTGAGCTAGCATTGACCCATCGCTTTTTTCGTCACTGGTTTAGGTACAATAAAACAAAAGGCTTTTCCTAGCCCTGTGGTTGGCTTGTAAAACTGCGGGGATTAGCAAGATATTGCTTGACTGGTCGAAAGCTTTTTCTGAGCAATCCTCATTCCATTTGACTGCCTACTTCGCTTTCCTTGAGTAATTTTTGAAAATCGCGACCCAAGTATCGGCAAACTGATTGATAAACCGGGCTGATGTACTATAGCCTTCCAGGAACCCGACTTCTTTTTCCGTCTCGGTGCTGCATTTTTGCCAAAAATGCCTTGGCTTTTAAGGCTCAATCTCTATGCCCTTCCGACTGACCATGTGCCCCAGGAAATACTCTGGATGTAGCTCCAAATAGACATTTGCACCGGGTGAGCTTTACAGTTGTACTTCGAAGTCTAAGGAAGAACTTCTCAAGTTGCTGTTGTGTGTCCTTCAACTGTTTTGATTTTTAACGACGTATCGTCCATGTACCCACTTCTAGCTTCTTTATGAATCATGTCGTGCGAAGATGGTCGTTGCCATTCTTTGATACAGTTGGCCCCGGCATTTTTTGAGTTCCAAAAGGCACTAACCTTGTAGCAGTTAAGTTCCCCACTTCCATGATGAATGCCGTCTTCTCTTTTGTCTGGCAGATGCATCATTATTTTGATTGTTACCCGGACAGTGAGATCGGTCACAGGAGGGACAGTCTGTGTCCAGACATTCGGTCACATAACAAGTCATACTTGCGGTAGGGGGAAGTTCGTGCTCTTCGGACATGGCTTTATTCAATCCGGTAATCACACAACACATTTACTTTTCCATCCTTCTTAGGGCGGCACCAATGTTTGCTAACCATGTGGGTAAGCAAATGGGTTCTATGAAAATTGTTCTCCAGTTTGCTTGGGCAACTTCCTCCTTTGATTTTCAAGACCATTCTGTCCTTCAGCCTTCTAAGCTTTGTTTTCACTGCTTTAGCCTCAGGGTATACGGAATCTATGCGCACCACGTATTGCTGGGTCGATTCCCGTTGATGTCATTGACTTCCACATTGAAGCGAATCAGCAAATTTCTTTCAAACATTCATGAACTTGTTCCCTGTTCATACAATCAGATGCATATGTATGTAATGTTCATTTCTTCTTTGCCAGATCTATTATTTTTCCTTTTCATTTTTTATTTCATTTATTGGATTATTTTTTCTTGGAAATGGCTTGGAAGATAGACACGCAGGGTAGTCAAGAATTTTTGCAAGCATTTATGTTCTGACGGAATCGTCTTTCAAAAATTACATCGAATTTGAAATCTGGATTTCTAGATCCGACACAGACGACTCAGAACTGAACTGGGACTCTTGGACTCGGTTCAGGACTCGGGGTCAGACTCGAATCTCAGTACAGGACTTTATTACAGCTTTTTGACTCTTTGGTTTCACTCGGGAGGGGGTACTATCAACAGTGCCGTCTCCTCGGCTTAACCAGTTGCTGAGAGGTCCTCCGCTTGGCTGATTAGGTTGGAGCACGTCTCGATTCTCGTCACTTCCGGTGATAACCGCCAACTCGTCAAGAGACTAGGCTTGCATGAAGTTCTTCCGCCTCCAGTTCAGTTATGGTTTCGGGCTTGTTGCCCCAAACATCGAGAATATTTTCTAACCCCAGGCAACGATCCTTCTTAGCAGTCGGCAGCGGAATGTTCTTGGAAGCCACGATATAGGAATCGGTTCTCCGATTTGCAGAAGTAACCATCAGTTCAAGAGGTAAGGGCCGCATCTGTATGCTCTCCTTTCTTCCCCTTCTACCTCTTTCAGGGCCCGGTCTCGTCAGTAAGGTCGTAGCCTAGTCCATAGTCCCCTCATTCACTTGGACCTTTCCCAGGTTTGCAGTGCGAGGTATGTTTTCGATCCTTGCCATCAATCGATTTCCTAGGCAGATATGTACATTTTCAGCATCAGAGGCAACTATGCAAGTTTATTAGCACTATCCCGAAATCAAGAGAATTCAAGAGTTGCAGTCTTCTTCCTCTATTGGAATTGCGGTGTCATATTGAATCCAGAAAGCGGGTAAAATTTGGCAGTTTCAGCGAGTTAAACCTCAAAGAGAGGCCTTGGCCCTTTGGCTGTTTTTCAGCTGGCTGTAGTCATCCCCTTGAATGGTGATTAACTTTTGTCCTCATAGGGAAACTTGACCTTTTGGCTGCAAGGGATGAGGGGTACTGCCTAGTGTGATGTATTCCAGGGTCGCGCCAAGAAAAGCAAGATTTAGAAGCTAGTCGGTACATCCAATTACTGGAATGGGACTTCATCACAGCCGGCCAACTGTTAACTTTCAGCGTTAGCAACCCCCAACACTTCCTCCGGGTACTGTCATAAGCTTTCACTATTTGGTCCGTGGAGTGAAATCGTTTCCTCCAACCCCAGATAGCTAGCTTACCTTAGTGGGCAGACGTTTAGGGCTGACCCATTATCAATGAGAAACCATGGGACAGTTTTTTTCGGGTCTAGACAGTGACATACCGGGCGTTATTATGACTACTCCCTCCTTGGGGTAAGTCGTCGGTTCAGAAAAACCGATGCTTTGCATTTTAGCGATTTGGGTGAGGGTGGATCTAGCACTTCAGGCTAACGTCCCACCGATGTTTGCAGTTGACTCAAAGCCTTGCAAAGGCTTGGCGAATGAGGAAAGGATTGATGCTAGAAGTTCCCAGATTGATACCTTAGCTTGTGTTCTTTTTAGCTGTTTGCAAGTAAATGGGTCTTCCTTTAGCTCCTTACCCTTTGGTAGGGTTTTTAATTGTGGATTTGTCCAAGACTAACGGTTCATTATTGTCTCCCGGCTCCTGGTTATAGCATCAAGTTTCTTCGTTAGGTCATTCAGATCCAAGACACAGATTTATTCATTTCTAGACAGTTCGAAAGGATCGAATCAGGTTCCTGGGTCAGCTACAAGCACTTACCCCATGATTTGGTAAGGGATTAGTTGCTAATGTTTGGCTTACTTCTGCGGAACTAATAGAGCCGTTGTCCCCAAAGTCTTGGATACGGTTTCTTACAGCGGTCCAACACGCCTCAGTCTTGTGCCCTTATACCCCCGATGCGTACTCACAGTATTCATTCAGCCTTTGTTAATTTCTTGGTAATGGGTTTGGTGGTGGCTTGCTTCCAAGGGCTTGATGTAGTTGAGCCTTGACAAGCCTCTCGAAAACCAAAACGGAATTGCATCTTGAGATCAGTATAGGTTTCTTCTGGACTGATCTGCCATTCCTCATGTTCCCCACACGCAAAGGGTTTTAGTGGGGTGTGATGCGTTGCCACTTCGTGGACTTGACTGCTTTGGCTTAGCTTTTCTGTGTACTTTGAGGTTCCTGAGTCTTCTTTCAGTTTGCCCCCATTGAATCAGATCTTCTACTTCATAGCAGTGGCAATGAGCGACTGAATGTTGTAGTACTGGGTTCGTAGTTTGGTGTTTGGTAGACAGGTTGCAGGTTTTTTTTATTATGTCCACCTTGTTCTTTGTTCTGAGGCCGGTTAATTCATGGGCGGCCTTGCCTCCACCTGTAAGGAACGAGGAAAAGGGTTCATTGCTTTTCTTGTGGTGGTATTCTAGTTCTCTTTGAGTGACATTCGCACCTCCATGTTATTAGTGATATTGTGAATTGAAGGCATTCAGATGTCTTCCCATGTTTTTCATCTTAGAGCGAGTCCAGGCTAACAAACCACCTAAAGCAGCAGCCGGTGAGTGGATTGTTGGAACAACTGAGCAAGGAGCTCGATGCTTTCAATCCAAACGGTTAAGGGCACCCCACATATTTTCAAATGAGTTTTAGGACAAGTGGTCCATCAAATTTTGTCCATGTTGGGCATCTTGAAACTTGGTTGGCCGTCTTGCTCGGGGAACAAGGACAAGGAGTCCATGTCACGACTTCCTTTATGGTTTTGAAGAGCATGATAGATCTTTCCAGGAGTTTAGTTTCTCTCTCATTCTTGCTGAGCTTCCAGCTCAGAAAGCAGTTTTGGAGGGCATATCATCCGTTCAGGGAGGGTTTGTAGGATTCAGCAGCAGGACCTGATTAGACGGTAGGCAGTTCCACTTCCCCGGTCGAAGGTCCCATTTCCATTATCGTTGCCCAGTCCAGCTATCAGGGCAGATCCTTTGGGCAGCCAATGCCTCATTCATTTGGACCCCACCAATTCCTGGCCCTCCAGTTGTTTGATGAGGGTTTGGTACGGGCTAGTAGAAGCCATTGATGCAGGGTGGGTGTTGGAGTTGCAGGGAAAAACTGGTGTACTGGTGAAGCTTGGTGAAGCTGGTTGATAGCACCATAGGTGTGATTGGCACTTGGGTAGCACTCGGATTGTGGGTAACCTGTAAGGTTAGGGTAGCTGGACTAGGTTTACAAGTGATTGGTGTATCAGGGAATGATTGTAGATCGGACTCTTTTGTCAACTGGCATTGAATGAGAGAGTGTTTCATGCTCTCTTTGCTGTTTATCTCATGTTTTATTGATATGGTCGTGATGCGCATAACAACCCGTCATAATTATTTAATGGTATGGGTCAATCATTGGGTGCATTACAGTCCTAGGCATTAGGGTTCTATAGGCTATGACTCAAATAGAGAATCGGCTTATAAGGGACCTTTGAACCTTGGTATGGTATACCTAACCACATGTGAAACAAAGAGTTCGCGTGGTCCAACGGTACGCATACTCATGGGCCACCCCCAAAAGGTTAGGGGCGGTTGTTGGTAACAGAGAGACGCTTTGGCTGTCCGTCGACATAATAATTTGAGACCTGCCGATCAGCGCTACTTGCTTATCCAGATCAGGGAAGTTTGAACAAGAGAGAGAAGAAATTCATTTGACATTATTGTTTTTATGCAATGAGAAAAGGATTTTCTCATCGTTGCAAATAAATCAACAAATTTAAAAAGTTTATAATCAAATTTGTCAATTTAAAATTCAAATTTCCCCTCATCAAGTATTCTTAAAGAAAGAACACTCGATTGGGATGTCAGGTACCCCTGCAAAACAAACATAGTAAAATAATACCTAACGAGGGCAGGTTCGTCTATGCAGCAATTGTAGTTCCACTTATTGCAAATGATTACATGTTCTCACGTGAAGTCGCCCAAACTGTGAACCCTCCCAAACATCAACGCATATGAATGCAGGAAGAATGCACAGTGAGTGTGTGAAGTCAGCCACCTTGTTTATTATATTTTAGGCGTAAACTAGGAAAAACCCTAAGTGTCTCATTTAATTAATCCTAATTATTAGATTAATTACCCAATGGTAAAGGCATGGTCTACGAACCCGAGGTGGGATCCCGAGACTATGTCATCTTGATGAAACTAAACCATGAGAATGAATGTTTTGCAGGGGTGATTAATGTAATTGGACCAATGAAAATGTTTAATGATGTTGACTTGCACGCTCGTGGGTTAATCTCCAAACGTGCCTACGTACTTCCGTTGAATGGAAAGATCAAAGTCCACGTAAGTTCGATAGGCCTTCTCGAGGGCTTTTTGAATGGGGATTGTTTATGCATAGTGTGTGTATGCTTTGTGCATTTTTGTTTTAGGCATTTGGCCAAAGATTGATTGTTTTAGGCACTTTGATGCCAAAAAATGTTGCATTTTTAATGGCTTTTAGCAAGAAGATTTTAAATTAAGGCAATTGTGCCAAAAATTGATGTGATTAGGCGGATGTCGCCAAAATTTGATTTATTTGAGGCTTTAAGTCAAAACATTGATTTAGGCACTTTTATTTGCCAAAAATTTGTTGATTGGGCGATTGTCGCCAAAATTGGTGATTTAGGCATTTATATTGCCAGAGAAGTGATTAATTGGGAGGGCTTTTAGCACAAAATTGTGATTTTAGCGATTTGTCGCTTAAAAAAAGGATTCAATTCTCACTTTAAGGCAAGTTTTTTTGCCAAAGTTGAATTAATTGATTTATAATGCTAGGCCATTTATTGCCAAGAAAAACCTGTTTATTAAGAGGCTTTTTAGCCACAATTATTGATAATTGGACTTTTAGCCAGATTTGTTCGAAATTAAAGGCGATTATACCATAAGCTTATTTAATTATAGGATATTTTAAGCCAATATTGTCGGATTTAGGCTTTAATTCCATGTTATTTATTAACCGGCATTTAGCCTAACTTATTTTATTTGAGGCAGTTTATTTGCCTAAGATGTCATAATGATTTTATGCAGTAGTAGAATTTTAGGAGGTAAAGAGAAGAAGTATGAAATGCTAAAATCTAATATGCAGAGTTTATAGTTTCATTGTACCTGATTTAATCTACGGCCACTTTCTTTAACTCCATGGTTAAGCTCCTTCGTTAAGGGGAATTATTAATTAAATTTAATTTATAAAATGACCAAATAACAAAGCAAGAAAATAATAAGCTAAATAAAAATGCAGAAAAGCAGTTAAAGAATCGCAAGGAGTCGTAAGGGAGAAGAGCGTCTGTCACACCAGCTTGAGTGAGGAAACAGAAGCGCCCTCGTGGCTGCTTTTATAGGCAAAAAAACGGACTGTTTCGGCGGCCCGGTGGCGGTGCCACCGAAGGCAAGGGCGGCCTGCGGCGCCGGACGGCAGCGGCGGCTTGGGCCGCGGAGGTTAGGCGGCCTTGGCCGTACGGGACCGGCGGCTGGGCGCCTGAATCCGCGCGACTTGGAGCCGCCGCGAGGCCAGTGGTCGGAACCGCCGTGTTGGTGGCTTTGCTAATTCTTGTTCCGGAGGACTTTTCGGGAGGTTCCGGACCTCCAAAAATATTCCGGGACCAGTTTCTGCATCATCGTTAAATGTTTTCGGGACGTTTCAGTACCATATTGGCATACTTTCGGTAAACTTTCCAAAATGGCCTTCGGTCGACTGGACTGTTTGCAGTCAGGAAAACTGGCTCTTTGGCCTCAAAATTTGAGTATTTCACGAGTACGTTAGGCACGTTTTGGGAGTTTTAACTCGAGCGGCAGTCGAAAATCACTTAAACATTTCATTGGTCCAATTACATCATTTACCTTGCAAAGCATTCATTGCATTGGTTAGTTCATCACATGACATGTCTCGGGCATCCACTCTGGGGTTCGCAAACTATGCCTTAAATGTGAACCCAATTGGTGGGGAAAAAAAAAAGAATATTATCTAGGTAATTTAGGTTAGATATTAATGTCAATCTAGGTTTTTCTAAGTTTATCAAGGCTTGTGGTGGCGAAAAATCATCTCATTTGCCTTATCCTATTTTGGGCGTTAGATAGTGATAGATTAGAGGCACGGATGACTTTTCTGTAGTGATCATTATGGTTTGAAATCTAGATCTTTGTTTGTCAATTATTTGTAATTTGAATGGAACCTTTGGGTTTTTGGTGGTGTTTTATGGTGGTGGGCATTGTTTCTAGGGCACCAAATTAAGTAAGGAAGAATCCAGACAGATTTAGGGCAAAGATAGAAAGCCATAGAAAGTTAATCCCGTGCGCGCTTAAGTGTGTGTAGATTCTTTTTCTAGGCATGCAGGAGTATGATGATTTTATACAAAATTTTTTCTATCATTGCTAAGCCGTCTACTAATTACTTGTTAAAGATGCATCTTTTGATTTTCTCCAAGAATGTTTGGAAAGGCTGTGGTATGAAATGTTATGGTATTTCGTAATTAGCAAAACCAATGTGTTGGTCAATATATAAGTGATGTTGCTGTTGGTTGTGTTTAGGCCAGAAGGACATTGCATGAAAAAGTTGCATGTGATATTATCTATGCTTAGCCATTTCTAACTATGTACTCAATGAATTATGATATAGTAGGATATAGTAGCTTCGGTGGTGGTATTATGCATGTGACCAAATTCAGGCATTAACTTGTGTAACTCTATTCATAATCTATACTGATTTTGATATGTGTGTAAAAAAGATGCTCCGATGATAGAGTGTATTCTGTGTGAGTGTGGGTTATTATTATTGCAAGAATTTGACATATTGAATTGAAATTAGAGAATTAAAAAGGGTTCTGACAAATTTAGTCGCTGATTCAATTTTATCACGTGGCTGAAATTGACAGGACCAATTAGGAATGTATAGTCTGATGAAGAAGTGTTTCAGATGAGGAATTTAATGTTAGGTCGACTGGTGTCGACACACCTGGGTATGCTGAATTGCATAATTTTCTAGCTTTATCATAAATCATACCTCAGATATATGACTTATGCACAAAAGAAGAAGTGCTATGCAGATGTAAATTCTTATGGTAGATTGTTTAAGATATTTATGGAACGTAAATTGTAGGGGAACTATAAGACAGATATTATTATGCTGTGTTGGTCACTCTGGTCCAGATGTGTGGGCTGAGAGCAAATAGAACGGCTTCAAAGTTTGTATGATTGTGGTTTTTATTTGCCTACTCCTATTTTCAAGATGGCTCGCTAATTTGTTCTTCGTTGTGCATGTGGCTAAGGTTGCACATAAGTCGGAAAGATGAAATGGCCTGTATCAAATACTCGAGGTAGAGAATATTTCGCATGATTATGGGGAAGTCGAGGTGTGCCTTCCCGTAATTCACAATGTTGAGTTTTATATCTTAGTAGCTGGTCGACTATGTTTCCCAAATGGTGTGGAAGCACAAGTTGTGTCACAAACACGCCAATACAGTGGTCGTCTGGTTAAAATGTCGTTATTAATTTTACAGATGGTGGTGTTCCAAGGAGCAATCATAAAGTGACAAGAAGGTACACACTTTTTTAAATAGATGTGTGTGATAGATTGTGCTTGTGAGGGAATAATGGAAGTACACCACCAAGGTATCGTACCCCATATCATCCACAAACTAGTGGTAAGTGGAAATTTCAAGTGTGTGTTAGTGGATTTGGAAAACTGGGGGTTAATTCATCACGAAAGGTACCAATCTCGATTGATGCACTCTGGCATATAAGACGTGAATTTAAGACACCAATTGGGATGTCTCGGTAGTGGTGATGTATTTATGGACAAGCATATTCATCTATCTCTAATATTAGGAGTTAAGGCATACTGGGCGATAAAAGTCTTTTAATTTGACTTAAGCAGGCTGGCTACAATTATATGGAATTGCTATGTAAATGAACTTGATGAGATCAGATTATATAGCATATGAAAAATGCCAAGTAGTGGTATAAGGGAAAGAACTAGAAATGGGCTAATTGATTATCAGATTTGATCAAATCATTTTAAAGAGGAGAACAACAGTGTTATTATTAACTGAGACTATCCTCTGTGTTCTGGAAAATTGAAGTCAAGATGGAGTGTGGACCATTTGAGGAATCAAATTTCAGAACATGGAGGCATTAGGGTGAAAGAATCTATCTAATGGTACTACATTTGTGGTCAATGCTATGAACGGTGTAAGCTTTTTATAGTTTGGGTAATATTGTGATGATCCCCGCAGGTAAACATTTTGAATCAACACAATCGTTATGTTTACAATATAAATAAGAACTAATTAATATTATTTTTGTTTATTATTTAAAACCAAAAAAAAAAAAGGTAAAACTCATCAAAATGTGAAGTATGCAGGAGAATTTATTTTTACAGGGAACTTGAATTCGCCTGAGCGCGAATAAAGAAGCGGGGGCGGGGCGCTCGGATATTGCAAATATATCTCTATATCTTGCCACATTCACGATTCTCTGGGTGGTTGTGATTCTCCTCAAAGGAAGTCAGAAGCTTCAGATCCCGTCATTCCCGGCGCGGAACATAAATAAAGCGCAATGGCGCGGTCATATCTCAATAAGCAGTGAGATCACGTCGTGCGATTGAGTGATAATATCAAGCACGGGGTTGTTGCGCCGGAGGACACAGGCAAAGCGGAACTAAGCCATTTCGCGAGCGGGGAATTTCAGACGCGATCGGGACTCCAGAAAAAATTCCTGGTGTGCCGATTCCATTGATGTAGTTGTGGTGCGCAACTTGCCTAACGGTCAGAAATTCTCAACTGCCTCTCACATTCAAAATCGATTCTTCTCCTTCCCAGGGCATTCAAACCCTGCAAAAACACTGTAAAGTAACCTTTCAAATCCAATCAAACTCTTCCTTTCAACTTCTGCCCGGATTAACTCTCAACCCCTATTCTTTCCCTAAATTTAATCTTATTATCAGAAATTCCATTCCCCTCTTTACAAACCTCCAAAACTCTGTCGTACAAAAACCAATTTCCACAACCTCTGTTTACCTATTGTATGATCCCACTCACACGCTATGCAATATATCTATGATGATCCAAGAAGAAAAACAAGGAAGGATCTCATCCTCTGCACCAGCACGAGAGATTTTGGCCACCAGATATAAGGCTCCTTTCCCCATAATATAGTATGGAGAAGGAGACGCTACACCCGCGGGTGCAAGTTGCAATTTTCACAGGTATGTATGCTTCTTGACCACACCTTTTACAACTCTTGCATTTTTAGAGAAAAGTGCAGGAATACTTGGAAAAAACATTCTAAATTTGAAATATTTAGTCATTACAAATTCCTGAAAATGCTAAATTAAGTTTAGAGTTGTTTGACTACTACTTGATTTGGGTGGATTGATAATGAAATGGCCATCAATTTAGAGCGGATTGGAGAGGATTAAATGTGGGTTATGATAAAATTTGCAAGGAGCAATGGTTTAGGATTCCCCAAAAGTGGATGTGCTTCTAAACAAAGTGTTGGAATGCATCTTCCGTTTGGAAATACTAACGGAGGCAATCAAAACTTTTTACTTCCACGGAAATGCTGGAAATTAACATGGATTAAAGATTGAGAGTATTTTAACTATACCTTGCAGAAGGATTTGTTTCTTGGTTATGCCTCTGTTTGGACGAGTGGAGCATCCAAGTTCCCAAAACAAGAGGACTTGTTTTGTGTTTGGGACTGTATTTTGCCAGGGAAAACAAGTAGACGTTGCAGGAATAGTGCTCGATTTAAATATACAAGCTCTCGTCATCAAGGCAGCGTTACTTTTAGGAGTCGGTTAGTATTGCACGCCTATCTTGGGCATATGTTGCTCGAAATGCCTATTTTCACCTTATCAGCCCCAACCTACAGACACTTTTTCGGTCATATGGATGCGCATTCTTGAAAAAGACAAGGTTTGGTTAACGAAGTAAAAAACTGGCAGATACAGTAAATTATCGTTGTGAAGCCAGGGAACAAGAGCGGGACAAAGCGCATCGTAATGAAGGAAACCTCTGATGCACAAACGCAAAAGCGACAGCAGAAAGGCAAAGTGCGCAGTCACATCATCTTCGCATGCGAAGAAGAGAGAAGATGAGTTGCTGATGTAACAGTGTTGGGTAAAGTGCAAGCTTCTACAGCAATCCAGGGGAAACCCTTGCAAGTTACTGTTCCTTGACATTTGCGACAAAAAACTGCATACATCAGGAAAAATACCACGAACGATGGAACGGAAGTGATTGAAATATTTCACACAATCAAAACATCGAATTTACTGCGTCGCCTCCAGGTTCTCTGGAGGCCTAAGGTTTTTCTACCCTCTTTAGTTTTCTTTTTATTTTTCAAATATGTATTGTGTGTTATTGCATGTGTATGTTGGTGTTCTCTTTGCATTTCCTCCACAATGAGGACATTGCGTTCTTTTTAATGTGGGGAGACTTTTACAAGATCTCAGTTCATTCTCATTTCATTATATATAATATATTAAAACTAAAGTGTGACAAATTAAAAAAGTCAACTTTTCTTTCCTTAGTTCAATGTTTAGTCTGTTCTACATTTGATTTTGTTTGTATTTTGCTTGTTGAAATAGAAGTCTTTTGATAAGTATACCCATTATTATAGAGATTGAAATGCTTATATGAACTTAAGTATTAATTTACATATGCATTTTAAACCTTTACAAATAGCACCATTTTTAATCTTTAGTTAATTATTCCTAGACATTATCTTATTGTTTTAGAGAAGCAATTGAAAATCCTGCTTGATATGAAGAATAGGAAGAAAAATGAAAATTAAATAACTTGTTATGTTCTCAAATCAATAAAGGAATGAAGGTATGTTCAAGGAGAAAAATATTTACGATGGGAATAACGGAAATCCGTTTTAAAAAGTAAAAGTTGGTAGTGAGCATAAATGCAAACCACTTAATCATTTACATTTCCCACATACCTTGAATAAAAATGGATAGCACAAGAAAAATGATAGCAAAAGAAAAAAAATTTTGGATGGAGAATAATGCAACCACAAAAGTAAAAGAAAAAAAAGAAAATATAAAGCAATGAAGTGGTATGGAGATCAAATGCAACCACTTAGTGAGATAGAAATAAGGGACTACCTAAAAAAATGCAAATTTGAGATAAGAAACAATACATTGTCTGCTATCTAAACGTCTACTTTCCTATTCTTTCATTCTAAGGATGGAGAATTGCCTATTCTCAGTATCTTAAATGATAGAAATTTTTTTCTTACACTTTTAGATTTTTGTTGGCTATATTGAAATTTCTTACACTGTTCATATTTCATCACACTACTTGGTTCATAAAATACATAAAATCTCTTTATTTTGGTAGATTACTTAAGAAGTCTAAATCAACGAATGTAAAAAACAAACATGAATCATACAGTGAGTTCAAAAAGAAGGAAAAAATATTTTTGCTTAAGGACAAGCAAAGAGCTAAGTGTGGGCGGAATTGATAGCCTCGCAAAGGCGGGCAAATCTTGTTTATGTTTATTTTCTAATATAAATTGCATGAATGCATTCGATTGTTTTTTATATATTTTACGTTTGTTCGTGTTGTTTTTTTGTTTCAAAGTAATTTTCAGGAACACAGTTGGAGGCAAGATTTGTTCTTATACAAAATAGGCCAACAAGTTAAAAAATGGGAAAGAAATTCCTTTGATCCAGCCCTCGCGGCGGAAGCATAGTCCCAACCAAGTCGCAACAAAGAAAAACGCCCAAGTCACGAGCGCTACCAGAGGTCGCGCGCGCAACCTACACCCAGAAAAGGCAAGTCGCGAGCGCGACATTAACATACGCTGGCGCGAAAAGCAGGCCTGAGAGTCAGAAGCATTTGGAGCAGAAGTCGCGAGCGCACCTCCCATCTGCACTGGCGCGAGCAAGCACTTTTGAGAGGCAAAAGGTTTGCCAGCGAAGTTCGCGAGTGCGACTTCCATATGCGCGAGCGCGAAAAGAACTTTTGAGAGGCAGAAGACTTTGGAGCAAAAGTCGCGAGCGCGATCTTTACAAGCGCGAGCGCGAGTCGAGATTTCCAGAAGACGTAATTGATGCCTTTTCATCTGAAGATCATATCTTTCCATGCAAGGGTCGTCATCTGAAGAACATGATCTTTCATGCAAGAGGTCGGGGCTCTTCCCAAAGAAGTCACTTCTAAACACCTGTCACTTGGCCACCAAATCACTACCAAACCACCATCACTCTCCTCCCTATAAAAAAGCAATCAAAGGTGAAGCCAAAGGGGAAGCAGACAGATTATATAAATGATTCATTAAGTAAAAAGTTATAACTTAAGAATCAGAATAACACTTGATTGTATTAAGAGGAGAAGTGGTTAGTAGTGACTTAGAGCAAGTTAATGAAAGTCATATGTTTATTGCGAGTGAATTGTGCTCCAAAAACACCAAAGAAGTTCCTCGAGTGTGACGCCCGTCGCGGAGACTTGAGTATGATTACTTTCTTTGTCCACGTGTTTATAATAGACTTGGACTTTGATATGTTTGATTTTCTTCCATACACTCTTCTAACTGCACAAAAGCACAACAATTCATTGGTATAGCCATTCAATAAAATTCCTTAAAGTATTTTTTTGGTCTTTGTTTAATCAAAGTTACTTAGATATGTATAATTCTCAAGAAGGGAAAAGATTTTTTAAGTAAAAGATCAAGAGATTTAATTCATTGAATTGAAATTTACATATGCCACATTTTCAAACTTATTCTGTTGAACATGATTAAATCTGTCTTATTGAAATACATCAAAGAATAAAGAATTAGGTTTAATATTTAACAAAATAAGGTTATTTATATGTAGAAAATACATATAATAGAATAGTATATATTCTATACTTGAAGGAAGTTGAAGTACATCTTTACCGAATATGTAGATTTATAAAGAAGTATCTTTTCAATGTATGTTACAAGCTTTATTGCATTAGAAGAGTAAAATTCCTGTCGTAATGAAATCAATTAAGGTCCTAAGTATTGTACTACCACTGTCATTATATGATAATTATTCCTTAAGTATTTGGCTAATACACTTGTTCTTTAAAATTCTAATTAAATTAGCCTTAGCAATAAATAAAATTTAAATCCGTCTTTATGATTAATTATTCTAAGTATTTGGCTATACACTTGTCTTTAAATTTAATTAAACATTAGCCTTAGCATAAATAAAATTTAATCATTCTTGTATTCGTATCCCTGTAAACACATACCCAAGAGTAAAGTAGCAAGTGAACTCAACCCATTCCTCGTGGGATCGATCTTTTATTACTACGTTGTGATCCGTATACTTGCGGGAACTCAAAAGAGACGCAACAGTGTCCTCAAGTGGTTCTAGTAAGAAGGGAGAAAAGCTTTGCCTCTCCACCTCGTAAGGAAGGAAGAGAAGGATTCTCGGGCTTCCTGTTTGGTAGTCTCCATATCCCTCCTAGTAATGTCAAACTCCACATTGTAGTTGTACTGCTAGTTGAAGACATGCAGATCTCATCTACCAGGTTCTCTTCTTGGCATTGTCCAGGGCGACCTCCAGTATAAAGCAGCTCCAGTGAGAGACAGCTGGAAGAACTGAGCAAGGAGCTCATTGTTTACATCAACAGGAGTGCACCCACATACATCTTCAGATGAGTCTTGGGCCAAGTGGTACCATCAAACTTGTCCATGGAAGGCATCTTGAACTTAGCTGGTAGCCTTGCCTTTGGAAAGAGTGGGAGAGAGTCCACATCGATAAGGTCCTCATACTTCTTAATGCTCTTGAGGAACTTTTTAAAAGAGTCCATCTTCTCCGTCATCTTTTTCACCTTGGGAGAGGTAGAGTCATCCCCTATCTGGCTCGGGGTAGCAGTACCATTAGAAGTGGCCCCTATCTCAGGAACTGACCCTCGAGCAATCTGATCACCGTTGGGTGGGGCATTCGGTTGTTCATTTGATCCCCCAGTCTAATTTGGAGGAGTATCAGCATTTTGGCTTGCAATTATCAAAGTCCTTACTTCCCTAGCTGCTTCGCCTGCTTCTTATTATGATGGTGATGTTGGCATGGGCATCAAATGTTGTTGTCCCGTGGCCAACTCGAAGGGGCTGATGACCTATTCGAACATGAGATATAGCTGGAAAATTGTGGTTTCTCACTGAGTGGTGATAGTATTCTGAAGGGAGTTATTCTGCTCAGTCAACATATTATGGAAGTGGGTTTCTTGATCCCGGAGCATTTCTTCCATCATGGCCCTAAGATCAGTAGGTGAAGCCATCATTGTTGTGTACTCTGGAAGAAGCCAACAAAGGAGGTATCAGTATACAATTGTGGGTTCGGTTTTAAAGGCATGCATGGTTAGGATTTTGTAACTCAAGTCGGTGTTTAAGGTTTTAAGGATGATTAAGGCGCATAGATTAGTGCTTGAGGCTTTTGGTAATTTGAGTAGTGCTCAGGTTGGTATTTGAGGCTTTTGAGATTGGAAAAAGCAATGCACTAGCCAAGATTTGAGGGCATGACTCGGGCATTGCCCCCAATTTAGGGATTTGTGAGTGCTTGGTCTGATTTAAGGCTTTTTGGTAAATAAGGGTACTAGATCGGTGTTTGAGGCTTTTGGTAATTTGGGTAATGCTCAGGTCGGTGTTTAAGGCTTTTGGTGAGTGAAGAAGCAATGCGCGAATCAAGATTGGAGGCCATGATTTGGGCAATGCCCCCTATTTGGGGATTATGGGTGCTCAGGTCAGTGTTTTTGAGGCTTTAGGTATTTAAGGTGCTCAGGTCGGTGTTTAAGGCTTTTGGTAAGTGGAAAAGTTTTAGTCGAGCACATTTCCTCGAGTAAGGACCAGTGTTTGGTATTGACCACTAGTTGGTGTTTAGGTTGACCACTCGTTGGTGTTTAGGTTGACAACTAATTGGTGTTTAGGTTGAAAGATTGCTCTTAGTCTATAAAATGCTCGAAGGAATGGATGTTATGCCAAAATGGTTTCATGATGTTTTGGGTGCATATAATCCTCAGGATCGGATCTAAGGTCATTACAGGCTTTCGGTGGATTGGTTTAAGGGTCCCATCTGCTAGAGTTAGAATATACCTCGTCATTTGACCATGTCGTATTAAATGGAATGATTGGTACGCCAAACCCTTTATCCTATCGTAACGAACAGAGGTGCGCAGGATTGGGTGAGCAACTTTCTCAACCCGGGGCAGCTGTAAGGAAGATTGCCCCTAAGTGATAATAGCAACTCAGTTTGCTTAATTCTAATGACGGGAAAGGATCCCAAATGATGCATCTGAATATATGCAAAGGCGATTTCTTAATTAGACCCAAACCGGAGATTCGAAGCCTATTTGGTAGTCCTCTTATTACATCTTTTACTTTAAAAAAATGTTTGAGTCCCTAGCTGAGTCGCCAACTGCGAGCCCCCTTTCGAGCGCCATTGGAAAGATCCGAAGGACGAAGTCAATCCAAACGGGGAGGAACTCCTTCCGGTTCCTTTTGTTGATTTTGATTTTATATTGATTTGTCAGATTATAGCTCTATTTAGCACGTAAGTGATGTCAGGTTGGCTCTTTGGAGCGCTTTGACAAGTGTGTGATGTGATAGAGTCACCACCATACTTTTTTTTAATTTTTGGGAAAAAGATTAAGGAAAAAACTCCATGTTGGACTCCATTTTCAGTTTTGCCCTTTTGGATAAAATGTACTAGCCTCGAATCATTGGGTCCGAGGACTAGGTTTTCAGCTTCTTTCGAATGAATAAACGGTTTGGGTCATAATTAAGGAATAAAAAATTAATGTTTTGCATGAATGTCAGTTTATCGATGCATGAACATAATAGTAATGCATGACAATATCAGAAATATGGTGCATTAAAAGCATAAATAATTAAAAGTGTGTAATTCGAAGGGAAGCCTGGCTCTAGCCTCGTTTATCGAGGATCCTAGGTCATGCAAAACATTCCCCTAAGTCTCAACCAGTCAATTTGATCGGGGGCCTGCTACCTAGGCTGAAATCAGTAGGTATGCCTTCATACCTCATTTGTATGAGGGTCAGAGCGCACGAAGTCCTACCATCAATTAGGATGGTATGGTTTTAAAGGTGCCACTCGGGGAGTAGGCTTGAAAGGTTTGCCGGGCGGACCAGGCTTAGTTTGAAAAACTGGTTTTATCAATTTTACCGGACGGATTGATCTTAGTATACCGAACGGACTAGGCGTAAAGCATGCTAAGTACCGGACGGATCAGGCTTGATAGTTCATATGGTGCCGACCGAACCAGGCTTAATTGATAAAGTTTTGAGTTTAGTGTTTATACCTTAGTGCCTGTGACATGGCCGGATTAGAGCTCCACGGTTATAACGATCAAAGAGGTTGAGTCTTCCTCTAAATAGAGCTTAGGTAGGGCACGAGGACCCGAATTATAGTCTTATATTTTACTAGCGTTAATTAATGCATTATTAATTAATTCTTAAATTAATTAACTAATTAGGGCGTAAGCATGCCTAAGTTACCTCGGGACCGGACAAGGCTTGGAAATAGTTCATATGGTGCCGACCGAACCAAGGCTTAATTGATAAAAGTTTATTGAGTTTAGTGTTTAAAGCCTTAAGTGCCTGTGACAGGCCCCGGATAGAGCTCCACGGTTATTAACGATCAAAAAGAGGTTGAGTCTTCCTCTAAATAGAGCTGTTGAGGGTAAGGGCACGAGGACCCGAATTAAGTAGTTCCTTATACTTACTATGCTGTTAATTAAGTGCATTATTGAATTAATTTCTAAATTAAATTAACTAATAAGCTTTAGTCTAAGGAAGACTAAAGTGGTAAGTTGAAAGTCGAAAGGAATCGACTTTTGAGTACCAAGTCGGGGCCTTAACTCACTAAGGAAGTAAGAGCGGAGAGGGTCGGACCTATAGTTGCCTTAAGAAACGGTAAAAGGGAATAGAGAGTCGTTGGAAGACTTAGAAAAAGCGCTCAATCTAAATTTGCAACAAGAAGTAGTGTAATCGTAAAAGGGAGAATGAGAGTCGTTGAAGCTTGAGAAGCGCTCAATCAAGCAACAAGAGGTGGTTTGGAATGAGGGGGAGTGTGCCTTTTATAGGTAAGGGAGTGCTGACCCAGGGCAAAAATTGGTGCCGAGGTCCTCTAACTCGGTGCAGCCAAAATCGGTATCGATATAGGGGTAATCGATGCCGACACTAGGCTTTTTGGCACTGATCGTGGCATTTTACCATTCTGCCCCTGCTCTTTGGTTATAGGATTTTCAGGCTTCTGGAGGTTCGTTTTCAGAGGGTTTGAAAAGAGTCCAAAGCACGGTGTAGCCGGCTTTGTTGTTCATCTCCTCAGCTCAGTGTAATCGGCTTGAGAGAGTTTGAAAACAGTCCAAAGCACGGTGTAGTCAGCTTTTTTGTTCACCTCCTCAGCACAGTGTAATCGGCTTCAGAGGGTTTGAAAAAAGTCCAAAGCACGGTGAAGTCGGCTTTGTTGTTCACCTCCTCAGCTCAGTGTAATCGGCTTGAGAGGGTTTGAAAAGAGTCCAAAGCACGGTGTAGTCGGCTTTGTTGTTGTGAATACTCAAATTTTAAGGCTCAAAAAGCCTGTTGGTTGACTTTGCTACAGTAAATTTGACTGTGCTACAATGAATTTTGACTCACAAGGCTCAAAGAGCCAATTTTCCCGAACTGCAAACAGTCCGGCTGGACCGAAGGCCATTTCGGAAGTTCACCGGAAATATGTCAATATGGTACTTCAAACGTCCGGAATTTTACGAGGATCGCGGAACAGGTCCCGGAATATTTTTCGGAAGTCTGAAACTCCCAAAAAGGCTCCCGAAGCGAGGCACGGTGGCGACACGGTGGACCACACAGGGACCTATCGTAGCGGCTGCTTAAGCGCCAACGGCCGAATGTGTGCTAGTAGGGCAGGTGGCCTGGCGCCGTTCAGCGCGGGCCTGGGTGCCTGGCGCCCAGCGCGGGCCAGGGGACCTGGCTGCCCAACAGCGTGGCGAGGTCCTTCGCCCCGCGCTTGTTGGGGCTGCGAGGCTTTCGCACGTATCAATTCGGCCACCGGATCCTCCACTCCCCGACTGTTGACGGGCAGGGCGCGCGCAGCAGGCGAGGCCTCTCGCGGAGCGCTGAGCGAGGCCTCCCCGCGCACGCCGCGCGCGAGGCATTCGTCGCGCCACCGGCGTAGTGGCGAGGCCCTCTCTGCGTAGCGCGCAGCAGGTGGCGCAGTGGTGCCTCATCACCCCTGCGCGGGGCGAGGCCTGTCGCCCCATACACGACAGGGAGAGCGGTTCAAGCGTACTCTGGCGAGAGCCTGGTCTTGGCAACATACGCAGCCCAGATTTTTTGAGCGTGGCTACCGCATGCCAGGCGGCAGCTACCGCCCGGGACCACGAAAATGGAGCCTATAAATAAGGCATTTTTCCAGCTGTTTTTGGCACACCTTGGTCCGTTTTGACGGACGAAGTCCTTCTCCCTCTCACGCTCGCTTCGTTTCTTACCGCCTATTTTGCATTTAATTTAAATTTTTTTATTGCATTTTTATTGTGATATTTGGCCCATTGAAAATTAAACAAAATTAAAAAATCTAAATTAAATAACTTCCTGAGAGCGAGGAGCTTAATCGGGAGTTAAGTAGCGTCGTCTCTCGATTAAATCAGGTATGTGAGCAAAACACTGCCAAGTTTTAATGTTAGCCACTTCATGACATATTTTCTCTTCTACTCCCTAAATAATTCTACAATTGCAATAAATGCGATCACGTCATTAATTTTTTTTTGTATAAATAAACTGCTTTTAATAGAGAGAGAGATACAATGATAAGACTTAACACCCGATTAATTAATAATTATCTGTGGGTAGTTAAGCTTAAAAATCCGACAGATATTGGCATAAAAGACCTACGTAATTACATTAACTTAACGTTCCAATCTGTCTTTTATTTCGAATAAAATCCTGGCTTAAAGTCCAAGTTAATCAATATTGTAGGCTAAAAAACCTTAATCGATCAAGGTTTCGGACTAATAAATGTGATTTAAAGCTTCGAACGCCCGATTAATTGATGAATTCGTAGTGCCTAATAGCCTATATATCGCACATTTTTGCAAAACTAATTGCCTAAAACAACACCTATATATATTGTCCAAAGGTGCCTTAAAAATCAACCTATTTTTGGAGACAATCGCCCTAAAATCGCACTTTTTTTGCAACTAATTGTCTAAACAACACCATTTTGGCAAAGGCTTAAAAATCCATTGGCACAATTGCCTAAATCGCAACATTTTTGGCAAACAATTGCCCTAAATCAAATCATTTTGGCTAAAAGCCATCTAAAATCAGCATTATTTGGCAACATGCCTAAAAAATCAAGTTAATCTTGCGAAATGCCTAAACACTACATGCCACAAAGCCCAATACACACACTCATGCACAAAAGCATAATCACATCTCAATGCACAAAGACATGACACAACTCATGCACAAAGCATACTATCACCCATCATTAAGCCATATCATTCAAAGCCCTGCTTAAAAGAGGCCTATCGAACTACGTTGACTTGATCTCCCATTCAAAACGAAGTACGTAGGCAACGTTCGGGATTCACCCCGGATGCGCCAAGTCAAACTCGACTCAAGACATTTCCATTATACCCAATCATTACAGCCTTGCAAAGCAAATCATGGATAGTATGGTTTGCCATCGGTTAGTTCTCAAGCGATGAATATAGGCACGGGATACCACCCTCGGTATCTTAGATTTGTCCTAATCATTGGATAATTAATCTAGTAAACTAGGTTTAATTAAATGGAGTCACTTAGGTTTTTTCCTTAGTTTACACCTCTTAAATAATTAAACAGGTGTGGCGCTACACACACTACGTTGTATTTCTTCTCTCATTCAGTCATATTGCATCACATGCCCGGGTGATATTTTGGGAGTGGGTAAACACAGTTTTGAGCGAATCTGCTGGGGAATATTTATGTTAATCGATTTGCATATAAATGTATCTCAATTGTTGTGAAAAAACTAACTGGCCTTCTTTAAGGTATTATTTTATTATGCTTGGGTATTGCAGGGTAACCGCAATCACGAATCAAGTGTTCTATCCTTAAGAATACTTGTAGAATCCGAGGCTAATAGGAAAATGTGATTAAAAAACATTTAAAATCTTGTTGATTTATTTGCACGATTGAGAAATCCTTTCTCCATTGGCATAAAAAATGAACTTCAATGAAATTTCTTTCTCATTTCTGTTCAAACTTCTTTTTTGAGTTCTGGGATAGCAAAGTAGCGCTGATCGGAGCAAGGTTCCTCTTTGATTATGTCGACGAGCAAGCCAAAGGTCCTCCCTGTTACCGGCATAACCATCCCTAATCCTTTTGGGTGCACATGAGTACTGCGTACCGTTGGACGCCACGTCTCAAACTACTTTGTTTTCAACATTGGTTAGGTATATCCATACTCAAGGTTCAAGGGTCCTTAAATAAGCCGATTCTCTATTTGTGTCCATAGCCTATACGAACTAATCCTTTAGGATGTATGCACCCGATAAGTGAAGCATGCTCATAAAACAGATGATGATGTGTTGTTGTGATGGCATTCACGAATAATCATAAAGTATTGGTGTAAAACCAATGGTAGAACACATAAGATTTATTTCTGTTAGTCATGCACAGATTGAATCAAAGAGCGTCTATCTCCATATCAGTTACACTCTGACAGCAACCAATACCTGCCCACAATACCTAATAGCCATTCTTACGCTACAGGTACCCCTGTTTCCAAGTGTCAGATACACCTACAGTTGCTGATCACCGACCCTATATCACCAACTTCAACTGCACCAATGGCACACAT
>NW_023590563.1:0-23425 GCF_014843425.1 Jatropha curcas
CTGTCCAGTTTGTTTGCCAAAGAAGGGAAGGTATGACTGTTATCTCTAATGAAAATAAAACGAATTAATTCCACTAGAACAGTCACAGGTTTGGCGGGTGTGTGCATAGATTTATAGGAAAGTTGAACAAAGCAACACGCAAGGAACCATTTCCCACACATTTTATTGATCAATGCCTTGAAAAGACTTGTAGGGTATCCATATTATTGCTTTTTAGATGGCTATTCAGGATACTTCCCAAATACTATTGTCCTGAAGATTTAAGAAAGAAAACTACTTTTCACTTGTCCTTATGGCACTTTTTGCCTATAGGAGAATGCCTTTTGGACTAATGCAATGCCCCTGCAACCTTCAAAGATGCATGATGTCAATATTTTCTAACATGGTTAGAAAAAGTTTATCAAGATATTATGGATGAATTTCTCGGTATTTGGGTTTCCTCTTTTGATGCATGTCTTTCATAACTTATCCTTAGTATGCAACGATGCGAGACACTAACCATGTTTTTTGAATTGGGAAAAAGTTCACTTAATGGTTAGGCTGAAGGTATTGTCCTAGGGCATAAGATCTCTCAAAAAGGATTGCAAGTGGACAAAGCAAAAATGAGATATTGAAAAGTTGCCTTGTTCTTAATTCAATTGAAAGGAATAAGGAGTTTTTTCTGCCATTGCAGAATTCTACAGGGTTCATCAGGACTTCTCACAAATCACAAAACCTCTTTGTAATTTAATTAAGTTAAAGATGTTTCCTTTAATTTTGACAGAGGTTTAAATGCTTTTTACCAGGTTAGAAGGAATTGATCTTAGCCCCGATCATTGCCACCAGACTGGAACTCTTCGCCTTTGGAACTTATGTTGTGATGCTAGTGATGCATGCTGTTTGGAGCTGTTTCTTGGGCAAGAAAGGAAAAGAAGTTTGCACGTCATTTATTTGCTAGTCGCACATTGAATGGTGCACAATTAAATTATGCACTACTGAAAAAGAACTGCTAGCTATCGTTTTTGCTTTTTGAACAATTTTTAGGGCTTATTTAATTGGAACCAAAACAAATAGTTTAAACTGATCACTTGGCTATCAAATATTTGCCTAAGAAAAGAAGACGCTAAACGAGACTAATTTGTTGGTGCTTTTATTGTAGGAATTTGATATGGAAATTTCACGACAAAAGGGAACGAAACCTTGTGGCCGAGCACCTTTCGCAGGTCTAGAATTGGGGAAGAAGATACAAAGAATTTACAAATCAATGAAAACTTTCCCATGAGTAAGTTCTACTAATTGGCAAACACACAGGCTCCCTGGTATGCTGATATAGTTAGCTACCTTGTTTTGGCCAAAATCCCTCCTACCACTTTTCTTATGCACAAGAGAAAAAGTTTTTCCATGATATCAAATACTACTATTGGGAGGAGGCCTTTTTTGTTCAAATATTGTTAGTGATAGCTATTCGCGCGATGTATACCGGAAGGAGAAATTGGAAGTGTCTTAAATTCTACATTCAATGGAAATGTGGAGGCATTTTGGAGCAAGCAAGACAGCCAGCGCGTATCTTGGAAAGCGGTTTATATGGGCCAATTTATTTAAAGATGGCTTTTACCTTTGTTCATCTTTTTGTGATTGCTGTAAAGGTTAGGTAACATTTCGAAGCGACATGAGATGCGCCTTAATTAGCATTCTCGAAGTTTGAGATTTTCGACGTTTGGGGTTGGACTTCATGGGAAACCTTTCCATCATCATTACTCCAACCAATACATTCTAGTGGCGTAGAACTACGTGTGCAAAAGTGGGCAGAAGCTGTGCCCTTCCAAAACAATGATGCCAAAAGTGTAATGAATTTTAATCAAAGAAATATTTTTGCACACGTCATGGCACCCTAGGGCAATAATCCAGACGGAGGTAAAGCATTTGTGGCAATAATATTTAGATTCCTTCTTGCAAAATATGGTGGTTTATTTATCGTGTAGGCACTCAGTATCATGCCTCAAAACAGTGAAAGTAGAAGTTCACCCATAGAGAAATCAGAGATTTTGGGACACTGTTGGATATCTAGGAGGACTGGTCTAAGAAAGCTCGATGATACTCTTATGGGCTTTACAGAACGGCAATTCAAAACAACAATCGGTATGTCTCCAATAATTGGCAATGGTCTAATGGTAAGGCCTTTGTCATCTTCCTGTTGAGTTTAGGCATAAGGCATTTTGGGCAATTCAATTTTCTTAAATTAATACAAGGAGCGACTTAGCGCTCAAATAACGGTGCTCACTATGAGAGGTGAGTAAGAGTATCGATCACATGCTTGACGTATGAGTGACGAAGGAAATTAACGATTAGTAAGATCGCACAAAATGGCATGATAAAGCATATATCTGAGGAATCTAAAGTATAGGAACAAAGGTACTGCTCTAATAATTCCTAGACTCGTTTTTCCTGATAAGTTGCGCTCAGATGGTCCGATCCATTCACAACTTAAGGAATTTTTCACATGGGGCATCGAAATAGTGGATGGTAATTCTTAAATCGAAAGTTTTTCAAGTTAATGCTCAACGTTTGAAAGTTTAATCAATGACTATATTTTGATCTGTCAAAAATACATCAGTCTCGTTTGACCTGAAATGGTTAAGTTGCGTCGAGCTTAAACGACGTTTAACAAAGCACTTGTGGGAGACACCATGTTATTTTCTTTCTTAATCTTATTATTTTCATTTTTACTTTTATTATTTCTGTTACAATTTTCTCAAATTTTCTCGAATAATTGTTTCTTTTGTTTTAGTCAAAATTCTTTCAAGGATAGTCAAATCACCAGGATGACACGCCCAAGCCGTGCTCAGCAACACGGCCGTGCTTCACAATGAAAATCCTATCTTGAGTTAGGAGGCTTGCACGCCCTTCCGTGCTAAGTAGCAACGCCCCGTGCGCAACATACATCAACTAAGCACGCAGACGTGGTCCCAAGACACTGCCATCGTGCCAAAAAGGAAATTTTTTTTTTTTCAAGAAGCTTGCACGCCCTGACTGTGTGCCCCAGAGCCGTGCGGCAAGAAAGGAGAAAAAACACTTTGAGAGCCAGGGCTAGCAATGCCCAAAGGGCGTTGTCAGGCAAGCACGCCTGTGTCATCAGAGAAGAGAAATTTCACTTCGCGCTATGAGTCAGAGGCTTAGCAACGCCCAGTCGTGTTTTCAGCAGCAAGCCGTGCCGCGAACCGCCTCAAAGCCAGATTAGCGCGCACATGTTTGGCCCGCTGCCAAGGCGCACCCTGTGCCACGACAGGACCAGGCGCATTAAATCGCGCTCACTATTTAAAGAGCCGCCCCTAAGCCACTCTCATTCCCATTCCCCACGCCCTAGGTCCGCAAGCCTTTCTCTCCAATTTTCTCTATTTTCTCCTTTTCCTCTCAAATTCAAACACGCTACAAACAAATTTTCACACGCCATTCTCCTTCACCATGCTCCCGATACAAGCGTAGTAAGAACCTGATCCATGGTTGCAGTTAGCAAAGCCAATCGCTCGATCTTCCATTGCTCCATCCACGGTTCCACCTCCTTCCACAACCTGCTTCCTCTCCATTTGATATTGCTTTCCAAGAACCAGCAAGAGAGGTTAATAAACTATCCTTAGACCTATTTTACCGAATAGATTTTTATCGATGAAATGCATAGCGCAAGTGGGTCTTAATAGATTGCTGTGATAGAAAATCTTAGGCGTATGATGGGAGTAGTTTATTGGTATGAAAGATCTGTTTATGCACTTTTACCCTAGAAAATTTTGAGTTCTTATTCCTCTTTAATTAGAATTATTGCCTGGCGATCCCGAGGCAAAATTTGGGCTTTCAGGACTACTTTGGTAGAACTTTGATTTACTGTGAATGAGGTTAGCCATATTTTTTGTTCCCTGAAAAATGCTCCAAAATCCAAATACCTAAAGATTTTAATGAAGTCGTACATTGCAAGATTTGACCGACGAAATTAATTAATAATCTAGTATTCAAAGGCATCAAAATAAAAAATCTGCCACTGAGATACATTCCATTCCCTGCTAACACTATTTTGGAAGAGTGAAGTTGATTGGAGTATAAGCTTCAATGATTATATTTGTGTGGGAATTAATTAGGGGATTTGCTAAATGTGGGTATTGCTATGCAACATGGGCGAGGGTAGATAGAAGCGGATAGGGGCTATCAATGATGGGAATGCTTGTGCGAAGAAATTGCTGGCGTAGTACGAGTCTGGACCTGGCTAGAATGATCTATGATAGTGTGGGAGGGGGAAAGGGGTGGCTCAGATTAGACTTAGATGTCATGATCCACATGAGGCTGATTGAGAAGTGGGAGATTCCTATCGAGTAGTAGGTGCTCGAGATAAAGTTTCTGAGGATGAAGAGAAGCTGAAGACGCGGGTGGTGCTGACATGGAGGAGGGTAATCCACCTCCTTTTGTTCCTTCTTTGGTGCAGTACTTCCGGCACTGGTCATCTTTCAAGAACGTCGCGCATGTCACGACAAAATCCTTGCACGAGATGATTCGCGAATGGACATTTTTGACACACGCCTTATCGGATGGAATCATGATTGCAGACAGATTCAATCATCGAGAAATATGCACGAAGAGCCTCGACTCTCGCATGGATACACTGCAAGGTCCAGATCCAGACGTCATTTAGCTATTGCAGCCACACTGCTCCTCCGCCACGCGGAGGTCCTGATGGATTTTTGTTTTCTTTTGTGTTTTTCTATTTAATTTTTGTTCTCATATACTGATTGTTCTGTCTTGATTATTTCCTTTAGTTAAACGTTCGTTTATTTGAATATTTCATCTTAAGTAGGTCTTCTTTTAATGTGTTTTGGTCTTTTTAGGCTATGACACAGTCCTCACTCAGCTTCAATTGTAGTTTCAATACAATTTTGGTAATGCTTACTCCATCTCTTATTTTCTTTTCCTCTGTTTAACTGCAATAAGTTTGGGGAAAGTAAGTTTATTTGTACACATTGGGGACAATGTGTTGATTAAATTAGGGAAAGGCAAAATTTAGCTAAAATTTTAATTTTTGCTTAACATGGTTGGAATATTATAAGCAAGGCTTGAAAGTTGTCACATTTAGTAATTTGTGGAATGAATGTAGTTGATTTTCTTATCTAGTATGTTTGAGCTTTTAAATTTTAAATTTTTGAACCTTAACATGATCATTGGTTTAACTATCTGTTTCTAGAATATAAAACCACTAATTTTTGTGAAAATTTAATGATATATAGGCATGTTTTAATCTAAAGTTATTTATTTGGCCATTCCTAGAAACAATTAGAATTCCTTTGAGGCAAAAAATTTTAAAATGCTTAACATTTAGAAAGAAGATGATTTAAGGCATCATACTTTTGTTGAACATTCATATTTGCCTATTACCACTAAGTTAAAAAGATGACTTTTTGAACCAATTCGCAAGGCCTATATCCTTTTTTATTGATCATACCCTATTATTAAACCAATTTAAATTCCTACCCTAAGTATAATAATGTATAATTGAAAGATTCAATTTTTATTAAAACATAGCAACAAGAAGGGAGAAAATTTCATTGATATTAGCAAGTGTACCAATTAGAAGAATCAAAAGAGAAACACCCCATGGAAAAAGCAAACAATCAAAGAATTCAAGTTTGGGGGAATTTAAAACAAGGAAGAAATTAAAGACCTTGCCAAAATATCTCCAGTCATGAGCTAGTGAAGAATTTCAAGACATAAACTCCCTTAAACAAATAGTTTTGGTATAATGAAAATGTAACATCCCTTCCCGGTTCACCCGTTAACTCAAATGAACCGAGCTGAGACGCTACAATCTGGTTGAACCTATGTCCTTTCATGCTAATATCATTGAACCTATGTCCTTTCATGCTAATATCATGTTGTATGCTGATTATGATGTCAAGCTGTTGCTTTTTACAGATATGTACTTAATATTTTTACAAGACATGATACTAATTTTCAAAATGAAATGGGCCCAACTGTGTGCCCTGTACATGCCATGATAAACGATTCGATTCAGTAGGATGTTAACATGCCACAGAACCAAAATATCAAAATGAGTAGTTAAGATTGGGTCTTCAAAAGATGAACTGCAGCAATTGTAAAGATGACTCTCTACGGTCCAGACCCAAAATCTGCTAGTTAAAACAGTTAATTTGCTGAGCAAATAAAGTTCAGTGGATATCTCAATTTAATAAGAATTAAATAAATAAGCATGTAAGCACACATATCATTATTCTTTCATTTTTAGGAGAAGATGGAGAAGGTAAAGTGAAGGAAGAAGACAAAGGAGAAGATGGAGTAGGTAAAGTGAATGGAATTTTCAAGTAACCTCCAAATATATCTTCTAGTATGTTAGTTGAAACCAAAGTGATAAGAAGAACTGTATGAACTGTATGAAAACTGGGATGAATACTGTATGCTGGGCTTTGTTATGGCCCGGTATATAAATTCATATCCACTCATAAATCATATCCACTCAACAGCCTATAGCTGGAGTACCAAACTGTATGGGGCGCAGATCTGCTATCCTATGTCATGACATAGTCTTATCTACGTGGTTTCTGGCTAACCTTAATGGAGCATATTATGTGTATTGTGATAATACAAGAATTATTTAGAAACTATCTAATGAGGAATAATGCATACCATTGATAATGTATAAAGTAACTTGCATGGAAATACTCTAGCTATTGCACCCGTGATGCAATTCTTACTAATATTTATGTAACTAAATTTTTACCATTCAGATTAAGGAAATTCTTAGTTTGAATTTAAGTTCACTTAGAAGGTAAAATGCAGTAATAATTTTAGGGTTACTACATATGCATTCCAACATCATTTCTAATGTGTTCTTGAAATCTGCCAGACAGCCTGTACATATTTCACAAATCCTAGCATAACTCTTTCTGTATACGTCCAATTTAGGTTATATTAAATTCTATGGTTAGCTAACATCTTAATGTACAAAGTTTTCTTCTATCACATCTCTTAATTACGTTGGCAAGGTAGTCACATATTGACCTCAAGTAGCAACTGCCAGTCTGCCCTGCTGTTGGTTTCTAGCCTGCCCAGTTTATACTATTTTGGTCATATCTCTCAATTTATAACTCCACTTTAGGTGATTCATTATACTATTATCATGTTAGCTAACACATTAGGCTTACAAATATGGTTAGCTAACACATTAGGCTACAAATTGGTCTTCTACCACATCTCTTAATTACGTTGGTAAGGTAGTCAAACATTGAGCTCAAGTAGCAACGGTCAGTCTGCCCTGCTGTTGGGTTCCAGCCTGCATAGGTTATACTCTTTTGGTCACAGATCTCAATTTATAACTCCAATTTAAGTGATTCTGAATTATATGGTTAGCTAACACATTAGGCTACAAATTTTTCTTCTGCCACATCTCTTAATTACGTTGGTAAGGTAGTCAAACATTGAGCTCAAGTAGCAACTGTCAGTCTGCCCTGCTGTTGGGTTTGCTTGTTGCCTTGGGTCTCCCAGCCTGCACAGGTTTTATACTATTTTCTGCTACCATATTCTCAATTTATAACTCCAATTTAAGTGATTTTTGGAATCTCTATGGTAGCTAACACATATAGCGGTTACAAAAGTTGGTCTATCTTACCCCACCACATCTCCCTTAATGACGTTGGTAAGGTATAGCTCAAAATGGATTTAACCTAAAATGAGCAACGTCCAGGTCCTGCCCGACTGGTGGTTTACCAAAGGGGGCCTGCATCCAGTTGTACTATTTTGGCATATCTCTCGGAATTTATAACTCCAATAAATTAGGTACTTCCCAAAAAAACTCATGGATAGCCTAAAACCATAGAGAACAAATAACGCTGAGGAACAAATAACTCTTCTATAACACTCCCTAATTCCATCGTTAAACAGAGTCAAAATCAGGGTTAAGTTACTAGTCAGTGATCCAACAAACCTGGTTTAGCATGAATTCAATGTCTACTTCATTCATTCAATTCATCCATTCAATTCATCCCATGCTTTATCACCATTTACAGACCTCTAATTCAACATTCAGCAACATATCTTTGCATTATCCACACACTACAGAAGTGTTCATGAAAGAAAATGTGAAAAACTAAAAGAGATATCAAACCTTCAACCAAAAGAGCTTTAAATCTTCTTCTTAGCTTCCTTTTCCTCCAACTTTGAGCTCCCCTCTCCTTTACATCATAACTCTTATAAATCATCTAAAATATCACAAAAGTATGAAATTTAAGAAAGGCTACTTACTTGGATAGAGTTCTAGGTTGAATTTAGTATTTAAATCACATGAAAAGTGATGGAGAAAGGAAGGAGATGAAGAGAAAGATAAGAGGAGATGAAGAGGAAGATGGAGATGAAGAAGAAGACGTTGAAGATGATTGAAGAAGAAGACGTTGAAGATGAAGATGAAAGAAAATGAAGAAAGCAAAACTGAAAATTGGAAGTCTCGTGTTAAAGTCTAAATATATCTTTGAATTGTTGTTGTTAAAAATTACCAAATAGTACCTAAATTTTCCATATGTTACGTTTTAATACCAAACTTTCTTTTTAGTGCAAGTAAGTCCTCCTCCTTATACTTTTGATCTTTTTGTTTCACTTTCAAGTAAGTCCACTTTCTTGTCCACTTCTTTTACTTATTTATGGTACATCCCATTTTACCCCACTCTGGCGTTAACCGGTTTCTAGTTCGACCCGACTCGACTCATGTATATGCAATGATTCGATTCAGTAGGATGTTACAGAAAATCTGGATATTATACATTCCTTTGTACTCTTTGTATATCTTTTATCATTTTTCTTTGATTAGCTAAATTTATACCCCGAAAACCCCATTACAACCCAAAATAAAGACCTTTTAATCTTTTAAATCGTAAGCATTTCAATTGTGGAGAAGGGATGACTAATTTTGCATAGGGGAATGCTGAATTTGTACTATTAAACATCTTATTTAAAAAGGTTAAATAATCTTTGTAGATTATTCATATCCTAGTTGTCATAAGTTGAATATTTATTAGTGTTGAGAATCTTTTTAACTTATATTTAAATCAAGAAATGTGCTTTATCAAAAATTGAATTTTCGCTTAAATATAATTAGCATGGAAAACAATTGATTTACTCACATATTAATGATTGTGATATCTTTTGTGATATCTTTTTGAGTTTATGAATAATTTGTCTCCAACTATAGTAACTAGTTTTTTTGTAAAGTTTATTTTTGTTTCTCTTATTTTTTAGTTTTGTTGCTTGAGGACAAGCAATGGTTTAAGTTTTGGGAATTTTGATATGGGTCATTTTTTTTACAGTATTTTTAGTTAATAGTTTATTAGAATTTTTAGTAATTTTATCAACCTTTAATTTATTTTTTTCATTCATTTTAAGTATAACTTTTTGTCAAGGCTTCCTTGAGCTTCCTTGAATCATAATTCACTTGATCTGAAAGAAATTTGCAGGGTTTTGGCACAGAAAAGAACATTACAAAGCAAAATACTCAGGCTCGAGCACACCCAGCCCGTGCACCATAACACGCCCGTGCTAAAACTAAGAGAAATCAAGTGGAGAGTCAGGGGCTAGCACGACACGCCCGTGCCCAAAAGAACCTCAGGGCGTGTTTGCCTAGCACGCCCATGATGAAATCTATCTTGGAAGGTCAGAGCCTAGCATGCCCTAGGCGTGCTAGGGAGCACGCCCGTGCCACAAAGACTCCTCTGAGAGTGTTGTAGAGCACGACCCGTGCTAAATCATTCATAGATCCAGACTCTAGCATGCCCAAGCCGTGCTCGATGGCACGACCGTGCCACGAAGGCAGAGCTGACTTGAACGATCTATGAATCTAAAAATGCAATTCCAATCTCTTTTTCTTCTACAAGGGGGCCGCGCCTCAAATATATTCCTAAAACGTGCCAAACCAAGTATCTTAAAAACCTATTTAGTAAGAGAGAAAGAGTCCGTGACTAAGTGAGGAAATCCCAATGCCTATATCAGTTATGATCTCCAAAGAAGATTTACGTACTTAATAGGATCGATTTCCTAAACGGAATTAGATTTCTTCCTCCAGGAGGGCTTAATTAAAGAGGGAGCTTATTTCATTGCTAAAATTCATCTTCGAATTCGTAGTATTTTTCTAACATAGTTCTTCTCTCTCTCTAAATTGATCATATCAAAGCGACAGCCAAGGGATTTGTGCAAGATTCAAAGAAGCCACCACATAGCTGTTGTCTAGTTATTTCTAAAACTCTTAAAACTTTGTTCTTTTCTTTTTCATTATTCATATTGATTATGAAGTTTTTTATTCAAGTATTAACTGAGTTTTATTTAATTACGATATGTCGAGCTAAACTCTCATACTAGGGATTGATTTGTAAGCTTTATCGATTCCAATTATATATAGATTTTGCTTTTCCCTTGTTCAATTGCTATAATTTTATTATTTGAACTTAAAGCTTCCAGGCAGAGTTTATCCCCTGGATTGATTTATTTCATTGATCACTATCGGCTAGAAGTGGTGTGTTTGATCGAAAAAGGTAATAAAATCATGAGAATAATTACTTTGATTGTGGAAGCTATAGGGATTTTGGACTCTTGTGGGGGTTTTCATAAGTTAATGATCCTTTAAGGTTATGGAATTTACTCTCGCAAAAAAACCAGGTAAAATCTGTACGTGAATTAATTCATATTTGATTGCGCTATTGGAAGATAAGTAATGATATACCAGATTAGAATAGTGACAATTACATCGGGAGGAGCTTGTAGTGATTTTAGGTTGTTTCCCACTTACTTTTGAACCAATTTAAAATGATTATCAAAAACTAATAAACAATACTCGGAATAGAATTAAGTGAAAATCAATATTCACCTTAGTAGTTTTAAATTCCTTTGATCTTCTTTCATACATATAATTTGTTGCTTGATTCTTCTCTTTTTTTATTTTCGAATTTACTTTTATAACCAATATCTCTCTTTATTGTCGTTTTAAATATATAATAAGTTTAAACATTTTTAATTTTTGGTACTTGATATAAAATTCCTTATGGAATACGCGATACTTTTATACTCTGATTCCTATATTACCTGTTTCGATTTCGTACTACTTCGGGTGGAAAAGCCACTGTCCTATGGGACCGCCATAATGCCGATTCATTTTTAATTCTAATTAAGGTTTTAAACCATTATGAGACTCAAGGAAATTGCACATTGAAGCCCAAGGGTGGGAGATTGTGTTGGAATTTAATAATCTATATTGTGACCCATGTGATTAAATGAGCTGATCTAATTTAAAGGTGGCCCATAGATGATTGATTATGAGGGCTTAAATGGGATAAGAGCCAATGTTAGGGTTTTTAATACATCTTCTACCGCTCTTATAAGTATAAAGGAATCAAATAAGAGACTTAGGGTGGAACACCAGGAAAAGAAACAAAATGAGAGATGTGACGCTGCCTCAAAACACATTACCGGTGATAGCTTGTTGATAGAAACTCATAAAAGAAAACTTCTCATAGCTGTTTGAGAGAGCTCATAAAAGAAACTCTCATAGCTGTTGATTATTCTCTGACCATTAAGAGAAAACTTACGGACAAAAGGCCAGAGGAAGAAACATAGATCTGCTATTACGGTGAGAATCGAATTGCCGCAATGAGGTAACCCGAAACATAGATCTGTTGTTACGGTGAGAATCGAATTGCCGCAACGAGGTAACCCATAACATAGATATGCTATTATTGATCAAGGTACGCTTCCGCTTATTGATCTATTTCTATCAAACAAATTCTATGAAGATCTGGGCTATATTAAAGATTATTTAACATAAAAAATTAACGGGAAAACAATACAAGAAGTTAGCATCCTTTACAGCTAAGAATAATACCACTATAGTGCCAAAGTAATCTCCATGTCAATGATAAAAATCTCTTTCATTTTCTAATAATAGGCAAAATGATTCATAAAATCTAAGAAAAATATCATAAAAAATGTCAAAACCAATTGTTACATATTAAAAAAAAATTATAGAAAAATGCATGCTAAAGAGCTCATCATTATTTAAAGAGCTCATCATTATTTAGATCAGAAAAATGTATGCTAAAGAGCTCACTATTATTTAGATGGCAATAATTAGAACCGTGAATGGAGCAAAAGTCATACTCATATTGCCACATTAAGGCAATAAACATGAAGCCAACTACCATATTAAAAGTAAAGAGAGGATTAAAATCAAGATGTAGAACAACTTCATAATATACAATATGGATTATAATTGAGACTCTATATAGTTCTACAGAAAGACTGTCCAAACCTTGCCATAACTAAACAAAATTTTTGCTAGATGGCAAGCAATTTTAAGTATTTTTGAATCTTGACCATTAGAATATATTAAAGGAAACAGATAATTAATATTCTAGGACTTATCTAACTAACCAGAGAAATTCTTACGAGAAAATCCATGGGGAAGGACAGGAAAGGAGTAAAGGGAAAGAAATTAAAACGGTACCTATATCTTTTTATCTATTTCAAGAATTAATAGTAAAGGGGGATCGTTTAAAGCCAATTTCCTTATTTAAAAGGGAAGCTCTCCCCTTGTGAAGGGCGTGAGAGTTGTCGTGGATTTTTAGTTGGGGATTACCTATAATCCCTCTCTCCTTAAGTTGCTAATTAACCCAGTTCGAGTTGTAAGAGTTCCAGTGTTGGGGGTGTTATTGGGGGGGGCTTCTGAGAGAGTAAATTCTCCTCACATCCTAAAACTATGTAAGTTAAATCTTCCCTTGTATCTATATGTATATTGTAAATTAATAAGTTGTTATTTATATAAACTTGCCTTATCGGACTTATATTAATGTCCGTGTGTACGGCATCCTTTCTTCTTCTCCTCCACACTCTGACTCTCTACATTTCTGGATCTCCAGGTTAAGGTTGCCAGTGTAACCCCTACCTTAATTAAAATAAATTAAATTAAATTTGGTTGAGGTGATTGACAACAAAAGCAAGTTCATTAGTCTTTTAGTCAATAATCTTTAATTATTCTAGTCTTGTGGGTCTATTAGTCCTAAAATTAAATAGATGACTTTCCAAAGAAAATAGTGTACTACCATACTATCTTAAGTATTTGCCAACAAATATGACTCACTGTTTAGGCTTTGCAAGATTGGGCGGTATATAAATCACGAGTCATATTTCATTTTTCTGGTACATAAGCTATAGGCCATAAAAATCTAATTGCTGGGATTACAGGCCACCACTTGGATAAGAGGTGTATTATCATCTCACTGGAAAAAACAACATGAAGACATTCTAATATTCAATTAAATTGAATGAAGTGAATGAGCACCGTATATATGAATGGAAAATGGTGATTGTAAATTACAACCAACAAAAGCTTGAAAATGTATGTAAAAGAGCTCACATTAATTTAGAGTGCAATTAAATTAGAACCGTGGAATGGAGCGCAAAAAGTACATACTTCATATTTGCCACATTAAGGCAATTAAAACAGGGCAGCAATTACCATATTAAAAGTAAAGAGAGGATTAAAATCGATGTAGAACAAACTCATACACTATTATTTAGATGGCAATAATTAGAACCGTGAATGGAGCAAAAGTCATACTCATATTGCCACATTAAGGCAATAAACATGAAGCCAACTACCATATTAAAAGTAAAGAGAGGATTAAAATCAAGATGTAGAACAACTTCATAATATACAATATGGATTATAATTGAGACTCTATATATCTAAAATAGAGAAAGTGCAACATTCAGTAGCTTGGATTATTAAATTCCACAATATTTGAATTGTAGTAATTCAAAAATCAAATCAAAACACCTCTAGTTATTATCATCAAACCAAATAAAAATACGCTCAATAATAGATTAAAAGGGAAACTTCAAAAAAATCACAAAAAGAAGAAAGAAAAAAAATGAAAGATAAGGAAAATTTTGGCATTTACGATAGAATTAGAGCAAGAATACCAGTGGCATAATAATCTAATTGGCAGTACCTATATCAGAAGGGGATAGTATATTTCCATTCATCTTGACCGTAGGTTGTTAGGGATGATGACGCAGCAGCAAGACGAGGTCAGAGAGATTAGTTATCGTGTGTAGGAGAAGGAAAATGGGTTTTATTCTCTAGTTTAATTTAAGAGGTGGAATGGAAAAGACAAATATTGTAAGTTAGGAAGATGAAAGGTTGAGCACTTGCAAAGGTTAGACATTTTTTCACATGAATTTTTTCTTAAAAATCAGAAATTTCTCCCGAATCAAGATAAAATGAAATACTCAAAAACTGTAAATTCTCTCTCCTCGAGTGAAGTGCCACATTAGCATATTAAAAAATCTATAATTCTCTTATATATATTAGTCTTTTGTATGACGTGCATTGCACATTGATTATGCTCGTTATACTCATTTGTTTATCTACATAATATTAAAGTATAAATTTTGTTTATATTAAAATAAATACAAGTGGTTAATTTGTATTACATTTTGTCCTACAAACTACTTGCAATGTTACTAATAAATACAAGTGGTTAATTTGTATTACATTTTGTCCTACAAACTACTTGCAATGTTACTTCTTATGTACTTAATTCTATTTTTATATAATGTAGCCTCAGAATAATGTTCAACTCAATCTCTAGAACTAATCCTTTAGTCCCTAATTTATAAATGCAAATTTTAAAAAGCCTGAGAGGTACTCAAAAATAAAATCAAGTCATCACTCAATCTCCAACCTCCTGCCCTCAACCCTAAATCAATATATATATACAACTATAATAAATAATAATATAATAAGTTATTTTTTACTGTTAGGTAAAAATAAAAGAAATGAGAAGATGATTTCAATTGATAATAAAAATCACTTTGATTACAGTTGCAGTATTACTTACCCAGTACATTAAAGAAAGAAATATATGCACATACACGCAAACTTTTTAAACCCCAAAAAGTAACCCAAATAGTTCTATTTTTTTTTTTCAGTTTCTTAAACATTATTTTCTTTTAAGTTAAATAGATTTATGATATAAGAGAGTACATTAAAGAAAGAAATATATGCACATACACGCAAACTTTTTAAACCCCAAAAAGTAACCCAAACAGTTCTATTTTTTTTTTCAGTTTCTTAAACATTATTTTCTTTTAAGTCAAATAGATTTATGATATAAGAGAAAAAAAATATCAAGAAAATTAAAATATTTAAAAATATCAAGGAAAATTAAAAATATTTAATTCATTAATGGCTATCTATTTTATGTATAAGGAAAATATAAATCTTTTACTAAAGTTAAAATGATAGTAGTTTACAAGATTATTTCAGTAACGAAAGAAGAACATAAATAAGTATTATTAAGAATAAAACTCAATCTAAAGAAAGCTCACAGTAAGAAAAAAGAAACATTCAAGTATTATACAAATATATCAAGTATATATCCAGAGGTAAGAAAATATTTTTTTATGATGATTGTTGTTAATATTAAGAATTTGTCAGACTGTCTGTCATCCGTAGGTTTAGGTTATGTTTTAAATTTTATTGAAAATTACTTCTTCATAAAAAAAATATATCCAATCAAATCATTACAACATAAAGGTAATTGGAATATTTAGTAAAAATAATATACTTTTTTTTTATTTTCTCTTCTAAAATATAAAGTATGGGCTATATAAAAATATTCCTTTAACGCTGGTCTCCCTAGATATTTATAGAGCTATTGATATAATTTTCTATTTAGTTAAAAATATATCCAATTCAAATTGTATTAATATTAAAAAGAATATTAATAAAAAAATATTTTCTTTCTTTTTTTATCTATCTCCTAAATAAACATAAATTTAAATATATAATTAAAATAGATTAAGATATTTAATTTAAATATTTAATAAATAAAATATTAAAAACTTTCAAATGTCTCGTTATCATATATATTTATTAAAAACAAATTCACTAAAAATAAAACTTAAAATTTTCAAATCCTTAATTACTTATAGTATTTATTTAAAAAATAATTTTTTTTATTCATTAAAAGGCTTGATAGGCCGAAATAATATTGCGGGTTACACAATAAGAAGTAATCCTCCTATAAATTCACCAAATTAGTGAAAACACTTGCGGTCGAGATGATTCAAACTTGAAACCTTTCATTACTCACATAAGTGAGAAAACAATTAGATCACTCATGATTGGCTTAAAAAATAATTTTTATAAATATATCCAATCAACTAATAAAATGTAATTTTTTAATTGGTTATAACTAAGGTTATTTTAGTAAGGTTATTTTAGGACAATCCTAAATTAATCAAGGTATTAAACAAAATTTCATTATTCCCCTCTATTCTCTCTTTTATTATTAGTATAAGAAGATAGTACTAGGCGGTCTCCCGCACTTCGCGGATATATGGTATTTTATTTTTTATTGGAGTTGTAAAGATATCATATATATATATATTATATATATATATAGTATATATATGAGAATTAGTTAATAAAAAATATATGAGAATTAGTAATAAAAAAAAAACTAATATTCAAATGTCAAAAAAAAAAAAAAACTAATTAATATGGAGAATTGAAATTGGTTATTTTAATTAATGATTAAGCTTGTTATTCATTTTATGAACTTGAAAAGAAAAAAAAATCTATTACAATACTTAAGTGCAGCCAATTGAAATAGTAAAAACATACTGTTGTGTAAAACATTATATATACATACATACATATATATATATATAACAAAATGAAATTAGAGTTAAGAGGTATGAACTAGAAGCTACTACTTTATTTATTGAAATATATGTTTATATGTATGTCATATAATATTTTTTAAAAAAGTTATTTTTCTAAATTATTTGGTAATCTTAAGAAATTAAGGGAGCAACACTTAATTTGTTTTGAATTTTTATTTTTTATTTTTTTATTAAACACTATTATTATTTTTGATATTTTTTAATATCTATTGAAGTTACAGGCGTGTGCTAAGTTTATTTATTTTATTATTTTTTGAATATGTAAATATTAGATTTAGCATCAACGATAATTAAATTTTTATATGAGTAGTATATCAATACATTTGGTTGTAGATATAAGTGCACAGTAACAGTAAAAATGAGAGAGACAAATGAAAAATAAATAATAATTTTGACGAAAAGAAACTACAAATAGGATTAATAATTAATTTGATGCATAATAATTAATTTTATTAAAAAATTGGACAATATTTGAATAATTTTACAATTTTAAGGTGAGGAATAATAATTATATTTGAATAATTTTACAATTTTAAGGTGAGGAATAATAATTAGGCTACATTAACTACATTTTATAACCTAAAACAATAAAGACAATTTTAATTAGGGAAGTCATATTTTAGAATTTTCAACTCACAAAATTTAATTTTAAAAGTAAAATTTTCTAAGTAAAAAAAAAAAAATACTAAAATTTTAGAAAGTCTCACCAGACTCAATCAGAAAAATCTGGTTCATTTGTATGAATCGCATTGTAAATCTCAAGAGAACCACCTCAATTTCGATAAGTTGCCATTGTTGTGACTTGAGCCAAGAAATGACCTCTTGGAAATCAATTGGCTAAATCATTCGTGGAGCACGTATTCCATTTATAAAAAAGGGAAAGTCCTGCAATTCCTTTCTTGGCGGGAAACATTTTTTAACTTGCAAGGGAGATTGAAGGGCAATTAACAAACTTGACTTTGTCATTTTGCAATCTACCACTAGTAATTATTTATATTTTACATAAATTAAAAGTCTGGCAGAATATTTCATTCTTAACATAAAAAATAGTTATATATATGCACACATTTGATAAGTACTTGCTATATTTTGAAGGTACACACTACACGTATTTATTTTGGAGGAAGAAACACCAATAGAGTTGCATGGCCATAATATGATCTTTAGGAGAACTCTTGTGATTAAAATCTGACCCACAAATGCAAATACCAAAATTTGCGACAATTCTTTTCATGGGTTCTCTCACCAATCACTTCAAACAACTAGCCATTAAATGGCTTGGCACACTTTCTGTATGTTGTTTCTGTCTGGTGCAGCAGGCAGCCTTAGAGTGAAAGCTTAGGCTTTAAGGAGATCACCATTTTTTTTTACACAGCGTGGATGCAAGATGACTTTCAAAGGCACACACACAAAATGAAGTTTTATATGAACTACTTTTCTAAACAAAAATAAATTGGTAGGCTTTTTTCATGTTTCTCCCTATCGGTATTTTAGTGAAAGCTTAGGCTTTAAGGAGATCACCATTTTTTTTTACACAGCGTGGATGCAAGATGACTTTCAAAGGCACACACACAAAATGAAGTTTTATATGAACTACTTTTCTAAACAAAAATAAATTGGTAGGCTTATTTTTCATGTTCTCCTATCGGTATTTTGTTGATTAATCCCTGCAATTCACGTTCCCCTACCTGTACAAAACTTCACAGTCTACAGCTGAAAGAACTTAGAACATGCTAATTGAAAACCAAAATCATTCATTTCATGCAACAATAAATTTCTAAATAATAAATAGCTGCCAACAGAGTTTCTGCTATACGTTTCCATATGAAATTAAAAGCAAAAATGAGTTATTCTCCTCATTGCCTGTCTAGTTACATAGTCACAGAAACAATCAAATATTATATCATTAAACTCATGCAAACCTATCACACTTAGGCCGAACATGAACGTTTGATGGAATTATGGATAATTAGATAATTAGATATTTAGATTAAAAATGATATATATATATATACACACACATATAAAAGAGTGCATATGGATATACGAATGAGCAGGTTGGTACCTGGTGATGGAGTCATGGGAACACTGCTGGTTATAGACGACGGTCTTGGGGCGGAGACATGCATCTGTCACTCTTCTGTGATTGTTGGGACAAAGAAACACAGCTGCAGTGAGGAAATATGATTGGAAATTGAAGCTAGGTGGAATGAATGTCGACCCTTGCCGTTGGTTGGTTGGAGACAGAGATTCAGCGGTAAGAAGGGGAAGAGGAGATTGTACAATCACTTGGAAGAGGAGTTAAGTTTCAAGTTGAAACATGTTTAGATATATTGAAGTGCTTTAGAAATATGGTAAGTCGCAAGAGGTAACCAAAAAGATAATTCTATCAATTCTATATGAGCGTCGGTATCATTAAAGATAGACCTCCTTTAAAATCTAAGATTTTTCTTAATTTTTTAGTACTAAAAAACATAAATTTCTGCTAAAATTTCTCCCGGCTAAGATAAATAGAGATGCTCAAATATTGTAGACTCTCATCTTTTAAAGGAGAAGTCATGTCAGCGCACAGGAACATCTTGTGATTTTCTTTTATAACGATATAATTATATAATATAATATAATGATTTTGTAGAGCCTCAATAAAATATATCTTGAAAGAACAAGATATATTTGGAATAGAAAAACCAAAGCTCAACCAAATATCACGAGCCCACATCACACACACACAAAAAAGTTCTATGTCCTTAATACTACTGTGATAATAACCTCTATCCCTTAAATAAACAAATTAGCCTTAGGATGCAAAACCCACTTTAATGTCCTTCACGTGAATACTTTAGCTTTTGGAGGCACTTTCGAAGTCCACAATTTATGCTAAACACTACAGGAATCAGTGTCACCCAATTTTTCCGACATCTTTTGACATAAATAATACTCTCTCCGTTCCACTTTAATAATAATATTTGTTATTTTCATAAAGATTAAACAAATAATTAAAATTCATTGATTTCTAAAAATGCATGGTAGAATGTTTAAATTATCCTTCTTAAATGTAAATATAAAAATAAATTGCACTAGTAAATATGGATAAAATTATAAAAAAATAAATTAATTAATATAGTCTCAAAATTCTAAATGATTACTTAAAGTAAAATGGAGGAAGTAACATCTAACACTAAAACACCTTTTTTTTTTTTTTACCCTAAATAAGTTTATTCTCACATTTTCCAGCACTCAAAGGTATAGAAAGGATAGCCGATGTATATGCAACAGAAAAAATTTCTATAACTTTACTCATCACACTCTTTTCTATTAGAAATCAATAAATCACACACCCTTAGGCCAGGATCTATAAAGCCAAAATATTTATCTACCATAAATATATCCTCCTTGGGCAACCCAGGGTCCTTAGGAGTAGAAATATGCTCACCATCAACAACACGCCACCTAACAACTTGATTGAATACATATCTTGCAGCAAGAACATTCTCCATGTGTAGCTATGGAAATTGAAAAACACTCTTTGTAAATCATCACAAATAGAGACAGATACTTGAAAAACACTCATAGCATATGTAGAAATAGCTTGAGCAATTGGCTTTACTAGACTTTCTCGACCTACCCTAGATAGTAGACGATTATTCCACCATGAGCCCTTTTCCAAAGCTATCTTTCAAGTAAGCAAACACTTATTTTTTTTACTCCTATCAATCAATGAAGGTAGGCCCAAGGAAGACCCACTACCTAAAGGATTCAAAACTCCTAAAATAACGCACTACTATGAATAACATTGGAGACATTAGGACTAAATTCTACACCTGGCTTTCGAATATTAATGGACTAACCTTAAGCCATCTCATAATGACCTAAGATATTCTTATCCTGCTAACATTCATTCTCATTAGCTTTAAAGAAGAAAAGCAAATCATCTGCAGAAAACAAATGAGAAATGCGAGAACATTTAGGATTAGCCTTATAACAATGAATTAGACCTCGTTTAGCTACATTTTGAAATAACAAAGGCAAGCCCTCACCAAAAAGAATAGATAAGTAAGGAGATAAAGGGTTACCTTGACGAATACCTCTTTCCAATATCACAGGGCCTATGATCTCCCCATTAACTAAAAAAGAATAAAAACCCACTCACACACATCATCATCTAATGAATCCATTTATTAGAAAAGCCTAAGCCGATCATCATATTTTTCAAAATATTTCCAATCAATTCTATCGTAGGCCTTACTAATATTACTTTTTAAAGCTGCAACATCACTAAACCCTATATTGCTCTGTGTCATAGCATGAATAGTTTAAAAAACAATTAACACATTATCTGTGCATTCTACCCAAAACAAAAGCATATTGGCTTTCAGATATATTGCTAGGCAAGATAACTTTTAAACTAGTAGCCAACACCTTAGAGACAATTTGATACAATACATTACACCAATTCATACAAATTGGATAAGAAATCTTAGGAATTAAGATTACTAGTGTTTCAGTCAAAGAAGATGAAAACATACAAGAAGAAAAACCATTCAATACAACCATGAACCGAACCATACCAATAACATTCCAAAACTTTGAAAAAATTCAGGATTTAAACCATCAAATCTAAGGGATTTATCAAGGTGCATTTTGTAATGCCTTGATTTTTTTCTATCTTGAATAGTGACTTACCGGCAATGAATAGTACTACCCAACTGGGAATTGGTATTTTTTTCGCCCCGAAAATGTTATTATTCATATGTAATATTTTTGTTAATTATTTTGGAGCATGCATGCATTATTTTGGTGGGTAGAAAATAAATTGTGAATTTATTTGGAGAAATAAGGTAATTAATGAATAGTGATTTGTGGTATTTTTAAAAATTAAATAATTTGGAGGATTATTATTATAGAGTAATTTTAATTATTATTGTGGAGAAAAATATAATTAAAAGAAGTTGTTGTAGGATTTAATCTTGACCATTGGATTGAAATACCATGACTAAATCTCCACCACGCACTAAACAACTTCCTAAGTTGTCTAAAATTACCATAATGCCATCAAAAACTCCCTCATCTTATGAAACATGTGATAACACCATTTACCCTTCACCCTTTCTATTCTTCTTCTTCTTCCTTCTTTGGCCGATAGACTCCCCTCCCCCTCTCATTTTTTTTTTTTTTTTTTTCCCCCGTCTCATTTTTTTTTTTTTTGTTTTTTTGACTTCTACACGTTTTTTTTTTTTTTTTTTGACTTCTACACATAAATCACACAAATTTCTCTAAAACAAACCTAAAGCTAATGAATTTTATGAAAGATTAGGGCTCATTTTAGAGTATTGGGTAGAAATTTCCAAGAAAATCAAGAAGAGAGCTTAGTTCAAGTAAGTTAGATTTTTTTATTTTGAGTTAATTTTAAGGATTTAAGTTTGTTTTCATTATTGCATCTCCTCGTGTATTCTTCTCCGTTTCTCTATCTTTCCTTCTTGTGATTTTTGGTTTCTCCTTTGTTTGAGGAAGGTGAGCCCTCTACCAAAGACAAAGCGAAAGCCAAAGTTGGAGGGTGATTTTAAAGCATTCTAAAGCTTATCTAAGGTTAGTGTTCATAAATTTCTCATCCTCCTATGATTTTGCAATTTTTCTATTTCTAGGTTTTATGTGAGAATTTGGAAATTTTGTTCAAATTAGCCTAATTGATGCGTGTAGAATGGTTTAATGTGTTTTTGGGTTAATATTAAGTGAGATTGAATGCTTGAATGAAGAAGAAAACTTTTCCTTCCTCTTTCTGTAAGGGTGGTTGAACCACCGTAGTGGTGAGACATATTTTATTTACCTTTTCTTCTTGATTATACTAATTAAATGTTGTTTGGTATGTATTTGATATATGGCAAATTTTCTTTGCAAAAATTCCTTAGCATGCTGATTTTTTCTATGGCCTAATATGATGAGAATTGCAGGTTTTAGCTATTAAGTTTGAAAATGAGCAAATTAACTATATGAATGAGCTATTGAGTATCAAAATAAAGTATTTGAATGGTTAAACTTATTAAAATATCACCGATTAATTTAGTCACCACCAAAATGGGCTACTATAATAAGCGAAGACTTGAGAAGCCTTAAGCCCAAAGTTGGAGGTCCAAGCCCACATTCTAGAATACTCCACAATTCTCCACACATGAGATGTAATGAAAATATCTATTTGTAATTGAAAATATTCTTACCTAACTCCTTAGAAGGTTCCTTGTAATCTAGACCCGCCATTTTTTGTAAACAAATCATAGGCTGTACTGTGACATCCTACTGAATCGAATCGTTGCATAAGAGTCGAGTCGAGTTGCGGTCGAACTAAAAAATCGGTTCGAGCCATTTAAATCCAGAGTGGGTAGAATGGGATGTAAACTAAATAATAAAAAGAAAGTGGACTTACTTGAATAAAACAAAAAGATCAAAAGTATAAGGTATTAGGGACTTAGTTGCACTAAACTAGTTAAAGCTTAGGGTATTAAGTTGTAACCTATTGACAATGAGTACCATTTTGATAATTTTAAACGCACCAAAAATCATTGAAAATTCTAGAGCCTACCCGTGATTACCATTTTCATTTTCTGTTCTTCATTCGCTTATCTTCATCTCCCTTCATCTTCTTCCTGCTTCCAACCTTCCATCTCTCTCTGGG
>NW_023590564.1:0-18000 GCF_014843425.1 Jatropha curcas
TTGACACACATTCATTTATGCCATCGGAGAAAAGATTCTGATCGTCGGGCAGAGATAGAATGCAACAAGTGTTGACATATCTTACCAACGTGTCAACTTCTGGTCTCACAATCTACCTAATGGCCGAAGTATTCTGTCACAAGAAAAGAACACTCTGCACTTCACCGATGGCGGCTACACCGGCCCGAAGCAGGCGGTCACCGCGCCCGCCCAGAATGGGCGGACCCCGCCCAAATGGCGACACGCCCGCCTAGCTAGGGCGGGCACGCCGCCCAGCTTGGGCCGGACGACGCCCGCCCCAGGCGGGCACGCCGCCCTTGAGGCGGCGGGCCGCCTGGGGCAACTTTTTTCCTATAAAAGACGGCTCTGAGGGCTCCGTTTGGAGACACCTCATCTGTGTTGACGGACTCTTCCTCCCTACCCTCTTTGCACTATGCTCACATACAAAGTACCTATGACATAAATGTCAATCCTTTAAAAGAAAGGCCGGTTAGTTGTCTTTCACAACATTGTAGTCCACTTTATGCAAATTACTTAACATAAACGTCCCCACTAGATTCGCCAAATCTGTGAACCCCTACCCCGAATATCATAGCATATGATGCATGTGTACTAGGGAAGAATATGTCTACGTGAATTTGTGTGGAGAGCTCCCCTTGTTTTATTAATATTTGGTAATTACTGGAATATATAGTCATATGACTCTTATTTGTAGATTTACCAACTATGTTACTAAGAAATAAATATACCACATAGATTAAGGCACATATCAATACGAACCGAATGAATGGATCCCGAAGACTATGTCAATTTGCCCTAAAAACTTACCCCGAGAAGTGAAGGATGCGTTCGCCAAGGTGTAATGAATGGTTAATGCCAATGTGATGTCAGTAAGGAATGCCTGGTCGCGACCATTTGAACATCCCAGCGGGAACAGTGAGAGTCATAGATTTCCCGTATATACGTGACCACTATCTCGTTTACTGCACTGTCTTATGGCATAATGGAGGATCAAGAGTCAATACTGTTTTAGTCTCCAGACTCTCTAAGAAGGAATTCTAACCAACATTCTTTGCCAAAAGAAGGCATTGTGCAGTACTGGAGTATGCATCCAAATATGCATGACGTGGTGATTGGTACTGTACTATCGATGCATGCCTTGCATTAGTTATATTAAGCCAGCCTAATTAAATCGTTTAAGTCTTTTAATCCGATATTGGGTTAATACTCTATGTTCATGCCAAAGAGTTTGATTTTTTAGCAAATGGGCTCACATGGATTAGACTAGAACTAATGTATTTGATCTGAACAGAGACTTTCACATAAGTCATATAAATAGCCAAATGATTAGTTCGATCTGATAATGCCAGACTAAGACTAATTCTAATGCGATTGGTCCGGCATAAAATGGAGTGCATAATCAGAGTTGCCTTTAGGTCCTGACAAGATCGAGTAAGTCATAATGTATTGGGTGCAAATTGCCAAAAATGATTGTTTGGCGATGTGCGCAAATTGCGATTATATAGAGATCTTAATCAGTTTTAAAACCAAAGTTGATTGAGTTTTAAGGCATTTTGCCAAAACTTTGATTTAACTGAGTAGGCAATTTGTTTGCAAAACAGATGATAAGGCTTTTTAGCACAATTATTGATTAATTGACTTAAGCTGAAAATTGTCGAAATAAAGGCAATCAACCATAGCCATTAATGACTGATATTTTAAGCCAATTTTGCGGACTTAAACTTTAATACCAACATTATTAATTAACTGGCTTGGCTAATCATATTATTGCGGCAATTTACATTGCCTATATGATGGTAATGAACATTTAATGCAGTTGTAGAATTTTGGGTAGAAAAGAAGCATGCAGAAGTGCTAAGATTAATAGGTAAAGTTTGATCTTACGTACCTGATTATCGTCGACCGCTTCCTTAACTCCAGTTTAGCCTCGTTAAGGAATTAATTTAGTTTAATTAAGTGACCAAGTACACAAAAATAAGTAAAAACTAAATAAGAAAATGCAAAGAAGCATAAAGAATTGCAAGAGCGTAGGGAGGAAGAGCGTCCGTCAACACAGACGTGTCTCAAACGAGAGCCCCAGAGCCGTCTTTTATAGAAAAAAGTGACCCCAGGCGCCTGCCCGCTTCAAGGGCGGGGTGCCCGCCTGGGCTGGGCGGAGCCGCGCCCGCCTGGCTTGGGCAGGTATGCCCGCCCATGTTGGGCGGTCGTGCCGCCAGCTGGGCGGGCTGCCGCAGCTTGGGCGGGCATGCCCCCCTCGGGCGGGCATGTGTGCCTTCTTCTTTTTTCTTAATTTCGTTCCGGAGGCTTTTCCGGGAGTTCCGGACTCCAAAAAATATCCGAGACCAGTTCTATATCCTCGTAATTTTTTTCGACATTTAAGTACATATTGGCCACACTTCGGCAACTTTTAATGCCTCCGTTGACCGGACTGTTTGCAGTCCGGAAAAAGTGCCTCTTTGAGCCTCAAAAATTTGAAGGTATTCACAACAATCACTTTAAAACAAAACACCGAGCAAAACGTAAATTAATAAAAATAACATGCAGTCATGAAAATTATATGAAAATAACATAACAAAACTTTGCCCGCTTGGCGAGCTATCAAATTCGCAACATTAGCTCTTTGCTTGTCCCCATGCCAAAAACATCATCTTTTTTTTTTTAAACTTATGGTGATCAAGTTTATTACTCGTTGATTTAGCTTCTAGTAATCTATTCAAAGATAAGAGTTTGATGTGTTTTTGAACAAGTAGTATAATGCATAGACGTTAATGTCAATATAGCAAAAAAAATTAAAGTAACAAAATCTAGTCAATTCAAAATGAGATAAGCAATCCTCCTGCCAAAATGCAAAATAGGAAGTACTTGGGAACAATTCTAGCAACACATGTATTGTTTCTTATCTTCAAGTATTTTTTAGGTAACCTATTTCTTTTTCACAATTCTTCAGTGGTTGCCATTTTATGCTCCAAACGTTTTTCTTTTCTTTTTTTATATTTTTTATGGAGAGATGTGGGAATCGTAAATAGTAAGTGGTGCATTTTATGCTCCGTACCACTTGTTTTAGAACGGATTTCCGTTGATTCCTCTATGTATTTATTTTTCCCTCTAAATACCTTCATTTTATTGACACTGAAAATCAGTGTTATGCTTTAGTTCCCTTTCTTCCATTCTTCATTAAAGTTAGGATCAGCTTCTCCTAAAGCCAAAAATAATGTCTAGATAGTTATAAAGATTATATTTGCTAAGAAAAATTTCATATATCATTGTAATATCTAATACTTAAATCAGCATTTAAATCTCTTAATCGTGGTATATTAATTCAAGACTTTATCTCAACAAGCAAAATATAAACCAATCAACATGTAGAGAGTACATCGAACTAAGGAAGAATTGACCCCCCCCTTTTTTTTACCCACCATTTTTTTAATAAGGAAATGAATGAAATATAGGTTTTCTCTCACTAAAGAACAATGTCCTCATTGTGGGAGGAATAATACATAAAACACAAAATGTACATGCATAAAACACAACAAAATTACAAAAAAATGAAAAACAAAGGACAGAAGACCTTAGGCCCAAACCTAGAATATTTTCATCCATTTCCAATCCATACGTGCTTGGTTTGCTTCCATCTAGCGACTCGTCTTCTTCTTCTTCTTCTTATGTTTGAGAAGACGATGTGGACTGATGCCTTGTCTTGCTTTGTCTTTTCATTTGCGCTGTGCATGCATGAATGTCAGCATCATACAACAGTTTATAAACGCAGGGAATGGGAGTTAGGAAATGCATGCCTTCCAACCTTTATCCTCCCCACACGATTCCGTGGTACAATTCGACCATCTGTCCTAGATTTGTCAATCTCGACAACCAGGAGGGGGTGTTAGATTGGTGATATAAAACTCCAAAGAAATGCAACAGAACAACAGCAACAACTTAGGTTTCTTATGGGGAAGTGACTAAGGCTTTCAACTACACCATGGCTTTAGTCCATTGGGGCTTACAAAGTCCGATGAATGTTATCAAAATGTTTCAACGCTTCAGAGCTGACGGATGAGTCATTATACCATCCTCATATTCTACAAGTGTATCAGCCATGTCATGTGTCCTGCGTTTTAGATGCATATAACCTTTGAAAGGCAGAAAGAGGGAAATAATACATCTTCTTGAAAGCATTCTCTCTTTGTACTCTACCAGTCCTTTGACCCCCGCCGTTGATATCTTGGAAGATTGCAAAACTTGCAGTCTCTGAATTCCGAGTCAACACCCCTGTATATCATACAATTATTACGACAATAATCAATCTTTTCAACGGGTAGTCCCAATCCCTAAACTAATTTTTTTATCTGATAAAAATTATCAACCATTGAATGGCCTTCAGACAACATTTCCTTTGCTAACTACAGAAAATCATCGTAACACCTTTTTGAAAAATGGTGCTCCGCTTTCATGTGTAGTAATCGTGCCACAACAGATAGAACTGAATGATTCTTCCATCCAAGCCACAGTTCACTGTTAGCTGCACTTAGCACACTTAGCAGTCAAACAGTGTTGTGCTGCTTACGTGTTTTTGGCGATTCCTCCATATTATCCCAATGAAAATTCTACTCTACTCGCATCGATTTACCTATCATTGCATTGATTACCATACAGGAAATTGATAAGGCTTGACCTTTCTAAACTTACTGGATAGAGTGGCCTGAACCCACTATAACTCGAGGTTCATTTCATGATATATCCATTCGTAATAATTTTCCACGAACCCATTTTTTTGCATAAATTTGAAAAGTTTAAATTGTATCCGATGTCTTAAGGAGCTCTATTTCAACACTTTCTTGTGATTACATGGACACCTCAACTTATTGCCATCCATACAACTGGGAATTACCAACTTGCAAACTTATATAAACGGCCTCCATCCTTGCAAGAACTCTTGTTCTTAAATATCCTATTGACCTCGGGAACCTCCAGTACATCCCAATCATCGATTAAGTTCGCGAAATTTTGTTCTTTACCTAATTAACACTGTGTTTATAAGGGCAAATTATATGTAATTCCCATTAGTCTAAACCCATCTTTAAAAGACATGCCACAATGTAATGTTCAATTTACATTTCTTAACTTACTAAGGTTATTTCATAATAAGGGTAACTATATATAAAATAAAACTCCACTTTAAGTTCATTTATTCAATACTAAGGTTATATATATATAATATAATAATATATATATATAATATATATTATATATATATATATATATTAAAACCTACTATAATAAAAGTAAGTGTAACGGATCCACATATCGATTTTTGGGAAAAAAAATTCAGCAGCACTTCGGCACAAACACAATTAAAAATCTCAAATAACAAAGACCACTTCAATTAAACACGTCTATATAACCACATTTCTCCAAAGGCAAAATGGCCCACTACTAGGCCTCCAACCCAAACGCATCATTCATTTAAAAAAAAATATTTAAGGGAGAATAATAACAAAACAATTAATAACAAAAAAAATGCATTATTTCATAATTATAAAAAGAGTAATTTTAATTTACATGTATCATTAACAAACTGGGCTTCTATTTATTGCTATGTTTATTGCTATTCTGTATCATGTATCATGTGGCAATGTTATAACTTAAATTTGGACTAGTTATTTTTTTTTTTAATATGTGTTATACATATTTTTACTCGTTATTCTACTCGTAATGTTTTTATTAATTTTTTACTTATGACATACTTAAAATATAATGATATTTTAAATTGACGAAATAATTTTAATTAGGTTTAAAATTAATGATTTAAACTAAATAAATTAACTATCATTTGCTCTTTTAATTTTTTTTATAATTAACCATTAAAAAATTAACTATCATTTATAATACTTAACACTATTAAAAAACTAACTAACTTGTTTTCCACTTAACATGACATGAAACTTGCTTCCTATCCTTAATTATTATTTTTTGTTTTATTTTTTTATTAATATTGCTAAAATTATTTAATCTTTTCATGTTCTTCATATAATAATTAATAATAATTAATAATAAATAATAATAACAGTAACAACAACAACAACAACAACAATAATAATTTAATAATTAATAATATAATAAAAAATAACAGTAAAACAGTAACAATATTAATAACAATAACAATAATAATAATAATAATAATAAATATTGTATGTACCTAATTCTTAATCTAACTATCAAATCTACAAACAAATATACCAAAAATTATAATAAAAACACATAAATCGCAAAAAAAAAAATTGAAAAAAAAATAATAATAAATATTGTATGTACCTAATTCCTAATCTAACTATCAAATATACAAACAAATATACCAAAAATTATTATAATAAAAACACATAAATTGTAAAAAAAAAAATTGCAAAACTTACCTCAACTTGTGTCTAAATAGCGCGAACGGCGATGAGGAGTGACTAGACTTGCAATGGAGCGGAGATGGCGACGTCAGGCCGGCTAGAGCGGCATCAGGAGGCACTGGGACGGTGCTGCGAACGGAGGAGAGGAGAGGAGGAGAAGAAAGAAAGAAGAAGGAGGGCGTTTGGCGTTTAAAGCCCTAAAAGAAGTCGGTCGCAAATTTCATTAAAATCGGTCACAATTTTTAACTTTGCGACGTCATTTGACTTCATAATAAAATTGCGACCGATTTACGACTATACTTTTCGGCTGCACATAATCAGTCGCAAATCGGTCTTAGAATTTATTCCTTATTTTGAAGCGCGCAATTTTGAGACGGAATAACACGTACTCACAGATCGATCGCAAAATCGGTAGCAAATCCGTCGTATACTAGTCGCAAACTGAAAAACAAACTCGCGGGAATTTGTAGCGCTACAATTAGTGACTGTTTGTCCATAGGTCGCAAATCGGTCTCAAAATTGCGACCCAATTAAGTCGGTCGCAATAATCGGTCGCAAATTGGCGATTTTTTTGTAGTGCACCCATTAGGGTCCTTTACATCAAGGTTAAAATAATAAAAGCAATAAACATAAAAAACCTAATATAAGAGAATCAAAGCCATGCATTCAACATGAATTTAAACACAACAATGATCAAACAATAACATAAAGCAAGAAAATTAATAAAGGTGACAAAATCAATCTTAACAACATCAATGGTTAGGGGTTAGGGCATAAATGAATAAAGAGCAAAGAAAAAGATTGCATAAATGTAAATGAACTTGGAATTGAAATTACTGGAATTTAAAGAACTGGAAAGTAAATGATAGAATAATAAAGCATCACTATTTAACTTAGAATAGGATTTAAGTTCAAGAATTTGTTATTCATCATTAATGATGAACAACTATGACTCTCACTACCTATTTTCCATTCTTTATTTGCTCATTTAGGCCAAAGATGAGTTCTATACGCACTTTAAGTAATGATGCTTAATGCTTGACTCGATTGGACCTTGGAATCAAAGCAGAGTTATTGATTTTACGTTCCTGATATTCTAAAATGAAGACCTAGGCACCACTAGACGTGGTGTGCACCACACGTAGTGGCGTGCGGGTCTTCCCTAATTAGAAAACTCAAGAATGAAGCCTCAAAGGCTATCTGTGAAGAAGGGTCGTAGAGCCACTGCTTGTGGCGCATGCCACACGTAGTGGCTTGCGCCACTTGATTATTTTGTGCACCACTTCGACACAGACAAGTGCCTTTTGGTTGATCCTAGGTTTTCCCCATAACTAGGCTTCAGAACAGTGATTTAGGTTACTAAAGAAAAGAAAACGATGGAGAATAAAGGTTTAGACTCTCAGTTTACCTTGTTTTGAAGAAAAACTTGAGATTTGATTAATAATGGCAAGAAATACTGAATAAGATTTGATCTTTGATCAATGGTCCAAGATCAGTTTTATTTGATTAGTCTTTTGAGAAAGATTGATTGCAATTCTTTTAAAGAAATATATTATCCATTGAAACAAATTTATAAAACTTGTTATAGATTTAGATTTAGGGGTTCTTAGAAATAAAAATGCAAGAGTTTGGCTGGACAATCAACTCTTATTCCCAATTTGCCTAGACCCTTGGTCTATTTACAGACAAATGAATTACTAGGTATGTGGCTAAAAAGCCAAAAACGAGCTCGGTTCATTTTATTTTATTAAATCGGTTCTCTTATTAGATCCATTTATTAATCCTCAAAGAAAGCGATCCTTTTAAAAGGGATTAGAAATGACTCTTACTTTGGTAAGAGTTGTGGTTTAAAGTTACCAGCCTTTTTAGAGAAATGTCATAAATTAATAAATTCTTTGAAACCGACTAATTTGGTTTTAAACCAAAGATTGGGTAAGGGATTTTGGTATGGTTTTGGGAAGATGTTAGGCAGCCAGACCGCCCGATTAGAAATCGGCCTCCTTTGTTGTCCATTCATTCACAACATTTGATAATAAGATTAACTCTAATTGAGATGTAAACCTTTTTATGTAATTTTGGAATCATGGCAATCAAGCATATTAATCAATCACATAAAGCATGAAAATAAATCATCCAAAGAAAGTGGGGAGGAGAAAAGAATTACAACCCATCTTCTAAGTTTACATTCTACCCATTAATCCATTAAAATTTCCTAATCCATTAACTTATTACAAGCATGTTATAATAGGACCCACTAAGGTCCTTGACATCAAGTTTAAAATAATAAAAGCAATAAAGATAAAAAACCTAATTTAAAAGAATCAAAGCCATGCATTCAACATGAATTTAAACACAACAATGATCAAACAATAACATAAAGCAAGAACAACAATAAAGGTTATAAAATCAATATTAACAACATCGATGGTTAGAGGTTAGGGCATAAATGAAAAAAAGAGCAAAGATAAAGATTGCATAAATGTAGATGGACTTTGAATTCAAATTACTGAAATTTAAAGAACTGAAAAGTAAATGACAGGATAATAAAGCATAATTATCTAACTTAGAATAGTATTTGACTTCAAGAATCTGTTGTTCATGATGAACAATTATAGCTCTCACTACGCATTTTGCATTCTTTATTTGCTCATCCGGGCCAAAGATGAGTTCTATACGCACTTTAAGCAAGGATGCTTAATGCTTGACTTGATTGGACCCTGGAATCAAAGTCGAGTTATTGATTTTAGGTTTTTGATATCCTGAAATGAAGACTCGGGAGCCACTAAAAGTGGCGTGCGCCACACGTGGTGACATGCGGGTCTTCCCTGATAAAAAAACTTAAGAATGAAGCCTCAAAGGCTATCTGTGAAGAAGTGGCATGGAGCCATTACCTGTGGCACATGCCACATGTAGTGGCTTGCGCAACTTGATTATTTTATGTGCCACTTCGACGCATATAGGTCCCTTTTGGTTGATCTCAGGTTTCCCTCACAACCAGGCTTAAGAACGATGATTTAAGTTACCAAAGAGGAGAAAAAGATGAAGAATAAAGGTTTAGGCTCTTAGTTTACCTTATTTTAAAGAAAAACTTAAGATTGGATTGAAATGGGCAAGAAATACCCAATAAGCTTTGATCTTTGATCAATGATCTGAGATTGGTTTTATTTGATTAGTGTTTTAAGAAAGATTGATTGCAAACCCAATGAATTTCTTTTAAATAAATATATTCTCCATTAAAACAAATCTATAAAACTTGTTATAGTTTTAGATTAAGGGGGTTTGAGAAACAAAAATGCAAGAGTTTGGCTAGCAATCAAGTCTTCTTCACCATTTACCTAGACCCCTGGTCTATTTATAGGTAAATGAGTTGCTAGGTGGCCCTAGTTTTAGGGCCTACGTGGCACGGGCCACTGATTGGCCCCAAAATGGGTCGGGTCCACTTTTCATGAAATCAACTCGGATGGCACACAAAACGAGACAGTGCACCGGGATGCATTGCAGGTACACTCAAGATGGTTCTAGGGCTGCGTTTCACGAACTCTGAAAATATGAAAATGACCCGACATGTTACATTTCTTAAACTCGGATCATTGGTTCGAGAATCAAATTCATCGGATGTCTCAAACTCATTTTATCAGAAAAGGCTATCATCACTAAGTTCTTTTGGGGCAAAAATTGATTGTCTCTAGGTATCAAGCTCCTGCTCCTTTACACTTGAAAATCAGAAAAGAAACCTTGAATTATATTTTCGCCGAAGAAATAAAGCGGACAAAAAGCAAAGTTACGAGGCCTGTTTTCAGTTGATTAGGAGCTCCTTTAAATCGCATTCCGGTCTTTGATGGAATTGGAACTCTAGAAAGTGAAGACACCAGGAAAAGTAAAACCTCCATCCACCAAAGACTTGGGATTTCAAAACCAAGTAAAGGAAAGAAGAATAAAAAGAAGTAGTCTACTATTACTATAGATTGCAATGACTTGCGTATCAAAGTCCCTTCATAGATGAAAAGAAAAACTGAGTGGGTGGTCATCACGGGATCCACATTGAAAGCAAAACCACATACTGGGGTTATAACTGGCTAAGTCTCTAATCAGTCTAATGAAGAAGACCTTGATGTATTGATGGTTGGTCATGTCACTTTTGAAGATATGTATCAAGACCAAACTCCTATTGAAGAAAATGCTGAGGATACTCCTTTCGCTTTGGAGAAGAAGAAGCTACCAAAGCTTTAGAAGAAGCACATTCAGGTGTTTGTGGTGCACATCAATCTGGGCCAAAGTTGCACTTTCAAATTAAAAAGATGGGGTACAATGGGCCTACGATGGTGATGGATTGCATGAATTATGCTAAAAAATGTTAAGAGTGTTAATTACATGCAAACTTAATTCATCAACTACCTGAACCACTTCAACTAATAGTAGCATCATGGCCTTTCGAAGCTTAGGGATTGGATGTTGTAGGACCACTTCCAAAAAGTTCAGGTGGCCACCTATACATTCTTGCTGCTACTGATTACTTCTTGAAATAGGCTGAAGCTGCTCCATATAAAAAATCAACGATTGGATGTTGTAGGACCACTTCCAAAAAGTTCAGGTGGCCACCTATACATTCTTGCTGCTACTGATTACTTCTTGAAATAGGCTGAAGCTGCTCCATATAAAAAATCAACGAGACTATAGTGAGCTTTATTAGAACGAACATGATTTATCATTTTGGTGTGTCTCGATACATCATAACTGATAATGGAAGGGAGTTCTAAAATAAAACCATGGACAAATTATGTGAGCAATTTAAATTTAACCAATATATTTCTGTTGACGCGTGTCTTTATGCCCCCGCCTGATCCGATGAGGATACGAGGATGCGGAATGAGGGGTTAATGCTATCTAAAAATCTTTTAATATAAGGATTTGAATTAAACCGATTTTAAGTTTCTGGTTGAGTCAGAGTTGCGTCACGCAGCTAAGCAGACGCGTGATGGCACTGTCAGCTGCGTCACGCAGCTCTAATCCACGGATTTGTATGACGTCACCAAAAATGACGACATAACAGTTTTTTATTCTGTCTAAGCGACACGTGGCTGTGGTCCAAAAAGGAAGCTGCGTCATGCATCTAACCGATCCGTCACCTAGCCGTAAGCTGCGTGACCGCAGCTACCCTTCTACTGCCCTAAGCTATATAATTGATCTTTTTCTCTCATTAAAAAGGGGCTTTTGGAAAACTCCCATTTCGGCTATATTTTTCTCCAGAGACTCTTTCTGAGTTTCATTTGAAGAAAAATTGCATTAGATATCAATTTAGGTTAAAAACAAAATCATAACAAAAAAAATCAAGAGAGAAAAGAATAAGTGTTTTGGAATCCTTGGTGATAAAGCTTCTGGTAGGTTCCTTAACTATCATTTGTTAAGGCATTTAAGCCAGTTACAATCCTCAATCGATTAATTAGGTAACTCCTTACCCTTCTTTTATTTATTTACTTTTGTGTTTTAGTGGTTTAAGCTTTCTTTAAACTTATTCTGTTCATCTTTGGCATTTTAGGTTACTTAAAGCCATTAATGAGCATAAAAAATAATAATAAACAATCTAAACAAATCATTTGAAAAATAAGCTTAGGCCAGAGCAGTTGCGTCACGCAACCAACGGATCCGTAACGGATCTGGAAGATGCGTGACGGATCTATTCATATCCAAAATTTTATAAGCTTGGGCCAGAGCAGTTGCGTCACGCAACCAATGGATCCGTAACGGATCTGGAAGATGCGTGACAGATCTGTTTATATCCAAAATTTTATTTCTATACCCAGTGTTCTATTTTCTAGATTGTGGATTTAAAATAAGTTTCTAATGGATCTGGCATTTTAGGGACAGTTCCATCACGGAACTATTAGATCCGTCACGGAACTAGCAGATCCGTGATGCAGTTGTTCTAAGATTCTAGAAATAATTTTTTGTTTTTTTTTAAAAATAATAAATTTTGCACAAAATAAAGTTTAATTTCTCCAATAAATCCGAATATGTCCAATTATGAATAGATTGTAATTTAATTAAGTTTAGAGTACTAAAATGTAATTTTGCGTATTTACTTGTATGAATTTTACAATTTTAGGTTGAACTTGTATGAATTTTTACAATTTTTAGGTTGAATAAAAATGAAATTAAATTTATGGGTTTGTTAGTAATTTGCACTGTTTAGGATTAAGTTAAAAATAAAATGTGATTTAGGTGTAAAATAATAAATTTATGCATATTTTTGGTTTTTTGTTTTTGCGGTATAATTTTTGAATCGGGTAGAATGATTATTTTAGGTTCGGTTGTTGCCCGCTTTGAACCATAAGGCAAGAGCGGGTCTTTTGTTATTTGATTAATCGCTTTTGGTTTGAATGATTATAATGCGATAATTGGATTTTGATTGGGGCGATTAAATAATTTTTCATATAAGAACTCGGTTCCGATTCATTTGAGTTTGGGTTTAAGTAAATAAATAATTGGCTTTTTCTAACAAAAATAAATTTAGGAAAATACATAGGTTAAAAGAGGCAAAGTTTTTCCCGGCTCGGCTTCCAACGGGCCGGCGTTACCCAATTTCCCTTACCATAATCGCATTTGGGTCTGCCTGACCAGTTCTTTTTCAATAATTTGGCCTTTTAAATCTTAAATAAAATTGGGTTTAAAATGGAGTCACTTTTTTATAAAATAAAATTGAAAATGGTCCCATTGCCAAAATAATGGGTGGCGACTCAAAAACTGTTAATAAGACCGATTTATCGGCATCATATCCAATAAAATGTTTTATCACCACTTTTCATAATAAGATTACTTTCCAAATCAAAATAAACAACATTAAAAATACAAATAAAAAAAGGATGTTTTTGAGTCACCCGGGGGGACGGTACAAAAACAGATTGGCGACTCCGCTAGGGATGCACTCGCTAATCCCCGGTTATTTTTAATAATTAGTCAGTTATAATTAGGAATTAACTCTAAAAAACCTACGTTTTCTAAAATTGGAAATAAAATTGGTTAAAAAGCCGTCGAAAAATTCTTTAATCGTCCTTGTTTGTTTATTTGCTTTCCTTTATTCTTCTAAGTTCTTGCATCCATACTGCATTCCTTTCTTCTCCATCAACTTGCATTCCTTTCTTCTCACCACTTTCTACCCGGAAATTATCCCTCGGTATTGTTGGTTTACTTCAGAGGTGGATCCAGCCTAAAACCTTGCGTTTTTAGCACATTCCACCCGAGAATTAGCAATTTTTACCAATCGCAAAGCCTAGTACCTTAAAAGGTGCATCAAAAGGGAGTAGGCCCACGTAAAGCCCGAATCCTTGTTTTGCGGAACCCAGATCCTTATAAGGCCAATGGACTAAAGCCCATGCATGTAGTTGAAAGCCCTAGTCACTTCCCCATTAAGGAAAACCTGGAGTCTTTTGCTGTTTGTCTGTCGGCATTTCATTCGAGAGGTTTATATCGCTAAATCTCAAAACCCCTGCTGGTTGTCGAGATTAGACCAAAATCCTTAGAAAACAGATGTCTTCGAAAATTTTTACCAATGAAAATTCATGTGCGGGAGAGATAAGGTTGGAAGGGCATGCATTTCCCAAACTCCCGTTCCCTACGTGTTTATAAACTGTTCATATGCTGTTGACATTCATGCATACGTGATATTTTCATTTATCCATGCATTAATAAGAGCTTAAATTTTCGGTATGGACGTTTGGATCTTGATTTTGAGAGTGGACCTCTAATTTCATTTTGAATAAAACATTAATTGCAATCGTTTATAGTGAATTTGATACCCAAAAGAAAAAGGGAAGTTATAAGGGGGTTGCCGATTTCCTGAATTTTCACATTTCTCACGTTATTGAAAGTAAGCGGTTGAGATTGGAAAAACTTTGTAATTAATCAAAATAGATCCCCTTGGGACAATCTTGTCCAGGCAAAGTAAGGACACAAAAAACAAAAATAATAATAAGAAATATCCCGCTTGGAAATTCTTTCATTCCAAGGCAAAAATTAGGGATCGAGAGAAAAATAGCCCCGACCGTAAAATCCAAATAGCCGACCGTAAAATCCAAAAGGAACGGTCGACGACAGATAATGCTGGAAATGTTTGAGTACAAAGTAAATTATTGCTATGTTATTCATGTCAAATTTTAGGTCCAGTTGTCAAAAATGAGATCTTATTTCCATACTGGTTATTAGCACATTAGATTTGGATTTCTCAACCTATGTGCCTATATTCTTCATGCATACATTCAGAACCCCCTTTAACTCAGGTCCTTTTATCTATTAGCCGGAATTGATCCGTCCTGGGAAATCATTTTGGGAGTTTGGCACCGACATCCTGGTCAACGTACATCCTGGTCAACGTCTGGTCAGAGTGTCCCCAATCCCCGAGCGTGCTTCGGTTAGTTCTGTGGTTAGTTCAAGTTTGTCTGGTTCAGTTTCTAGTTCAGAACTGGTTGTAGTTGAGATGGCTGACAGTGTGTGAAAGAGACCAATTTTTCTCTGGCCCAGTTAAAGGCTATATCTGATATAATAGCCATTGCTTTTGCTCAAGAGAGGGCACAGAATCAGGTTCCTCCAACTTCAAGTAATCAACCGTCTTCCCCTGTAGTTGTGGAAAGGGAGGCTCCAGAACCCACTTTGGGTAACCAAGCATCAGTTGGTAATGTTGGTCCGGTTATCTGATAAAGCAGTTTTAGCAGAATTGACCGGCATAGTAAGAGCTGCTTTGAGAAAGCATGTTCTCAGTATCGGTTGTTTTTGATCAGAAAACCGAAGGAGATCCACCAGTCACACAATTCTTCATTATGTTAGCCGACTGATCGGCATGTAGTACACTCGGCCGCACAAGTTCATCTACTTCCATCAGACTCATTAAACATACCTTATATCGAAGGAGTAGATGACCTCAAGGTCCATTATGATCTTGAGGTTCATTTCGGTGTTGCCCAGATGAACTTGGTATGATGAAGAGGATTGTCTATCGGGCATTTCCTCAGACGTTGCACAAGAGCTATAGGAAATGGTTATGACGGTTTGGATGTGGAGATACAGAGGAGATTGGGGTTCAAGCCTTCAGGACTTGCTTTTCTCAAGCATTTTTTAAAAATAGATGATAGTGATGAGTGGGTCTCCGCAATTTTGGAAGAGTAAAGCAAAGGAAGGATAAAGCTAGCTTTCTCCAAATTACTTACAGAAGTGGAAGAAAAAGTTGTTTTATGGTCCAGACAAGGCCAAAGGATCAAGAAGTTGGATTCAGAGATTTTTTAGTCGAAGCTTATACCTTACTTTAAGGAAGAGTATGTGTCTCAACCTCTCACTGACTTTTCTCTGGTACAAAGGGCTGGATTAAATATGAGATGACAACGAAAGAAAAAGAAAAAGCCGGGGGTTTAGGTAATTACGGTCTTCTATCTGATCAGAATTAGAAATGCTGTAATGCTGCCTACAAACTAGTCGGGAGTAGCAATAAAGTTGGAGCTGTTAATGAGAAAATGAGAAGGAAATCACTGATTTAGGTAGACTTTTAAGCACGTTATGAGATCTGGCATCAAGAATTGGTGTTTTTGTCAAAGTTACCAATTGATCCGTCTAGGCCTATTCGGGTAAGGATTGTTGATTCAAGACTGTGAGTACATTCAATGCAAAGGTCAATTCTACCGATGATTTGGTTCAAGCTCAGACATGATATACAAAATTTTTGATAGATAGTGGGAAGATCACTAAGCCTTCTGAGATAGTAAGTCGAGCACATGGAATAATTCTATTGCCGCGAGTTTACCAGTAATATAACTATCCTCTCCAAGTCTCAAAGGAGTTGGATCAATTAATGCAATTGGAGTGGTTATGCCTGAAGAGTGGTATTGGCAGAGCGGATTGGAAGAGAGGATGTGTGCTATTTACATTTGGGATGACTGCAAAGCAGTGAAGAAGAAGTGGAAAGGAGCCAGTGAAAGTCAAATAGAAAAGGTATCACAGTAAGGATTGGGAATACCAGACAATGAGATTGAATAGGTTCAGCTAAGGCAATCAGAACAGTTTGGATCTGATCAAGCAAACCAGTGGTATTACTACATAAAGTAGCAATGATGATGTGAATGAAGGTGGTTCCAGAGGTTTTGACCGGGCGGTATTGTATTACATCCTAATTAACGATTCCTGGTCAGAGGAAAAGGAATGTCATTGATGGACAGAAAAGAAGATATCAGAGAAAGATATCAGAGAAGGGTGAAGAGCAACTCAAAAAGAAGAAAAGGAAGTTGAATCGGATAAAGCACAGAAGAAGGTTACTGAAATAGGTGAAAGTAGCCAGAATAGAATACCGAGTGAGGTGATAGCAAATTCAGTACTAATTCAATTACAGAGGACTAAGGTTGACATGTCGTATGGGATTTATTGATAGCTTCGAAAGAACACAGAGAAGCTCTGTTGGAGGTTATGACGTTCGTCAAAGTTCCTGCAAGAATTCAGAGTGTGGATATGATTAACGTGCTGCAGTGCAGGATAGGTGAGGTAACTTTCTTCGATTCCGATCTTCCTCTCAAAGGTAGGAACCATTTTAAACCTCTGTACATCCAAGCCGGTGTTAATGGAAGAGAGACCCGTAATGTGATGGTTGATAATGGGTCAGCATTGTGCGTTTGTCCGCTAAAAATGTTATCCAAGTTCAAGATGATATATCCATGATGAACCTCGAGTTTTATAGTGGGTCAGGCCACTCTATTCCAGTAAGTTTTAAGAGGTCAGCCTTTATCAATTTCTGTTATGGTACATCAATGCAATGATATGGTAATCGATGCGAGTAGAGTAGAATTTCATTGGGATAATATTGGAGGAATCGCCAAACGTAGCAGCACAACAACTGTGGTTTGACATGCTCAAGTGCAGCTAAACAGTGAAACTTGTTGGCTTGGATTGGTGAAGAATCATTTTGGAGTTTCTATTTCTGTTATGTGGCACGATTAAACTGTGAGACACATGAGAAGCGGAGCACCATTTTCAAAAAAGGTGTTACGAATGATTTTCAATGTAGAGAATTTAGCAAAGGAAATGTTGTCTGAAGGCCCAGATTCAATGGTTTGCATTAATTTTTTATCAGATAAAAAAAAATTAGTGTTAGGGATTGGGACTAAACCCGTTTCGAAACAGACCCTTGGATATATAATTTGTGTTTCGTATAATTGATGATATACAGGATGGGGGTGTTGACTCGGGTATTTTCAGAGAGGACTGCAAAGTTTTGGCAATCTTTCCAATATTATCAGACAGGCGGGGGGTCAATAAAGGACTGTAGGAGTACAAAAAGAGAGGAATGGCTTTCAAGGAAGGAAATATGTATTCCTTTCCCTCTTCGTTCCTCGCCTTCAAAGGTTATATAGGCATCTAAAACGAAAACAGGCTGAACACATTGACATTGGCCATGCTTTTGTATGAATATTGAGGATGGTTATATTATGATGCGTTCATCCTCGTGCAGACTCTGAAAGCGTGCGGAAACATTTTTTTGATAACATTCAGTCCGTGGACTTTTAAGCCCAATTGGACTAAAGCTCCGATGCGCCACCGCTCTCTCTGTCAGACTCCC
>NW_023590565.1:0-70475 GCF_014843425.1 Jatropha curcas
ATAGGTTTGAATAAATTTTGGTGTTTAAAAATCTTTTTTAATTTATGTTTAAATCAAGGAATTGTGCTTTATTCAAAAATTTAATTCTCGCTTAAAATATAAATTAGTATGGAAACACTTGATTATTCGGCCATATTAATAATTTTGATATCTTTTGGAAACTAGTGAATAATTATCTCCAACAATAGTAAGTTAGTTTTGGCAGTTTATTTTTGTTCTTTTTTTGGGATTTTAGTTTTTGTTGCTTTGAGGGACAAGCAATGGTTTAAGTTTTTGAAAAGAATTTTTGATAGGTGTCCATTTTTTACAGTATTTCTTAATATAGTTTTTATTAGAATTTTAGTAAATTTTATCACTTATAATTAATTTTTACTTTCGTTTTAATTATAGTTTTGTTCAAAACTTCCTTGAATCATAATCCACTTGATCTTAAGAAAATTGAATTTTGCATAAAAAAAGGAGCCTTATAAAGGCAAACACTCAGGCTCTAGCACGCCCCAACCCGTACACCTTAGCACGCCTGCTAAACTTTAAGGGAAATCAAGTTAGAGACTCAGACCTCTATCATGGCTAAGCCCGTACTATCTGGGCCACGCCCGTGCCTAAAAGGACCTCAAGGCGTGCTTGCCTGCACGGCCCGTGATGCAATTTATCTTAGAAAGTCAGAGCCTTAGCACGCCCGGCCCGTTGCCACAAATTGGTTATGGCGCACCACCCGTCCACCAAGTTACTCCTCTGAGCGTGTTGCAGAGCACGGCCTGTGATGAATCATTCACAGAGGTGAGGTTGGGCTCAAAGATTGATGTCATAATTGGCCCTCTTTGGGAGCAATGGAAAGTCAGAGCCTAGCACGCCCGGCCCGTGCTATGGCGCACACCCGTGCCACAAGTACTCCTCTGAGCGTGTTGCAGAGCACGGCCTGTGCTGAATCATTCACAGAGGGAGGTTTGGGCTTTCAAGATTTAGAATGTCTTAATTTGGCTCTCTTTGGGAAGCAATGTTGGAGAATCCTTAAATTTCCAGAATCGTTGCTCTCTCGAGTTTTAAAAGGAAAATATTTTCCTTTTTCATCTTTTCTTGAAGCAGGCCATAGGCGTAATCAATCTTGGGGATGGCAGAGTATTTTAAAAGGAAAAGAATTGCTTAAGCAAGGTCTTTGATGGGAAATCAGAAATGGAAAATCTATTATTATGATGATCCTTGGGTACCAACAAAATTTCCCTTCAAGCCACGCCTTCCTAATGATGATCACAGCAGAATATATTGGGTTTCGCAACTTATTGATTCCATCACTGGTACTTGGAACTCTAATCTTGTGCGAACTAATTTTGTTGATGCAGATGCCAAAGTAATCTTATCTCTTCCTATTAGCATCACTACAGCTCAAGACACCTTAGTGTGGCACTATACCAAAAATGGAGAGTACTCAATTCATTCAGGCTATCATACAGCTTGCAAGCAAAAAGAGTTATGTTCTTCTCAGCATCAAACGAATTCAAGCAATGGAGCAGGTCAGCAACAATTATGGAACAATGTATGGTCTTTGAATGTTCCAAATAAAATTCGCATCTTTTTATGGAGAGTTTACACAATAGCATTCCTGTGGGGGATCTCTTAGCCAAAAGGTTCCCTACAAAAACGAATCTTTGTAAGTTGTGCTCTGATGTAGCAACCTCATTGCATCTGTTTTTTTTTTGTGCCACAAGGCTGCTGCTATTTGGATCCATTCCTCCCTGTAATTACGATCCGCGAATTTCAATGGAATGGATTTCAAGGAATGCTGGCAAATTATTTATCAAAACCTTTCCAATTCTGAAAATCATGATATGGTAGCTCTTGCTGTTTTTATTTTATGGCAGATTTGGAAGGTAAGGAATGCCCTCATTTTCACGATCAAGATTGGAACTGGAAAAAATTCTTAGAGAAAGCTTTTTTTCACAGTCAAGAGTTCAAAGATGCTTGCAGGCTTTTGAATTATCCAAATGATCAACCATCTTCATCCCTTGAAGAATCTATAGGTCCCTGGACTCCTCCACCTCCAAATATTGTGAAGGTCAATTTTGATGCAGCTATGAATAACAAGATGAATTATGGTTGCATTGCCATTATAGCACATTCTCATTTGAACAGGGTTATAACATAGTCAGTGAAGCAAATCCCTTTTCAAAATAATCCCATTATTTTGTAAGCAATGACTCTTAAATAAGTTGTGGAAATGGCTTTACAACATCATTTTCACAATGCTAGTTTTGAGGGAGACTCAAAAATAGTCATGGATGCAGCTTCAAAGGCGTCTTCTCCTTTGGTTTATATTCAAGGCTTAATACATGATGTTTCCTATCTAGCTACTCAGTTTTCTTTAGTTTCTTTTTAGTTTATTAGAAGGCATTCTAATAGTGATGCCAATAATCTAGCTAGGAAAGGTTTGGATCTATCCTTTTGTACTAATATCTCATGCCAAGTTTTATGGATCAGGAAGAGATACTGGTTGTAGAAATTTATTTCCACTTTTTCAATGAATTTCTATTTGGTTAAAAAAAAAAAAAAATCATTCATAATAAGTCTCATCAATTATCCAAAATTTTGCTCATATGGCCTAACTTTATCGCTTTCGGCTGCAAAAAGATGCATATGCAGTCACTCTAAATAGTATATTGATATGATAAGAAAAAGGAGGAAAACATTCACATTCAATTTAATTATGAAAAATGTGTATGCTCTATTGCCCCTAATTTTAATATTATTATCTTTTTCTTCATCTAAAAACATAACCTTGATATGCCACGTCTCCAATATATACACACTCAAAAGTAAGATAGAATACTTTTCCATCATCATATTTGCAGAAAGTGTCTTTGTTAAAATATGATATGAGTACATAAATTCGATCCCGTACTTAGATAAAATCATAATTGAAAAGGAGATACCAGTCTTAATTTCTATTTTTAGAATCAGAGATAATCGAAAATGGTTGAAACCAATTATAATTAGTTCATTTCAATAAGAAAAAAAAAATCTATACTATAAAAGTAATGATGGGAATGAGAAGATGGTTTTCTGTTCAACCACTAATCAAATGATTTGGTAAAATTAGCAGCCGTCTCATTATCTAGATTAGGATATGTTTGAAATCTTTAATCTCCTTTCAATCAAAATTTAGATAAGAAATGGCCAATGGTCCACGTAAGTTATACCAGCACTTCCAAAAGTTGATTATCACAATTAAGCACTTTTTTATTGAAGATCTTTTTTATTCACGGATAAGGTAAATCTTCCTTTTACTCTTATAATCCAAAAATTTTCAACTCGAGAAATTTTACTTGTCATTTAGATAAAAATATTAATTAAACAATACTTGATTGATCTTAAATGCGTCCATTTAATATCAAGATTATAGATTTTTATATTTTTAAGTACAGAAGATAATCAGTACGGTTGATTTCTTTTATAGATCAACTGATATGTATTGACTCACATTTGTTGAAGTTAATTACTTTTTATATTTTGAGTTTATTTTAAATTAATTACTAGTAAAATAAATTTTAAAATAAAAGCATGTACAATAATATACTTTCTTCATTATTAATCAAAAGTTTTTACATAATAACTTTTGTTCTTATAGCTTTTTTTAAGGAATTGATATTAAGGTTAATTACACAAACAAACAAAAAAAATTCCTTTTCAAATGAATTCTCTATTTAAGGCCTAAATAATTTACTTTTATTAAACTTTATAAAAAATAGTATAAAAAAGGATTAAATGAGAATTTCCATACACTAATCATAATTAATTAAACACACCTCATTTAAATGTATTTAGTTCACCAATTAAATTTTTTTTTTTTTTCTCATTTCTTATAAAGTGGAAGATCTCACATCGCTGTAAAAATGTTATTCAAATCGGGTATTTCGATCCATCGGCCCTACTTTAAATATCTCTATAGAAATAAACAACATTACTTCCTATAATTTCCAAAAAGTTAATTAATTAATTAAGTTTTTTTTTAAAAAAAATAACTTCCTTCTACGTCTGTTTACTCAAATATAAGAACAATCCAGTTGCTCTTCCTGCGGAAATATCCGGTGGATTAGACTTTATTAGCGCTTGATAGCAGGGATTTCCCGCGAAATTTTCTGCTCCTCTGAACAAACTTAACGGAAACTATTTTGTTTAAAAAAAAGAAAATTAATTTGTTAAGAAACAAAAAAACCCCTCCTTCTCCGCTCTTGGCTTTGTGAAAAAAAAAGGGAAAAAGAAAAATTTGACCACCTTTTCAAGGAATTATCTTTCTCGCCGACACTTTCTTCTTCAAAGAACATCTGTTTGAATTCTTTATTCCCTTTTAGTTTCCAATTTTATTCCTTTTCAAATAAACCGATTAGTTTAAGCAATCGTCATCATCACCAAAACCACTAATGCCTTTAATTTATTCATAATTAATAATTCCTTCATCTCTTTTAGCTTTTAATATTTTTTTTATGGTCTAGAAATCAGTTGCATTAGGTGAGGTGATGATACTTGGCGGCAATTTCATTTTAAATTTTTTTCTGGGTTTGAATGGCAAATGGTTACAAAATTTAGGTACTATCTTTATTGTTTGTCTTGTTCTATCTCCTGCATCATTCACTATCATTTTTTAATATATTTCCTCAAACTCTTCTGGGTATTTATTTTTAATCGTTTTTCTCATTTGGGTGAGAATTCCTTTGACATATTGTTTGAATTTATTGAGTTTTGGACTGTTCAATGGGAATCTGTTAATGGGTAGCATTTATAATCTTAATTAGTGATAGCTTAATCAGTGTAATCATGTTAACCCTTTCATTGCAGGGATTCAAATGATTATGACAAGCAGTGGAGGGGAGGGGAATAAATTTGCAGAATTTATGCAAATTCAAGGAAAAATAGAATACATAGATGCTTTGGATTGAATTTATCAATCAAGGCATAAAATAATAATTTAAGGGAAAAGAAAATGCCAGCCGAGGAGGATAATCAAGTTTTTGAAAGAAGGAATGTGTTAGTTGGGATAAAAATTAATAGCCGAAGTAGAGAACTACTAAATTGGGCTCTTGTTAAGGTTGCAGAACCTGGAGATTGTGTTATTGCTGTTCATGTTTGTCGAAGTTCGAGTAATGATTCCTTGTCTTTCCTTTTCTTTTCTTTTCATTTTTTGATATGGATTCTTAATTATATTCTCTTATATTTTTGAATTGTAATTTTTTATCGCTGATATGCAGGAGGAGCCTCAAAAGACAAGCCCCGGTTGGATAGTTATTTAGAAGTATATAAAGGTTTATGTTCCCTAACGAAGGTTAGTGATTATTTATTTTTTGCAATTCCAATACCTCCTGTTTGCTCTAATTAATTTGAAAGTATAGAATTCAGATGACAGAAATGAGTTTAATTCTATTGAATTTTACTATTTAATTTTTATAAGTTAAATGAATGTTTTCATTTATACCAGAAATATTGAGATTTGAAATACAATCCATAAAATTTTATAGATTTATTAATTTTTACCCATCAGGGCCTTCAACACCCAATTTCTTGTGCTTGGTTTTCAGGTTGATCTTATAGGTGAGGTCTGCTCGGGAATTTCAATCCAGAGGACTTTGGTTAAAGAGGCAAAGAACCATAATGCTGTAGCCGTGGTTCTGGGGATCAGCACCCAAACTACATTAGGGTATGTGTAAGATTTTTGCACTTGCCTTTCTCTGTTTGTTTTCTGATTAGTCTAAGCAGATATAATTTGCAGGGCAAGGACTTCTACTGCTACATATTGTGCTAAACGACTACCTCCAACCACCAACGTTTTTGCTATCCATAATGGGAAAATTATGTTTGGAAGGTGCAACAATAATCAACTACCAGGTTTGGTACTTGTTATTTTAGTATTTGAGTACTCAGAGCAAAGTCCATTTAGTTGAGTTCATATAAAGCATAATAGTAATAACAAAGTATTATGTCAGGCCCTTTTGGAGATCCAAAACCAAGTCTAAATCTACTTGAAAGTCCTTTACCTGATGAAGTTCGATCCGAGTATGGAGATTCTGATGTAGATACAGAAATATCTAGTATTGAAGTACTAACAAGTTGTGATAGTGGAGAATCAAGAGATGAAGTTCCAAATCTTGTGCCTGAACTAAGAAAAAGATCAAGTTCTGCTTTTACAGGAGATATTTTGGATCAAAGGCCCGGTTGGCCACTTCTTCGACGAGCTACTTCAGTTACTCAAGAGACTTTGCAGGCAAGGGAATTGTCTGTAGTGCAATGGGCAATGAACTTACCAAATCGTTGGCCGCATAAAAATCCTTTAGAAAGTGCATCAGGAAAGGAGAGAAATGATGAAGTTCTAATAGACGAAAGCAATAGGATTAGTTTTCATGGATCAGGAGATCTGCAAAATGCCTTGGACATTTTGCTAAAAACAAACTCTTCCAGTTTCAAGTGGTTCAATTATGAGGTTCTTAAATCTGCAACTTCAAAATTTAGCTCAGGTTTTTCACTATGCATCTATTAACAATATAAGTGCTAATTGCCCAATTGTTCATTTTAAAATTATGTTTTTGAATATCGAGTATTTGCAGAAAACTTAATTGGAAATGGAGGATGTAACCGGGTTTACAAGGCAATTCTTCCTGATGGCAAGCCAGTTGCAGTAAAGATTCGAAACTCATCTCCAGAAGCAAGAAAGGACTTTGCTCAAGAATTTGATATTATCTCCTCATTGAATCACAAGTATATTACACGTCTTGTAGGGGTTTGCATCAAAGATACTAATCTCATTTCTATTTATGATTTCTTCTCAAAAGGAAGCTTGGAGGAAAATTTACACGGTAAAGCTGGCTTCAATATATTTTTTCTCCATATAGTGAAAATTGACACAAAAAGTGCTGATGTGAAATTCATATAAAATTTTTAGGTGAAGACAAAGAAAAAAAATCTGCATTGACATGGGAAGTGAGGTTCAATATTGCCATTAAAATCGCAGAAGCCTTAACTTACCTACACAATGAACGTTCTCCACCTGTTATACATAGAGATGTCAAATCTTCAAACATTCTGCTCTCTGATGGGTTTGAACCACTGGTACTTCCACCAGACTAAATATATTCTTCACATTCTCTCTTATGATTTGTTACAAATTTATGACATTTTTTTTTTTGTGTGTGTGTGTGTGTGTATATGATTTGTTTAGATTATATGACATTTTTTTTTTTTGTGTGTGTGTGTGTTGTGTGTGTTGTGTAATATAAGTTATCTGATTTTTGGCCTGGCTATTACCGGGGACCACACCAGCATTCATCTTTTATGACTCAAGCGATCGTGGTTGGAATTGGATATTTCTTCGGCCCCTTGTTACAAATTTATGACATTTTTTTTTTTTGTGTGTGTGTGTGTGTGTGTGTGTGTGTAATATAGTTATCTGATTTTGGACTGGCTATACCGGGACCAACAGCATCATCTTTTATGACTCAAAGCGACGTGGTTGGAACATTTGGATATCTCGCCCCTGAATATTTCATGTATGGGAAAGTTAGTGACAAGTTGGATGTTTATGCTTTTGGTGTAGTTTTACTTGAACTGTTATCAGGAAGAAAACCAATTGGCTATGAGACTCCTAAGGACCAAGAGAGCTTGGTCATGTGGGTAAGAATCTTCTTCACAACTAAAATTCAAATGACTAGGATTTTACGCAGCATGTTCTACTTGCTACTAAAAGATAAAAATTTTTATGCAGAAAGGAATTAGCAGAAAGTACCATCTGATACATGAAAATTGTAAAACTAAAAATTTTAGTAGCATTTAACAACACTATCAAATAAATACTTGTTTTTAATCTTTATTTTTAAGTAATGAAATTAAAAGTAAACGTTTTACACTGGATATTTGTTATAATATGATTAGAATGTCTACAAATATGCTAATTGTGACATTACTAACACTAAGTTTTGCTAATTCAGGCAAAACCAATGATAGAGCATGGAAATACAAGAGGCATACTGGATCCAAATTTAGATGCAAATTTTGATGAGGCTCAAATGCAAAGAATGGTTCTTGCAGCAAAGCTCTGCATTACACGATCAGCTAGGCTTCGTCCTAAAATGATTGAGGTACTACATTTCAGACTTTCAAGTAATTTCTGATACTCTTAAGTATGGTTTTCCTTGCCTGGATTATTTAATCCGTCAAAGGTTAAAGTTCATTAAAGTTTTCCTTTTCTTTTTCCTTAGGTATTGAAGCTCCTAAGAGGGGATAAAAGGGCAGTGAAGTGGGCGAACCTTCAAAACAAAGATATAGAGGATGATGAAAATGATGATGAAGTGTATCCTAATTCAAGTGCAGAATTACATTTGAATCTTGCATTGCTTGATGTTGATGATGATTTGACATCATTTAGTAGTTTTGAGCAAGGGAATAAGTTCTCTATGGAGGAATATGTTAAATCAAGGTGGAGTAGATCATCAAGCTTCAACTAAGTTTGTTCTATACCCCTTTACAGAATTAAAAGCATTTAGTTTTTACTTGTACATTTAAGAGGGGACAAAATGCATGTACCCCCAAGTTGAGATGTTTTGTAGGTGTAGAACTTGTAGTGAAATCCTTTTCGGTGTGAAAATGAAAAGGATGAATGTGCAGAAATTACCATCTTTTTTACCCTTTTTTTTTTTTTTACACATGCTAATGAAGAAATAAATCCGAATGGAAAAACAGCCTTTTTGTAATGAAATAGACATATTTTTATGTAGGAAAAACAAGATGTTCCATTTCCAATTTAAATGCTGCAGTAGAATTATATGTATTACAGTAACCTAATATATTAAAGAATTTTGGTTTATGGTCTATTAGAATATGCAGCCGCTATTTACCATGTTTACTTATAATAACCTCAAAATGCAGAACAAATTTCTTAGATATAGAATTTAGTTACAGAGCTTGCTTTGTGGTGACAGTTTTAGAATATAATATTAGAATAAATGGCAAGGCATATAGGTTAACTTGGGCTAGAAACTGGGCCGCTATCATTCCTAGCATTGTATATAGTTCATCACCATTATATATGGTTCATGATCAACCCCATTTACAGTCGAGTCTTCCTTAAAAATTTTCTTTAATCATATTCATTTCTCTTATCGTTCCACTCTTTAGCTAATATTTTGCATCATTTTCTTATACAAAAATTTCATGAAAACAAGTTTTTTAATGAAAATTGTAAATTTTGTATTATAGCTAATCAATACATCATGTTATATTCACCTGACTTGATTATAAATTAGAGTAATGAAAATTTGTATGTCATATTTTGAAATATTGGGTGAAATTAATTATCATAATATAATTTCATTACTGAAATTATAGAAACTATTTCCTTTTCCGTTCTTTCATTCAGTTGATGTGAATAGAGTGTTGCGCAGTGGCTCTTGGACATTCAACAACCACTTGCTCATTCTGCAGAAGGTGGATAAAGGCGTTGATCCTATTTAGCTTCTAGAATTTCAGTTGAATTCCAGGTCCAGATGCATGACATGCCGACAGAGTCTATAGTGAAGACAATGGCGAAGCAGCTGGGACATTCCATTGGCACCTATATTAAATATGATCTTAATAATAATAATCTCATTATGGTTGAATCGATTTCCAGAAAGTATTTTGCTCAACCTAGTAGCATCAATCTCGGACCATCCACCCATATTTCTTTGAACGGTTAGCTTCCCTACCATAAATACGTAGCTCATTTTCGGTTTGAGAATACTTAAAATTTGGATTTGGATCTTCCTAAAGTTGTCCGTTAGGATGGGAATCTTGCAACTCAGTAATATCATTAATAAAATACAAGCACCTGTTTGACAGACTTTCAAATGGGGTGTGGATATCAGGAATTATTTTCACACAAAAATCCGAAAACATTAGTAGGAAATATCGGGTTTGTGAGGGATCAGACTGGGATGGCTCTGATTATCGCAGGGATATATACAGTCAAGAAGGAACTAAACCATGTTCTTGAACATGAAAAGGCATTCTGGAAAGAAAGGTTCAACTCTTTTTATTTGCGAAGGCCTCTCTGCTCTTTTTCGAAGGGTTGAGTCTCAAAGTGCTATCATGGGTGTCAGCTTAATAGCCATGCCCCTTGGATTTCTCATTTATTGTTTGCAGATTACATCTATTTTTACTTCTGATCCTCTAAGAATGAAGCACAGGTTGGTAAAAATATCTTTTATTCCTATGAACTAGCTTCGAGGCAGGTTCGAGAATTTTCTTAGTAATAATATTGATCCGTTATTGCAAAAGAACATTTCTGATATTCTACAGGTCTCTACTACTCTTAATCATGGCTGTTACTTGGGAGTACCTCTTTTATCGAAAGGATTAAACAAGCAATTTTCTCCTATTTGGAGGATAAGCTTCGCAATTAATTCAAATTTGGAAATTTTGGTTTCTCCTATTTATTTATTTTTCTCTTTTTCTTATATTATTTTGAATTTGAAGGGAAATTAAAAAGAAATTTTCAGGACTTTTTTTATAAAAGAGGTGTAAGACAAATTCTATGCAAAAGGGGGAGAGTGTCAGGGAGACGAAGGATGAGAGAAAGCGTCGTGCAGGGTGGTGGTGTAGTCGGTGTTTAGAAGTGGTTGGTGGTGGCTACGGAACATGTGCATTTACAATTCAGTGCCTACAAATACGAACTAGAAACTTACCTATGCAAGGACATTTAAGTAAATTCAACTCCATACAGATAACCACAAACCCTATTCCCAAAAAACCGTTTCAGTTCAAATCGAAACACTCTCCTATTCTTTCTCACACTGTCTCGCATTGCCTCAAAAACCGTCCAAACTGCACCTACAAATGCAAACCTCTCCTCCAATTTACCACTTTTTTTTCTATTTTCTTTACTTAGACGAAAAAATGACTATCAAGAACACAGAATCCGACCCAGATTTCTATTTTCCATCTTCTTCTTCAATTCCTATCACAACCCATTACAAGAAACTGCGTAAAAAACGCACCAAATCATTACACATAGAGTCCCATTTGATTCCTTCTACTGTTATTAAGCCAAAAAGTTACAGCAAGAAACCTGACCCATCTGCTCCTAAAATCACAGAGCCATGTACGGAGTGTGGAAAGAGGTTTTGGTCATGGAAAGCACTATTTGGCCACATGAGGTGTCATCCTGAACGACAATGGCGTGGTATTAATCCACCACCTAAGTATCAAAGGCCCAATTTGCAAATTGAACAATTGGGGAACGCTAATGAAGCTATAATGACTGCAGAGGATCATGAAGTGGCTGCTTGTTTGTTATTATTGGCTAATAGTGAAAGTGGAACAATACTAGAAACTGCTTCTGCAGGTTGTAGTCATTCTCAAGTTCAAAATGACATGGTTAATTGTCGTTTTGAGTGTTCTAGTTGCAAGAAAGTATTTGGTTCCCACCAAGCATTAGGAGGCCATAGGGCTAGTCACAAGAATGTGAAGGGCTGTTTTGCAATTACTAGAAGTAGTGATGGTTGTGAGATGGTTGATGAGGAAAATAGTGGCGATGTGAAGGAGATAAGTGACAATAATTTGGAGGATAACAGTATAAACAATAAAGCATTAATGGTTTTAGGTCACAAATGCAGTATCTGTTTAAGGGTTTTTTCTAGCGGGCAAGCATTAGGCGGACACAAGAGATGCCATTGGGAGAAATTAGAAGACACAGCTTCTTTATCAATGAATAATCAAGGCAAAGAAGGTTTTGGGTTAGACCTAAATTTGCCTGCCCCAGTTGAAGAAGAATCATCCTCTTCTTATTCTTCAAGCTTTACCCTAGATTTGAGATTGGGTCTTTGAAGGAGAAGATACATAATGGGGTCTTTCTTTTTTCTTTATTTTGATTTGGTTGCAAAAAGTTGTATGTGATTACTTGTAGGATTACTTGTATTCTATTGTTAGTGTTAGTGTATGAACTCTTGTATGAAATATTGTTATTGATGCTCCAAAATTGGGAAGCATAAATTGCATATATAAACATATGTGTGGGTGTTTTCGTGTTACATATATAGTGAAAAGTTTGTTAAAAACACTCAGCTTTTGATTGTTCATAAATTACAGTTGTTTATGTATTAAGACTGGTGAATCATTTTATATTACTTCATTATTGTTGATTTTTTCACTTGCCCATTAATTAATTTATTTAAAATATCTTGCATTTGATTACAGTAAATGAGAATGTATGTGCTTTCATACATAATGTTCTTAGAGAAAGGCTAGTTGCATAACTCTTGCTTCAAGTCAAAAAGCTATGTCAGTAAGTTTTATTGTCAAAAAAATAATAAATAAATAAACAAAGCAAACCAACTATGCATCCAACATTGGAGGTGGAGGTGGATGTGGTAGTGGTGGTGATGGTGGGCGTTACTATACATGTATGCTTGAGGGAGGGTTCAAAAGATTTATGTTTTTCATATGTATTTCTTTAAAAAAATATGCATATCAGCCCCAACATTAAGCTTTTCAAAATCTAATTATTTTTATACTTTCATTAAGTACTCTTTAGAAATATGTATATGATCATAAAAAAAATTTTCATTAATGTCTTTCTCTAATACTAATCCACCAATAGTTCTAGTATATTTTGTCAAAGAAGATTTAAACTCGAGACTCTTTAATCTTTCACATACTATATGGTTGGTTTACATAAGTTAAAAATTTTAGTACTCAATACAAGAAATAGCTTCCATTATTGATGAATATGGACAGAAGATAGAGACAGATAATGCTATCAAAGCGTTCAATCGTCATAATCATGTGTACCCAAAATGAATCTATTTATCACTCTTATTTGTTGATGAACATATAAACAATTTGAACTCAAAACAAGGAAATTATATACATTATTCACAGAGGTGCTGAATGATGTTTGAGTTCGTATTTCATTGAAAAACATTTCTTTTTATCTAGACACCTGATATTATAGAATTTTATAAATTTATGTAAATTTTCTATATTTTAATGCTTAGTGTAATTGAAAATATTTGTTTCACTAAATTTTATAAAATTCAACATGACGAAATGAAATCTGATCATTTGTAAAATAAATTATATATTTTGAATAAACAATAGGTAAAATAAATCTCAAAATCAGTATTCAATGACAAAAAATATTCTAATTCACCCTCTAAAGCGGTTTGTAGCAAGTTTATGGTTTTTCATTTTTTTTTTTTTTGCCGCAAATATCTCTATACTCTTTTGGGTGATAAGCATGAGATTATTCTCGTTTTGAGATTTATACAGTACTCACATTCTGACGAGTGATTTTTCACCGCCCCAACCTCATGACTTATAGAAATCATTCATTAAACTCAACTGTGTCTTATCTCTTGAGCCACATCTCATGGATAAGTTCATACTTACTCATGTGCTACAAAAAAAGAATTTTGCGAGCTCAGTTATTTCCACATCTTGTAATATCTACCAAATGCTCATGAACACCAAATTGAAGTGCAGCCAAAATGAAAGATCAATCATTGAGCCCCAACTCAAGGAGAATGGACATAGAGCATGCCTTGTTCTTTGCAGTCCCATTTCGAATAATGTCAACAAGAGTCCTTAAGAAAGATAACCTTTCCAATTTCATTTCTACTGTCAGGATGTGAGGTAAAGAGTAATATGATTAAGAGGGATTCATCGTTCATGCCTATGTTTTTTACCGGTTTTAATAGCCTTGAACATTTGGTTTGGTTCAAAGGTAAGCTAAGTGTATTTATAGCAACATTTTTACATCTGGATTCCATGCATTCAAAAACCTGACAAGTACTTTGTTCTCATCAAGCATTGACAAAGTTAAACAAAGCAGCTTCAAAACTTTCTCTTCTTCTATTCCATTTAATAAGATTTCTATTAAATCACTTCTTCTCTTTGCTGTAAGTCTTCTGTTTGCTTCATCAATGGACAAGTTCAATGGCGTTGCTATAAGTTGTTCTTTAACTTTTGAAATAAAAATGTGAGTATTATTTTTAGCGTAAAAAAGTGTGCAATATCACACATTGTTAAAATTGTAAAATTAAGAGATAAATTTATGTATTAAATATACCTTTAGAAGACATTGAGTCATCATGTCCATATGACACCAATAATTCATGGTAAAATGCATAAAAAAACTTCATGCATAAAAGAACTTCGTACCCAGGACTCGAACTTAAAACATCTGATTAAAGAATAAGGGATCAATATCATTTCATCTTACCCTTTAAGGGTTCTTGAGTTCATATCTTAAGTATTAATCCCATTTACATTGACCTTTTTTTTTTTTGGAAAAATATAATCTATTAATAATAATATCAAATATTATAAATATTTATATAAATTAGTCATGGAACTTTTTTTTAAGGGACAGAAGGGGAGGAATAGCTAAAAAAGAACTAATTAAAATAAACTCTAGGGTAGGCTACCCCACTTGCATAATGTAACAACCAAGGAACAAGAGAAGGAGGAGGTTCGTTAAGCTCGCGAATTCCCAAAGGAAACTGGGTTGCCAACTGAGTAAGGTGATCTGCCGAATGATTTGCTTTTCTGTATACATAGCCAATATGACAATTCCATTGCAGCACTAGCAACTGTCTAAGTGAAGCAATAAGAGCTCTCAGGCTCCTCTGTGGAGTAATCATAAACCATCTAATAGAGCTCATCGGCGTTTTAACAAATCGAAAGAATTTAATAAATTATTTTATATAATAAAATAAAATTAAAAAAATATATAATACTAGATTTTTTCGCTTAAAGATGATCTTAATAAAAGATATAAATTTTTATAATATCAACTAGTCTATTAATTTATTTGAACGTTAAAATAATAATTTCTCTTAATCTTTCATATATGAATTGTTTCTCCACAAACTTGTAATGTCTCACGACAAACAAAGATAAGTTTCTGTGACCATGGATGGATATCATAAACCTCTAAATTATCATATATTTGACATATAAACCTGATGGGAAGTAACACAAAATCTGACCTCACAACAAAAACTTCTCCACTTGAATGAATCTATTAGGAGTAACAATGAGCAACAAATTCAAGCAATTTCATTTGAAGTTTCTCCACAAAACTTGTAATGTTCTCACGGACAAACAAAGATAAGGTTTCTGTTGACCATTGGAATGGATATCATAAAACCTCAAATTATCATTATTTGACTAAATGATGGGAAAGTGTAACACAAAAATCTGACCTCAAACAAAAACTTCTCCACTTGAATGAATCTATTAGGAATAACAATGAGCAACAAATTAAGCAACAACAAGGCTGTCCCAATCTAACAATCAAAAAATAACCCGATTCACCACATGAACACAAATCTTTTTTACGTGGAAAACTCCTCCGGTGTGAAGGCATAAAAACCACGGACTCTCCTCCGGTCCAAGGAAATAACACGTCACTATTCACAAGATATGTCTCTACAACTATAACAAGCAAGCTACAACCAATCAAAATATGTAGCATTATACCACAAACAACCACAATATGTGTGGAACACAATAGGAGTGATCACAAAACACAGCTTGCTGTTCCTCAATACATTTAAAAAATACATTTAAAAATGTTCTACTCAATGTTCTACTCATCCAAAAATTAAACTGATCGGCCAGAATCAAGAATTGGATGTTAGGAACATGCTCACCAAAAATCAGCTCAATCCGACAAAAGGTGACTACCGAAACGCTGAAGAAGATGAAGCTATGCAGAATTGGAAGCAAAACAAGACAACTTCGGATTCAGAGCCATAACTCAATCTCTGAAACTCCAAATCAAAATCCTTTCGGTGAGAATCAAGAACAGAGAGTAAAGAACAACATACCCAAATATCACAAAGATCCAACGGTTGGAACTCTGGGAATAACTAGAACACGATGGCTGGTGCTGGATGGGGCTGTGCAGAAAAAAAAATCCCTCTCCTCTCCTCTTCTTTTCTGTTTTTTTTTTTTCGTTGCTGTGTCGATCAATGAGCAGCCAAAAAATATTAGGAACTTATGGCTGTTAGTTGAGGGGGCATAATTGTACAAAACAATAATTAAGTTAGTGGACTTTCAAAAATGGGCCTTTTACCACATAGGAAGGAAACCCAAAACCCAACCAAATTCTTCCCCTTCCCGACTATGTGGAAGAGGTGCCCCAAACCGGCCACGTCAAAAACGGGCCATGATTTCAAACTTCATTTCTGTGGATAGAGACTTTGTGCAACATATCAGGCACCCATTATCATCCGTATGCAATCATTCTCAAGGCTCAATTGGGACTTAGAATCCAAAAACATCACGGATCAATGATATCTCACATCATCATGTTTAGATCTACCATGAAAGTGGTGGATTTCTTACCAAGATGAATAGCACTCTGGCTATCGCAAAGCAAAATAAAACATACGCAAAATAAAACATACCTTTCCTGAGTAAAGCCAAGCTCATTCACAAACTTTTTCATCCATAGCAACTCCTTGCATGCTTCAGTAGCTGCAATGAACTCAGCCTCTACAGTAGATAAAGCAATACATTTCTACAACCTGGATTGCCATGCCACAGCTTCCCCTGCAAATGTAGTCAAGTACCCAGAAGTAAACTTTCTAGAATCAATATCCCCAGCCATATCAAAATCAGTGTAACCACAAAGCATAAGCTTTTCAAACCCAAAACACAACTTCAAACCTAAAGTACCACGGAGATATCTCAATATCCATTTAACTGCATTCCAATACTCCTTAGCTAGATTAGAAAGAAATCTACTAACTGTACCAACTGCATGAGCTATATCTAGTCTAGTACAAACCATAGCATACATCAAACTTCCTACTGCAGATGCATAAGGAACTTTTTGCATGAATTCTTTCTCTTGCTCATTGGAAGGAGACTGCTTCACACTCAATCTAATAGATGTAGGACTTTACAAGCCTTTAGCCTTAGCCCATATTGAACCCGTAATGTAGTACGCTTCTCAAATATAACTTTTCTTCTTGTGAAAGCCCATAATTCTTGGCATCTTCTGTACGAATGGACCTTTATTGCCAAGAATCTTGTCTTTGTCGGGCCAAATCCTTCATAGAAAGAAGACTTTGCTTCAAGTTTTCTTTCAAATTCATAATTCTGGAGGATTTTAGGACCTACAATAAGCAATATCATCAACATCACAACAGCCAAAATCGATAACAGTCTTGCAGAAAAACTTTGCACACAACACAATGATCCAGAAGTAGTCTTTTATGTAGCCTTCGTCTGACCGCACTAACAGACTCAAAATTCTTATACCACTGCTTGGTTCGCTTGTTTAAACCAATACAGCTCTTTTTCCAACTTGCCAAACATAATTTTCTTCTTGCCCTCACCACCCAAAAAACCTTTTCAGGCTGTCCATATAACACTTTTCCTCTTCTTAAGTCACATGAAGAATGCAATTTTCCAAATCCCATCTGCTCAATCTCTACATCCAAGGTGTACGCAGCTCAAAACCCAGATAACCCTGATGGAGACCATCTTTAACACTGGTGAGGAAAAAATTTCTTTCAAAAATCCAATCCCTTTCTCTTACTAAAGCCCTTTGACAACTTTAATCTCGCTTTATACGAAGGGAACCGAACTGCACGAACCAACACGATTGATGGATTTCTCTTCATGCTTTCACCTTATAGATCCACCTATTTTCGAGGCTGTTCTATCTTTAGGAAGCTCATTCACCAGTTCAAAGAATCTTGTCATATAAGGGATTGCTTTCATCTATTATAGCCAATAATCCATTTTGTACTTTTCCCTCCCCTCACTTTCCTCAACAGCTTCTCGGTAGCATTCTGGCTCATTGCATCTGTCAAACAAACATACTTCATTAGCGAGGAATACCTTTGTAGATGGATATGATTTTCTGGTAGACCTTCTGACTGGAGGCCTCTTGTTGTCCCTCAAGTGTCTCATACTGTCATCAGTTTGCTCATCTAATAGGAGATATCAACCTCATCTAGGCCTCTTCCAGTATTATCCTGGAAGATCAACCTTGATTTTCTACATCAACTGAGGAGGTGTTGAAGCTGAGGAACTGGAAATCTACATCAACCAAGCTGTTATTTTTGAGGTTTGAATGGTTTGTCTCCACGCTTTGCCAGATCTTCAATAGTTTTGATTTTCAATTAAAGACCACAATCACGGCTTCTATAACTTTCTTCTCGATAGGAATCCATAACACTATAGCCAACTCTTTCCTTTGACCGTAGCCAATGGAAGAGTAGCACTTGTCTGTCTTGGCAATCTAGCTTTGGACCTTTTCATCCTTTGGAACATGAAAAAAATTTGCACCCAAATACCCGTAATGATCATATGAAAGGCTTTCTTACCCATACCAAAAACCATCAGGGAACTCATATATTCAAAGGAACGGTAAAGGAGTAAGATTTGATGACATGTGGCAAAAATGCATACAAATGCTCACCCTCAAAAAGGAATTAGGTAGATACAATGCCTCACCCCAAAAGGAATTAGGTAGTTTTGCATCTGAAAGCACACATCTAACTCTCTCCATCAAAGTTCTGTTCATCCTTTCTGCCAAGCCATTCAATTGTGGAGTCTTGGGAGGTGTCTTCTGATGTCTGATACCATGCTCTCGACAATAAGAATCAAATGACCCACAATATTCACCTCCATTATCAGTATGAACACATTTCAACTTTTTACCTGTTTCTCTCTCAGCATAAGTGTGAAATTCTCTAAATGCACCGAGTACTTGATCCTTTGACTTTAACACACGAACACAAAGCTTTCTTGAGTGATCATCAATAAAAGTCACAAAGTACTGTGCACCACCAAGTGACTTATCCTTCAAAGGACCACATACATTTGAGTGTACTAGCTCTAACAACTCTTCTTTTCTAGAAGGAGGATGATGTCTAAAGGAGATGCGTTTCTATTTTTCGGCCAAACAATGCTCACAAGTGTCTAACTCTCCACCTTGCAAACCAGAAAGCAAATTCTTCTTAGCTAGAATATTCAGACCCTTTTCACTGATGTGACTCAATCTCTGTTAAACTATCACTTTCAACTGCATTCACAAGATCTGTAGGGATAGTAGTCTGTAGCCAATACAAACCTGAACCTCTAAACCCTTTAGCCACAACCAAAGAGCCTTTATCCTTTTCCACAAACCAAAGAGCCTTTTATAAACAATTGCCGATGATTAAACAAATTTTTGGTTGCCATTATCCATACATTATATAAGCCGTCACTGGATTCAAATGTCTCAAACCTCACATTGTCGCTATGTTTAACATTCATTAAGTAATTCTTAAGTATCAACTTCATACCAAGGTTGGTCACCACAGTTACATTGCCAATGCCCACTACTTTGGATACAGATCCATTTCCCATCCGTAAAGTTTCAAAATCACCAGGAGTGTAAGATGTGAAGAATTCTTTCTTTGTAGCAACATGGTGTGCAGCTCCACTATCAAGTACCCAAAGAACCTATTGCTGGCAACATTAATCATACTTCCATCATGAACAACAGCCAAATCAACTGAAGTAGCAACACTGACACGATCACCATTTTCATCATTGCCATTCTTTTCTTGCTTGCCTTTATTGGTTTTGTTATCCTTTTTCCACTTGTAACAGTTCCACTTGTAAACTAGTACCGTTGGATGATTGCACAGATTATATGCCCAGATTTACCACAATAATGACATTCAAGGCTCTTATACCTTGACTTTGATTTACTCCTACTCTTGCTTCTACTGTTGTGATCATGACTTCTACTATTGCTTCTCCCCCTGTTTTCAGTAACCAAAATATCTGACTGTGATGTGGAAGCGCCGTGAGTTCTCCTTCTTACTTCTTCATTCAGAACACCACTCTTCACATACTGCATAGTTACAACACCATCAGGAGCAGAATTTGCCAAAGATACCCTAAAGTTTTCCCAAGAGTCAGGAAGTGTATTCAACAACCAAAGTCCCATAATGTCCTCATCAAACTTGACACCCATATTGGATAACTGATCAAAGATACCCTGAAATTATCCATTTACATGGTCAGTACTGAGCTCCCTTCTATTGTACTGCAGGGCGTTAGGCTTGCTTAATAAGAACAAACTTGTTCGTTACCAGGTTTTAGAAGCTACAAGATTGCTGCTTTCTTTCCCAACAAAGTTTTTGCTTTGTATCATTAACAAAATGATTATATACATTATCCTCCAACCCCATTGCCTAAGAAAACCCACATTACTTTCTTGATGCTCAAAACTCCCTTTCTTCATTCAGACTTAAGGACTCAGGCTTACTAGTCGCAAAATACAGGCCAAATGTAGTTTCTTTTTAAAAAACAAAAAGGTCTTTCATCTTCCCTTTCCAAGTGTGATGTTTTTGTGCCATCCAAACAAATTCATTTTACTCATATTCTCCGATAATTCAAACAAGCAAAAAAATGACTCCAATCACACAATACACTGCAGCTCTCGATTTACCACTGTGATGGGAAGTAACACAAAATCTGGAGACTCACAAAAAACTTCCCCACTTGAATGAATTGCTATTAGGAGTAACAATGAGCAAACAATTTCAAGCAACACAAGCTGTCCCAAAGTCAGTTTACACAATCAAAAATAACCAATTTCACCACATGAACACAAATCTTTTTACGTGGAAAAACTCCTCGGCCCGACTGTGAAGATAAAAACCACGGGACCTCTCCTCGCGGTCCAAGGAAATAAAGTTCCACTATCACAGAATATTGTCTTTACAAAACTTTACAGCAACTACAACCATCCAAATATGTGCTATACCACAAAACAAACCACAATAAAGTGTGGGACACCAATAGAGTGATCACAAAACACAGCTGCTGTTTTCACATTACATCTCTAAAAGATGTTCTTACTCATCCAAAAATTAAACTGACAGCCAGAATCAAGAGTTTGGATTGATAGAGGAACAAGCTTCACCAAATCAGCTCAATCCGACAAAAGGATGACTGTCGAAAAGGATGACTGCCGAAAACGCTGAAGAAGATGAAGCTATGCAGAGCTAGAAGCAGAACATGACAGCTTCGGATTCAGACCCAGAACTCAATCTCTGAACCTCCAAATGAAAATCCCTACGGTGAGAATCAAGAACAGAGAGCAAAGAACAATATATCCAAAAATCACAACGATCCAACGGTTGAAACTCCAGGAATCTCCAGAACACGGTGGCTGGTGCTGGATGGGGCTGTGTAGAAAAACCCTCTCCTCTCCTCTGTTTTTCTCACACGATTTCTGGTTGTGTGTCGATCAAATGAGAGCCAAAAAATATTAGGAATATGGCTGTTAGTTGAGGGATTGTAACAAGTTAATTAGTTAGTGACTTCCAAATAATGGGCTTTACACATAGGAAGGGGGACCCAAACCCAACAGAAGGCTGTTAGTTGAGGGGCATAATTGTAAAACAATAATTAGTTAGTGGACTTCAAAATATGGGCTTTTACCACATAGGAAGGGAACCCAAACCCAACAAAACCAAATATTCATTTTTAAATATTTAAATCATCTAGAGGTAGTCCTATCTTTTGACTTTAGGTATGATATAATTGCGACAGTCTTACCATTATCCAAACTAAAAATATAAAAAAAATGAATTTAAAAACTTTCACTAGCTACTTAGAATCATATGTATTCTACATTATTGTTTGTATTAATGTATTTTTCATATTTAATATAGTATTAGTCTTTTTTTTCTTCTTGTTAATTATATGAACGAGGAAATTTATTATGTTTGGAACCATCAAACCAAATGAAACTGCTACTAAAAATCAATTTGATTTGGTTTAAATTTCCTATCATGTGAAAATTATTGATTAAAAGAAATGTATTCTCTATCTTAATAGTTTGTCTAAGATTACAACAGCTGTATATATAGTGACAAGGAGAGATAAATAAATAAATAAATTTCTTAGGAATATTAAGATAAAATTATTTTTAAAAATGAAAAATATAAATTCAGTTTAGTGACACGTACTTAGAATTAAATTTATTTCATGTCTTTATAATACCGAGATAGGATAAAAAATGTAAAAACACCAAAAATAAAATTTGTGTAGTGTATGAAGAAAAGAAATCGAAGTTGAATTGATAGACCACGACATGGCCAAAGTCAAGGTAAACACAACAGTATGATCTTAATAGATCACGGCCATGATATGGCCCCACCAGAGTGGTTCAACTGTAGTGGACCTGTAGTACATAAATTCTCTCATATATTTTTATTAATTTACAAATGAGTGCCTCAAGTACGTATAAATTGAAAACACAGACACGTCCTGTTTCTTGACTAAATAATGAGAAAGGGGAGAGAGTTTCTTTCTCTCTTTTTCGTGGAATCTGTCTCTTAAGAAGAATCAAAAATCGCTCTTTTCTGGTACGCTTATTTTCACTTGCCTTTTGTTTTCATCTCGAATATTTGATGTGTCTTCTCTTTTTCTTGGTTCTTTTTAAAATTCTATCTCTTTATTTCGTTGTTTTTAACTTTTTTTTTTTTTTTTTGTATTTGAATAGTTTCTCGTTTTCTGTCTAGGGTTCGAATTTTGAGTCTTTAGTGCTGATCTTTCGTGGATTCTAACATTCTGTCTTGATTTTGTTTCTCATTTTATGCTATAACCTCAATTTGATAGAATTATTCTCTTAATTAACAGATTTTTGTATTTTCTTTTCAAGGTAAGGTTGGTTCTTGTACTTGATGATTGATCCTATTATCCTGGAATTGGTTGTTTAATCAGTTGTTTTATGTTCTTTTCTTTGAATTAACATCTGGGTTGTGATTGAATTGCTGAAATTTGTGTTCTTTAGCACTTAGCTTTTAGGGTTTAGATTAAGTTACTGATAGGCTTAATCAAAATTTTCTATTTGCAGCTTATAAGTGGTGAAACCACTGTTTCCCATCTGGCTAGGGTCGCAAATTGGGTAAAAAAACCCAGTTTTCCTCTGCTTCTCTAGCTTTTGCATGTTCCTCTTTGTTTTTGGCTAAAATGGACGATGGTGAGGTAGATTTTTCACAGCAAGAAGTGTTTTCTAACACGAACATTGGTGACATTCAGCCCAATTGCTCTATGGATAATTTCTTTGAGGAACTATTCAAGGATAGTCATGCCTGTACTCACACACATACTTGCAACCCTCCTGGTCCTGATTTTTCTCATACGCATACTTGCTTTCATGTGCACACCAAAATTGTTTCTGCACCTTCGGATGATAAGACTGCAACTGATGATACTGCGGAGTCTACTGAAAAGAAGTCAAAGAAACGCCCATTAGGCAATAGAGAGGCCGTCAGGAAGTATAGGGAGAAGAAGAAGGCAAGGGCTGCATCTTTGGAGGATGAAGTTGTGAAATTAAGGGCTTTGAATCAGCAGTTACTTAAGAGGCTGCAGGGACAAGCTGCATTGGAAGCTGAGGTTGCTAGGCTCAAGTGTTTGCTTGTGGACATAAGGGGCAGGATTGAAGGGGAGATTGGATCTTTTCCATATCAGAAATCCACTAATGATGTGAGCTTGGCCAATCCAAATTTGCCTGGTGCTTATGTGATGAATCCATGTAATATGCAATGTAATGGTCAGGTTTATTGCCTGCATCCATCAATGGATGGAAAGAGTGGGGAAAGCAGTGAAGGTATTGCCTTAAATGGGCAAGGATATAGTGGTTGTGAGTTTGATAATCTTCAATGCCTAGCAAGTCAAAACACAGGCGTGAAGGATCTCTCTGGTTGTGGACTTGGGACTGTGTTAACAAATGGCAATGGCAATTCTTCTGGCACAAATAAGAGGAAAGGTGAACATTAGAGTACTTATCTGTGTTTATCTGTATGGTGTTTTCTATTTATGTTACTATTTTTAGCCATTTGTCATGGTTGCTGTATAAAAATGCTAGTTGGGGGAAGATTGTTATTTTGTTTAAATAAGGCATTACCTGATCCTTTTCAATCACACATGTATAGCTCTTGTATTGATGGTTTATAGTAATTTTTAGAGTTTTGTTGCCCTTCTTTATAGCAAACTTTTGTTTTAAGATAAAAGAAACCAGTGTTAGCAACAGGTGGTAAATAATCTAAACGGGAAAACCTGATGCTTCAGTATAGCATTGACGCTGACAAGGTAGAGGCACTTTGTTGGCATATTGAAGATATAAGTCGCAAAAGAGATATCTGAGATCTCTCCGTAGAATCTTCCTATAGGGGAGTTTGTTATGCATATTTCTTCTCAATTCATCGCATTCTTAATTTGGAATGCTGTTAAGAATATCACATTAATTCGTTTCATATTTTACATTTTTTCCTGCTAACCATTTTTGCCTCTTAGTTTGTCTGATATATTCTCTTTCAAATTGTCCTTTATCTGCTTGACAATTTTCTCCATTAGGCATTCCCATAGTCCAACAAGACTTTGGCATAAATATTATTGTGTATGCAATATATTTTAATTGCTTTCTCATAGGATAATCAGCCTGAGAATATTTGTCCTTTATCTGCTTGACAATTTTCTCCATTAGGTATTCCCATATTCCAACAAGACTTTGGCATAAATATTATAGTGTATGCAATATATTTTAATTGCTTTCTCATAGGATAATCAGCCTGAGAATATGAGCCTGAGTCCTTGTAGAATCTCATGAGCGCTAGGCATTAAGTGTTCATGTTCTCAAGCATATTGAAATTGTGTTGATGTGCTTTCCCTTTCTGTTTAGAACCTGAACTTTTACATCTGTGGTCTGATAACCTATTAGCTATAGGGCAGTAATGTTATCTGATGAACATCTGTGCTATGATTAGATCTATGTAGCAAAAAAGGTTTGCACTAGACTTAGGAAATTGGTTATCCTTTATGTGAGATACATTATGATGCTTCTTCCATGAGAAAGACGAGAGTAACAGGAGGGTCCTTCTTTTAGAGAGAACAAAAGAAGAGAAGGAGAGAGAGAGAGAGAGAAGATAAGGGACTGGTGGGAAACAGGGTGAGATAGGAGTTATGATTCTTTGAACAGCATTAACTAGTATGTCCTTTTTGAGACAACCATCTTCCTTTTAGAATTTTGAGCAACTTGCTGCTATTGTTTCCTTGACTGATCTTTTATTTTTATCCGTTAGGTGGGGCTCGTGCAGCAACAGGAGGTTGAATAGCTGTTTGTGAGGGTATTCTTCTTTTTCATGAGGGTGCATATTGCCTTCTAGCCATGTTGAGCTGCTGAATCTACTTCCTCGTGTTGCTTTCTTAGGTTTGGTTAGTTTATTTTTTTCCTCCTCATTTCTTCTTTTTTTTTCTAAGTTTCTCGCTTGTCAGTACTATCCATGCTGAACTAAGCTTTAGCTAGCGGGTTCATTAGTTTGAGGTCCTTAGTCTGAAAAATGCTTTGTAAAGGAGACACTTGATGGATCTGTAGCTAGTGTAAGTGATGAGCAGAGACCAGCAATATGGTTTTCTGAGAAGTTAAACATGACAAAGTTTTACTTATTCCTTCCTTTTATCCTTTAAAGGTATTTGGTTAATAATTGCCATCGCTGGTTGCTCATGTTCTTTGTAGTTGGCTATTAGTTTTTTTTCTTTTTTCTTTTTCATGTGATTTTATTTTTTAATTTTATTTTGCCATTGTCCTTTTAATGTTTGAGTGGGTTCTTATGAAGATCTTCTTTCCTTCTAAGCAAAATGAATTCTTCATTGCTCAATTACAGAATTTAGGGAAGGGCCCCAGGTTTTATCTATGAACCGGACAGATAGTTGTTCGTAAGTGAGGCAATGTGAAATTTGTGCTGGGTCTGGGACCTCACCAACAACCATGTTTGAGCCAGAAACAGCAAGGCATGGAGGATATTGTTTATGGTGTATTTGTTTCTGCTCTGTGGTTATTTTTTTCTCAAAATTTTGTTCAGATGGCTAACTTGTTGATCTGTTCTAAATGTTAGACAGAAAAAAAATACTAACCTCAGCTGCATATCATTTTTGTATTGTCGTTTTGGCCAAATAGAAAAGAGGATAGGATATTGTTTAGTTAACAATTTTTCAAGTAGATTGAGCATATTTTTGTTATGACAAATTTATTTTTGAAAGTGATCCACAACCATGCTGAGAAATCGAGCCCTGTATTACGGTTGAATATCTTGGGGTACATTTTGCTCCATTGAAACCTTTGAAGCTGCAGATTGCAGATCATAGGGAAAGGGTCTTTCTGCTTGTTGGAGAACATGGGCTGTTCGTTACCTTCCTGGAGGTGAAAATATAAGTTCTCTTAGGCACACTGAAGTAGACGTCAATTTGCAGACTAGGCCTGAGTTTTTGTGCGTAATGACTCCGTTTTTGAGTTCATGCTCTTGTAGGAAATACTTAAAAGAAGGTCCTTGAGAGTTCTCTCTCTGTAGCACCTGTCAATACTTTTCAATGGCTCTTTTAATGATTCTTTTGTAGGATGAGGGAAATAATTTCCTTGTGCATGCTGCTGATATTTATAAGCAGATACGTCAATAAACCATAATTGTCAGAAGACGCTGATAAAGACTGAGGAGGATAGTATTTTCCTGTAGGTCCAACCAATTAGGAGTAGTAATGACTTTGAATTTCAGTTGTTGGGGTATCACATCATGTTTGGGACCAGCTGATTTAAGGCAAGGGCGGATTCTGTTGAGAAATCAAATTTCCTACGCTCAGAATTTTATTTACCCCAAATTGGAGATATTGATCCACTTGCCTCCTCTGTCTTTTATTTCAAATTGTACCGGAACATTTTACAGACTGTTTTGGTGGAGATTTTTTAGGTAAGAAAAGGTAATTTTAAGTTTTTAGATTGTTTGGGAACAAGGTTTGGAAGAAAGCAAGCCCTCTTTGGAGACCTTTAAAATTTCATATTTTGAGAAAACATAAAATAATATCATATTTGGCTAGTCCATATGGTTTCATTTTGGCAGCAAAAACCATTTCGTCACAAATCATTTTGGCAGCAAAATAATATCATATATATATATATATATATAATGAGTTTTGAAATATTGTTTAGCTGTTTCGAAATTTATATAACCGTAATGTGAAATTCATCGAAGTAAATTTTCACAACTGTTAACCAACATGTCAATAGAAAAGTTTTCCTAACAGCAATTCGAATGGGAATTTGAGAACACATCTTTAGTCACAAATTGCAATTCCAAAAAGCATGTCAAGAGGCCGATATAACACGTAAATGATTTTCTACTTACATTTTTACTAATATAGTTGTTTATGCATCACTCAGATAGATTGCATTAAGTACAAAATCTCATCACGTTTGTCACAAACATAATCATGATGGTGACCAATACAGCTACAAAGGAAACATTAGCTTTTAACTCATCTTAGAATTACAGAAGGTCATCACTCTTCAGCAGCCAGCATATCATAATCATCGTGATAAATGCCTTCGTCCATTTGCCATACCTGAAGGCTGTTGTCATCTGCTACACTTGAAATGACCCAGGGCTCATTCTTGTTCCATGAAAAATCTGAGATCTTAGCCTTGTGACCTCCATGGGAGAAAAGAAGCTCAGGGGGGCCGTCGTCTGCATCTAACTCTAATTGCTCATCTCCAATCCTGAAGTCATCATAATATCAGTCAAATTAAATGAAACTTCGCTCCTAGGAGTCAAGTCATCATGTGAGAACTTGTTTCAAAAGTTTCACGTTATTTGAAATATCAAAAGAACCAAATTAACAAAAATAGAGTTTAAGCACATCACATCCTCATCAAGAACATAATGCCGTGCACAAAATTTGTAATTTATGTTTGTTTAAATACATAATAGATATTTGTGACATATATGATGGTCCAAAGCTATATATCACTAGTATAATTTGCTTGCTGAACTATAATATATTCATGGGCATTATCAACAGCTAGTTCCAACAAGATACTACAGTAAACTCAGTAGTTGTTTGGAGGATAGAACCTTCTCTCTCTCCTCTATGGACAAAGGGAAGAGAAAAACTTTGGTGTTACAGCAAGTTGCTTTAAGCAGTCAGATTCAGAACTCAAACTTGCTCAAACCCCAGCCTTTGCAACCAAAGCAGTTGCCCATTTGATTAAAGGACTGGAATTGCTATAAATAGTAGCTTAATTGGCAAACAATTCTAAAATATCTACTATTTTCCTTTATTGGTAATCAGTGGGAAATAAATAAAAGACAAAGCAATTCGATATGGTAAGAACAAAGAAACAGCAGAAATACTTTATGGACATATTTATCAATGTCTAAAGTCTAAACTGAAATACCTGTTCAGATCCCAAACATTCAACCTTCTGTCATCAGCTGTAGATGCTAGCACTGTTTCATGATTAGGATCCCACTCCACTTGAAAGACCTCTTCGCTGTAAAAGTAATTAAAAAAAAAAAAATCCACAATGAAGATGTGGTTTACTCATTAGCATGTGCATTACACATCAACATTTTGTTCTTCTTTTGGTTTGTTGATAAAAACACAAGTAACTTCAATATATTTCAAAAATAAAATGATCTAGTGCCAAATTGGGACGATAAATGCAAGCATCAACTGTTCCATAGTGGTTATTTAGCAGATAGTCGCATTATGGGCCATCTGAAGATAATTACTTGGGAATCTTAAGTGGAAATAATGTTATTCTGTTCCACCTCATTATGGACTGTTACTCTTGCCACTGTTATTATTTAGCTGCGAAACCTGATACTGTGATTATCACAACCATGATCCCAACTGCGCTTATAATTTTAAACCCTAGATGCAAGCTGTATATGTAATGACGAAGACCAAATCACAAAATTTCAGTACACGTGAGAAACAATAGTTATAATACTTGTCTTATTGTCTTAACTAGTAACGTAAGTAATAAAAGGCTTCATTTTATGGCATAAAAAAACTTGTGAAATAGACATCTTGCATTGCAAGCAAGCAAAATCCATCATGAGAGCAGGAGAAAATAAAATAGGAGATTCAAAAATCAGTGACATGCTTGAATAATCTACTTCTAATTCCATGTTGTAGAGTAGTCATCATGCTTTTCTAACATAGACAGGCAGAAGCTCATCAAAAAGAAAGTAATTGTGCATAAAGCCACTAGTGAAAGCAGTTTTAGTCGAGGATCTGAAAAAGGCAAATCCCCTATCGGAATGCAGAATAGCAGACACAAAACATGGTAGTAAAACCTAATATCCATATGAGAGGCAAATAACATACGTGTGACCACTTAAAACATGCAGCGGCACAGTCAGCTTCCTCATATCAAACAGACCGACAGTAGCATCTGAAGATGCCGTAGCAAGAATCCATTCATTAAAGGCATTGAATGAAAGATAATTAACCTGAGACCAAGAAAGCAAAATGTTATCAGAAAAGCAAGATTTGAAGGTTACAGAGAATATGCAATGAATACAGATATAGTTTGCATAGCATCACCATATGCAGTACTGCAGTTAAAGAAACACTTCTTAACAAAACTATTTAGAATGCAAATCTGGGCATTTGGCAAACAGCTCCAGATAATTGAGCATAAGGCATGCATATGTAAAAGCAGAAACATAAATTATGTCTAATTGTACACACACTTTACTTGATTATTCCTACCCTCTTCAAACAATGAGTTAGTACTAACCTGACATTGTTAGCCAATGCTTCTGACATTCTTACTTAGACAACATCTAAACATGCAGATATCTTGTAATATGTCTTGCTTATTTAATAAAATATAAAATAAATATCCCTGAAAAAAATGATAAGGAATTGTGGAGTTAATTAATGCACAAGGCAGTAAACATTCTTCAATTAGATGATTGATAAATTGAATAGTTAGTTGAGGTAGACTGCTGACTATGTAAAGCAAATGCAATGTGACGTCCCAGATCAGCAGTAACAATCAATACTTTTTGAAACAAAAAATATTAGGCAGAAATTAATTGACAAGTTAAACTACTTCAAGATTGACCAACCTCTTTTTCATGAGCTTTAACAGAATGTTGGGGTCGATTGGTGCGCAAGTCCCATATCATTAACCGACAATCATCACTGACGGAACCAAATAAATTCTCATTCTTCAAGTGCCATGACACGTCTTCAACCACATTTTCATGAACCTAAAGAAAAATTCCCAACAACAACCAATCAAACATCTAATGTACTGCAATTAAAAAGTTTAACATAATGTACCAAGAAAGAAAGTGTAAAGTCGTATGATCACCTCATATACATGCATTGCCTCAAGTACTTTATCTTGTGCAATGGCAGACAAATCCCACAAGCATATTCTATTATCATGTGAACCACTCACAAGAAATCCCTGCTTAAAGGGACTCCAGCATAGCCCATACCCTTCTTTATCATGACCCCTCAACCTTAAATCCGGATCACAACCATCCTGTTGTTGTTTCTCAGCCTGTTTGGTAGAATCAAACACATAAACCTCACAACCACTTGTCTTCGCAGCAACAATAGCTGAATTCTGAGGCATACATCGTGCCCGATTCACCTCTCCGTCAACAAGTATCTTCTGAGTTATTTCCACCTACCAGTATGCAAAAACACTTTCAGCTAGAAATTTCTCTGAAAGATAAGAATTTATAGAATACTTCTTGAAAATGGTACTTAAGTAAAAAATAGGGAGACAGTAACTTAATAAATTGAACATCATCATAATCATTTAAAGAATAAGTAATACCAACAATTAGGAATTAATAATATCAGCATAATCATTGGCAAACACATTTTATTTAATAATCACATGTAAAAAAAAAAAAATCTTTTGAAGGTACAAGCCCCATATAGCACATTACAAACTATTAATCCAGATCAAGAATAACAACCTCACTCCTTAAAGTTTTTAAAGAACTTGCAACAACAACTAAGCCTTAATCCCAAGCTAGTTGGGGTCAGCTACATCTATCTTTTTCTTATATTTTGTTTGGTTTGCATCAGTTCTTTTGGAAGACCAAGCATATCTAGACCTTTCTTAATCAAAATTCACATATAACTTAACAATCATATAATATTTATCATGAATGTGAGGTCAGAGCCTAAAACTAAAATTAACTTCTTGTTGCAAATATCCACTTGTAGTATAAGATTGATATAGTTTTTCTACTATGTGTACATTTCCATAGCACATTTGTCAAGTATAGCGACAAAAGCATTTAAGACGAATTGGGACAGTAGCCCTAACAGTCCAATGCTTGCCTTATAGTTCAAGAGGTTAGAGGTTCAAATCCCTGAAGCCCCCTTTAACCTTTGAAGATTTCCTCTTTGCAAGAGCATTCAAGCCAGAAGTCCCTTGTGAAATAACTATAAAAGGAACCATTTTTTGCTAGTAATTTTTTCATTAAAAGTTGACATGAACAAACTATTATTGGATAATAAGTATAAGAAATTACATCGTATTTAGTAATTCACCAGAAAAATATTTCTGCTTGTAATTTCAACAAATACTAAATCCCCAAAACACAATTCGAAAACAACACCAGAAAATCACCAAATACTCTGTTTAGGAATATAATTTCCACATTATTGGCCATCACCTTGAACTTAACAAAACAATTAATCAGCCGCAGAATATTCGTTTTCAGCTAGTACTATTATCAAATACCTAATAGCCACAAAACAAAATACAAAAATTTAAAACACAGATCCAAGCCAAATAATATATCACCTTTGGAATCACAGAATTTTCAGGTCTGCCATCGAACTTAGCCTCAGCATTACGGGCGGGCAAAACGGCGTCGGCAATCATGAGAAAATTGGGGAAATCATCGGATGTATGGGTTCCAAGAACAAGCCGATGAACGGCGAAAGATGGATCGGTCGGGTGAGGCACCGGAGCCGATAGTGGGACCCATTGGACGGTGAGAGACGGCCACTCAAGAGGATGAGAAATCACGAGGTCATAGAGAAACGGCGTGTTCTTTTTCCATACTGAGAATTCTTCTTCTACCTGTTCTGGTGTTTGCTCTTGTTCTTCTTCTGCTGCCATTCTATGTTATTGGAAAATAATAAAGAGGGAAATTAGAAAGAAGTGAGGCTTTGTGATTTATGTTGATTACTCTGTTGCGTAGAGGAGTTTCCAGTTCCCGGTTTTAGCGTTTGGCGGGGTTCGCTTTCCCGCCAAAATGGTGATGACTAAAGAAAGTGGGCCGGAGAAGCAAATCGCTTAGGTTAGGGCTCACTTCAGCGGCTGCAGACTTAGAGGCCGTTAGATTTAGCTATTTGTATATACTCCCACCGTTTCACTGATTGATAACATTTCAAATTAAACAGAAAATATTAAATCACGATGAAAAAATTTATAATTGATTAAATTACCTTTTTATTAATTTTAAAATTTTAAAATATTTTATTATTCAAAAATAGGAAAAACTTTACATTAAAGATCCTTACTGATCTAGATCAATAGCCTCACCCAATTTAGCATCTCAATATTAAGTGAACAAATTTATGTTAGAACCATAAAAATAAAAAAAAAATAAAAAAAACAGTATTACCTCTGTTTTATAATACTTGTCATATTTAAAATTTCATATTCTTTAAAAAAATCATTAAATTTGTCTAAATTACAATAAATTATTGAGAAAATTGACTATAATACCCTTAATTTAAAACTATTTTTTTATGAAAATCATTAAATTGAAATAATAATTATTGATCATATATAAAGGGTAAAGATGAAAAAAAGACATTAATTTTTCCTGAAATCATAAATATGACAATTATTTTGGAACAAACCATTTTTTCAAATGTAACAAGTATTATAGAACAAAAGTAGTACATAATAAATAAATGAGAATGACTTGTCTAGACTAAATTTATGACTCTACCTATAAACGAAACCAATGAAAAAATTGCTTTTTATCTATGAAATGGAGTACCTATCATCATATTTGGAGAAAAATGGGTAAAGTAGGAAAAACTTTTTAAAAATCTTTATTTTCATTAATGTAATCCATTCATAAATCCGATCCAGAGTCTTTAGAAAACTTTTATCCTAAAGAAAATTAAGAAGATCTTTCAAATAGAGGAATTGATTTGCCTAGATTCGGTCTATAGGTTTATTCATGGACAAAATTAATGAAAAATAATATTTTATCAAAGTAAATGTATTCTTATCATATATTAGGAAAAAAATATAGAATAAAAATGGAAATAATATTTTAAAAAATTATATTTTTATTGATTTGGTTAATAGATAGCACATACACCAGTTCAAGGTAAATCTAGCCCTCAAATATAAAGATAAGCAAACGAAATAGCACTTGCCAAAGAATGGCTATCATGTTTGCTTGTCGATAAATCCACATTTGTCGATAAAATTATAAAGCAAAATTTTAGAGTTTAGGGGGAGGGGGGTTGGCTTCCCCTAGTCCCCCTCCCTCCGTCTGGTTTCGATCAATTCCGAACTTCTGTAAGAACTAGAACTTATGCACTTTAGGAGACCTAGGTAAATATCAAAGAACCAACTTTAAGTACATATCAAAGAATTGCCAAGCTCTTTCTTAAAAATCACACCATATCAAGGTTTGGTCATTACATTTCACTCGGCCTTATAAAGGTTTGGTCAAATGAACAAGATTGCTAGATGGGACAACTGCATTTTAGTTGAATATATTGAGCATCCTCTATTTCTTTCAACAAATGCAAAAAAGAATTATTAACATTTAAATTGAGTAAAGACCAATAAGGTCTCCACTACATCTTCTGTATCACCACATACAGGATAATTTCCATTAATATCTACACTTTTTTTTTTTTTTTTTTTCCCTCCAAATAAAATTATTGATTTTAGGTGGGATCTAACACTTTCATAAAGAAGAATAATCACCATCAAAATGATAACTATGGACTAGATTAAGAAGTTTTTGTCACAGTGTAATATAATTTTTTATAGTGTTCGGTAACATAGCGTTTGACCTATCTTTTAGAAATTAAGGTAACGTTTTATAAAAAGTTAACCGATGTAACGTTTAGCTTTTAGCGTTTTAAGTTAACAATTAAACGCTATTAAAACAGCTATAACAACCAAAACAGTTAATTTTACCGAATAGACCATAGGCAATTGAGCATTATTTAAGCACATAATGTTTGAAGCAAAAGAGTTGATGTACTAAGTGGAAAACGTGGTTAACTATCGACTAACAAGGAAATTATAAAAAGAGCAAGATGAGCTTGATCAATCCCCGACAAGTTCTCTGATAAATGAAACCAAACAAATCAAGTATGTGACAAGTCAATTAAGCAATCAATCAATTTATTTTCTAAAATCCTTGTCTTTACTTTTTCGAAAAGCCCCAGCAATTTACATTTCTTGTAATCACAGTTGTACATTTCAACATAAGCAACCAACTTTTTTTACATTTCATGAAATCAAGCTCCTTTTTCTACATATGCTTGCTTAAATTTATGTTTTATCATATATTCATAGATCCAAACCTAATATAAAAAGTCAGATTAATACGCATTTACTTTTACCGTTCTTATATTACACACACTTGATACACCCATAAATTCCGCATTCAAGTTGTTAGCCAGCTAAAATAAAAAAAAAAAAAAAAAAAAAAAAAGACCAACAATCTTCGGAAACCCGAAGAAATTAAAGTATTTGAAGAAATTAGAAGTTTTCTACTTAATGGAAGGATATGTAAGTGTTTGAAGAAAATTAGAAGACTTGTGCTCAAAGGAAGCAATTCAATGTTGAAGAGTTTAAAATCTTAAGTTAGAATGTCCTCAAAAGAAAGGTATCTGTACTTATGCAAAAACTTTTTTTATGTCTACAACAAAGTTTCAAAATTGTTTTAAGATTCTAGCAGCAAAATTAGATGATATGATAAGTTGAGTTATTGTGTAATTTTGTATAGATTTGGTGCAACTCATAGGTCGGAGGTTATTGACTTAAAATACTCAATCTATATCAATGGGTCAATGTTTTTTTAACCTAACCTAACACAATAACTAAATGGTGAACGCTCAAGGTATAAATGGGTTGAGTACGGGTTAGATATGAACCTACGGATAAAAAAAAATTGTAAATAATATAAACTCGGCAAACTTTTCATCTAACCTGAGGTTGTAGGAAAAAAAAGTTCTTGATATCTCTACCATAGAATAGGAATCTAAAATGACAATACTTTTTTAAGGCAAGGACCTTAAAAGTGAACTTTTTTTTCTTGGCAATAATGAGCCGAAGTAGTATCTGCGGTGAATCCATATATAATACCTACCACTAGTTAAAAGGTTGCTCCAAAAAAAACAAGAGGAAGAAAATTTAGAAGAAGACATAAGCCTATGACATCTAAATATGATCATTTGAAGAAGGAACAATCAGATGCGATTTGTTCTAAATATAATGAATAAGGTAATATTATTTACTATTAATGAATATTGAGATGAATAGTTTGATACTCTTTTCTCTTAAATGAAATCAAGGGTTTGATCGTCATATATGAAGTAAATACTTACTGAAGTACTTTACTCAGTTGGTAGACTCGGTAAAGTCATATTATTTATATGTCCAAAATTGAAAAAGAAACATAAGGGCTACATGAAGCAATGGTGAAACTTCGTCATCTAACGGTGAGAAGGTATTTTTACCTGTAATAAGAGTTCAAGGTAAATTCTGAATCTGTAATGAGAGCTAACTTTTAAAGATCAAACCTTATCTATTGTTCCACAATCAGCTGAGCCAAGTGGTCAGTCTAAACCCGCTACAAGACATTATTGAACTACTATACTGAATCCTGAATGCCCCACACTACACTTCGAGCATGCTTTAGCATTAAACGACATAGTGAAAGTAGCTATTTATATATGGACCACCTAAAATACAAGAACCAAATCTTGCCACTTTTTCAATTCGAGATATTCAATTGCTCAATGAAGCCATCTATCATCAATCAAATGTGAAAAGAAAAAGACTCTTTAGCATTTCCTGTCATCATTTTCTAACTATTATTCTTTTGTCTCCTTGTCTTTTTTTCTTCTAAGTGTGCATTTGATCATTGCATTGCCAAATAATTCCATAATCACTATCGTTTAAATAATTTGAAACTTGAAGCTTACTTTATTTTGGATATGGAATTATTTTTGTTTTAAATTAATAATGTTATATCTGCTAATCAAAATTGATCTAATAGCTTTCTTATACTTTTATAAAAATGTAAAAAGTAAAAAATTTCAAGCCCGAATCCCTTAATTACAATAATTTTTATCAATTTACTGAGTTAGGATTGATTTTGTTAGCGTAGCTCACATTCTTATTTCTACATGCGGAAACCTGTTGATCAATTTTTCATGATAGTCTTATGAAAAAACAAACAAAGAAAGATTTTTTTTTTATAATTACATATTAATTAATTTAAAGGTCCAAAAATAACATCACTAATAAGTAGTAATAACCCTTAGAGGTCCTTTAATACCAGTATACAAAAAAAAAAAAAAATTCAAATTTAATGTTTTGTCTATACAATTAACAACTATTAAACCAAACTTAATAATTTGATTCCTTTTTCCCCTTTACCAAAGAGAGTTAATGATTATACAGAAAGCTTATAAAACAAACTAAAATAATTGCACAATACCCCCACATAAAAGCAAAAATTACCAAACTTACAAACCCCTAATTAAAAACCAAAAATAATAACACCCAATAATACAATCTAAAATTAATTACATAATAGCACATGCTTGTGGGTTCTCATCACTAAAAGCAGTAGTGTACCGAACTTCAGTGGAGCTAGCACGTGCGAGATTCGACACTTGTGGGTCCTCTGCCCTTCGCACGTACCCAGATGGTGCCTTCTTGTCATACACACCAGGGGCATATGGGTGGGCCACTACATCATACGGCACGTATGGCCATAGCTCTGCCTTTTTACCCGTCCGATGAGCCACGCGTGCCACTACCTTGGAGGGGTCCACATATCCAACGACTGTGACTTTATTTGCTTTACGCTCCACATCCACTTGTTTTACACCTTTCATTCCTTCCAATGCTCTTTTAACCTTACGCTCGCATCCTTCGCAGTCTATTCGAACCTTGATCTCCACCGTCTAATCATTTGAAAAATGTCAAAACACATACAATCAGAATCCAGTGAATGCAAATGCATGAGAAGACAATAATGGCCAGACCAAAATTCATTATATTGACACTTTATGGACATTCTAGTGGATCAAAATGTCCTTTAGTAGTGCTATAAGCACAGAATCTATATGCTCATCATAACCACTTTTGACTACTTCTTTTCTTTAATTTCTTGTATTTGTTCAATTAAGTTGTCGATCTTTAATCATAAGCAGCTTTCTTGGATTATCCTTTTTATATTTGCTTTTTTTTGAATTCTAATTCAGTTCTAACAATATTTTTAAATTTCTCAAATTTCACATATTAATTGTTATTTTTGATTTGCATATAAAATAACTATTTCACATGATAAAATATTTATTATTTACTTATTAGAAAAAAATAATTTTTGCACATTTAAATTTAAAATTAAAATAATCAACTGCTTATTTCTCTAAGTTTCATAGTATTACATGAAGCAGTCAAGTTAATGATATCCATACAAATGCATCAAAATAAAATTTAAATATAAGTTTTGGTTAGCAAAGATTTTACACATAAAAATTCATTAATTTTAATCCCATAAAAAAAAAAAAGGAAAAAAGAAACTACTACTTCCAAAACTACATCCAAAAACTTTAAAAACTTAATTTGATAATAGTAACAAACTGCAAATAGGTTAGATCTGAGATGAACTTGAATATTTAAAAAGCATTTTTGAGAAAAAAAAAAAAGAGAGAGAGATAACATAAATTTCTTTCTTTCTTTTTGGTAAGAACGAACAAAGCCAAGAGCAGAAAATTAATCTGAGCTCCAAAAAGAGGAATATATATTTTATAAAAGAAGAGGAAAATGAAAGAAGCTAATCAAAAGCACATATATACCTGCAATTGCTTGCGTTTCTTGAGCTTGGATCTGCCATGAGAGCAGTCGAAGATATGAGAGAAATGATCGAGAGCACCCATTGATTACCTCTACTTCAATACAAGCTTTGATTTTGATTTTGATGTAAATGACTACAATACAAATCAAAGGCACAAGAACCAAGAGTTGTGTATAAAAAGCAGATAAGAAGAAGAGCTTTCCGCTTTTAGGTTTTGAGTTTAGAACTTAAGAAGTGAAAAATATACCGCCAGCTACGAAGTGTGTGACAGGCATGAGTCTCCAAGACAAATCCGCCCCTTATATAATAAGGAAGGAGCTCCAGCTAAGGACTTTTTGGTCTTCTGCTTTCGAATCTGGGTCGTCCGATTCATAAGTTATTGTCTCCAGATCTAGGTTGACGCCACGTGTTCCTGTTAGATTTGGCATTTTTATAATCGAGTTTAGAGAATCCATAATTGACGAGGCTATCCATGCACCGACTGGTCGGTCCCGCAGGGAAATATTTTGGCGCGAGATGGGAGGTGAGACCCACTCTTTACGACCCTGATATTCAGTTATGGAGTTATGATATTTTTGATTTTTTCTGGCGCCGGTGGGACCTGTGCTCTATGTTGGGGTCCACACTTTGGATGGAAGCAGTTCTGTGAGTAAGTACGCGTATGGCTTGGTTGGTTTGTGGACCCTTTCTTTCGGAATTTGACTAAAGGCGATCGAGTGTCCGCCATCTCTTATCATCCTGTGCTAGAACTTAGAGCTCGTTTGGATTAATTTGTCAATTCTATTAATTCTCATTAATAATAAAACTTAAACTAATTTATTTAGAAAATAAATAAAATTAAACTAAACTTTATTATTTTAACTTTGTAACGTCTTTAACTTTTATTTTAATTTTTTAAACACTTTAACGAAAAAAATTATATATATTAAATACTATAATTTGCAAAAATCATTTTATTGAATACTTAAGTTATAAAATTAGATTCATTAATTATCTATTAGATATTTTGAAAAAAAATTTAAAATTATTATTTCAAAAAGTTATGCTAACTACACTTTAAATTAATATTTTTACATGTAAAATTCAAAAACCCGAAAATTTATTGTTATTTTATTAGTAAGAAAATGTATGTATTATTATTAATATTTAAAAATTCAAGTGTAAAATAAATCATTCATAAAATTTAGGACGCGACAAAATTAAAATTATAAAATTTACAGGTGAATTTACGTGTTTGACCAATTTATTTTCAAAAAACCCTTTACATCTATGGAATTCATAAAACATAAAATTTATATTTTGCAACGTTTTCCAGGGTAGAGGAGCATAACCAAAAAACTTTGTCTGGAAGGAGAAGAATAGAACAGCAAAGTTACAAAAATGTTACATTATATAGTATATAATATAAAGTTTAAATATCACAAATAAAAAGTATTAAACATAGTTCAAAAAAATATATGTAGTTGATTTTCGAAATATCATTTCATTTTCTACATTGAATCAAAATCATTTATTATTTTTCTCTCAAAATAAAACATTTATTAATTTGTTTTTGTAAATTTTTTGATAAGTTTTTATTATAAATTTCAATTTTGTTAATTGTGTTTCTTTCAAAAATTAATAATCAATTATATTTCTTAGCAAAGTAAAATTTAATTAGTTTAAATTTTTATCGATATTTTACTCTTATATATTTGAATAAAGTAATTTAATTAATATTTAATTAGTTTAAATTTGAGGGTATTAATGAAAATTTTGAAAGGATTGATATTTAAGGGATCAATAACAGTAATAAAAAATGGTGCCACTCGTATGCATATAGAAATTTTCTAACAGGCTTATACATGTATTGGTCGAAAACCGCGTTTTTTACGTGGATATTTAAATATTATTTTATAAATTATTTGGAATTGATTTTAAAAAATAGCATAGCATCAGAATAGAATTTTATTGAGAAAATTATTAAATATGAGAGCTACCTAATTTGTTAATCATGCACACATTAATTATTTTTTATTAGTGTTAAATAAATATTGAAAAATTTTTCTATGTTTTTTTATCTTTGTATCATTTCATTATTTTTAAAAATGTAAATCAATAAATTTAACTTTATGAATAAATAGTTAATAATTTTTTATTCACATAATAAACGATGAATGCTCTTACTATAAGGATCTGACCATCTTGAAGTCCAGTTTTAATAATATAAGTAGTATATATCAAAAGATATTTTATATATTAATTTTATATATCAAAATCATTTTAATTTTGAAGTCTTTTCACATATGATTTTTATATATTAATCTTAGTTAATTATAAGAAGTTTACCATATTACATAAGAATTCACCATTCAAAATATATATCAGTTGATTTCTAGTAATGTAGGCAGTTTTCGTACCGTTGAGATACATTAAAAAAAATTACAATGATAAGATGTGTTTTCTTAAGTATTATAGGCAAAAGCCATGCATGATATGACCTAGAGGTGTCAAAATAGATTGGCGTGTCAAGTTCGACAACCTAACACGTGACACGATTAGCGTCAACATTATCATGATCAATTTAATAATTGTATTAAATTTATCGATATGAACACAACACGAAAATTAGACAGGTGATACAAACACGATATGTTTAACCCGCCTAATATCATAAATAGGTTATATAAGTGGGTTGTGTTGATCATATACAATCCGTGTAATCACTTAATATCATAAACAGGTTAAAAGGGTCGTGTTGACCTGTATACGACTTACTCAACATGCTTATAATATTTTTAAAATTTAACCTATTTTTTACTCATATATTTAAAACTCCAATCATATTTAAAAATAAATTTTTAACATAACATGCGTAAATTCTTTAAGATTCATAAGTAAAATAAAAAGTAATACAACAATAAAATTTAAATAGGTTTTAATTGGAATATTTATATATAACACTAAAATTACTTCTTTACTCTTAAATAACACTCGTCTAACCCACGTGTCAATCCGTGACACGACACGTTTATATTCATATTATAAATGGGTAACTCATTTATGAAATGAACCCGTTTAACCTCAACCTTAACCCATTTATTTCGCGTGTTATACGAATCGTGTTCGCGTGTCATAACCCATTTTGACACCACTAATATGACCTGTATAAAAAAATATACACACACTATTAATGCATTCATTTTGACATCCTAGTATGACTTGTATGAAAAATGCACACACGCTATTAATATATTTTGAGAATTTAACTAACTATATTGAAATAATAAATTAAGTATTTTTTTTAATTTTATGCTTATGATTTATTATAAATAATTATTTATTTAATTGAATAGTAATGTTTATACTTATTTAGTGTAGTGTGTCCTAAGCATGTGGATGTCCTATTTTTTTAGAAATTGTGCATAGCGTACGTTCTCGTATCTTATATCTCGTGTCCCGTGTTTGTGCAACTTAGTTCTTGGCATATGAATTCCATTCACCAAGCTAATCAACCAATATTTTTTTTATTACCAAGAAAAAATGGAGTGTTTTTTTGCAAATTTATTTTTCTATCTTGTTTTATTAATGAGTGATCAGAAAAAATAAGAAGGAACTAAGTTTTTTTTAAAAAAAACTTATGTTATATAAAAGGAAAATAAAATTAATTTTTCTCTATAAATTAATTTTTATAATTTTTTATTTTTCTTTTAATTTAAAGAGAAAATTATCAAAATTAATTTCCCTTATATTCCTTTCTTATTTCCAAATAAAATAATTTTTGTTTATTAATATTAGTTTTCTTTTCTTTTCTTTTGTCCTCCTATATGATATAAAATAACTTATCTTCTTACGATTGTTGTTATTACAATTTATCCTTCTTACAATTACTCTAAATAATTGCTCTTCTTATATTTGATTATTTGAAAGATTAAATGATAGACTTCTCTATTTTTATATATTATTATCTTTAGATATATTAAGAAATTAATCATTAGAAAAAAAATGATAAGATAAGTTTAATTTTAATTATTATTAATTAAGAAATTAATTAAAAAGTGGTATACTAAATTAATTACTGCAATTAACTAAGTTTAATTTTAATGTAATATTCAAGATAAGATAGCAACAATAATGACTTTATTTTTCTAAACCAAAAATGATTTTAATAGAAATATTAAAATGTTAAACAAGCAACATTAAAAATTATCATCCTTTTTAAATAAGATAAGAATTCAAAATAAATTAAAAATTATTTTATCTGTTTCATTTTATTTGCTTGTGATTTTTTTTTATATCCTAAAATATTTTTAAAATTTTTAAAATTATATATTTAAATAATTATTTTTCTTATAATAATTTTTATAATTGTGCATTAAATAAATTATTTTTATTAATATTTTAATATATTAAGGATAAAAAAATAAAAAAGATTTTTATTAATCAATTTTTTAATATGCGTCTGTCAAATCAAAACAATAAAATAGACGGGTGATAACGTCAAATTATAGGACAGAGTGATGTCATTAAATTAAAATTAATTGGTTGCGGTGCATTGACTTTGATGCAGTTTACACATGTATATAGAGGCTGCGAAGCCACCTGTACACATAGATGCTGTACTCAGGTCATGTGTTTCATGCACAAGTGCCATCTGGACCACGACAATTTACATCTTAATTTTTTATCAGTCTCTCATTAATTATCGCCATCTACCATCGATTCCAAAAATTCCTTAATTTTTGACATTTACCTACTCTAATTTTAATTATAGTGCTTGTTTCAAATGGTGCAGATCTAATTCTACAAAATATTTCGGATTTTTGGTTGATTATTAAAGAATGGAAAACAAAAATCTGAATTTTGACTTTTTTTATTGATTCTAACCGGTTCTTTTAATTTTAATAATTAATACCGCGTACATAATTTTCTATATTAATTCTAGCGTTCGTTTATTTTTCGTCAATTTCATGCTAACGTGACAATTATCTACATCATAAGCGGGTAAATTTTTATAGTCTTATGAGTTAAAATTTTTATGTTAATGTATTATTAATATTTTTATAGTCTTATGAGTTAAAATTTTTAATGTTTTTTAAATAATTTTTCAATATTGTAACCAAATAACAGAAAATAAGTCATTTGAATTTAATCGTTTTTTCTAAATAATTTTTCAAATATTGTGAAAACCCAAATAACAGAAAATAGTTCATTTCGAAAAATATTTTTCAACCCGATAAGCTTATTTTCCCAGAACAACGGAGCTCTCCATCTTTCTTTTTTTTCCATCCTACATTTCTTAATATTCTTCTCTTATTTCTCTATATTTCTTTTAATATTTTTATAGTCTTATGAGTTAAAATTTTTAATGTTTTTTAAATAATTTTTCAATATTGTAACCAAATAACAGAAAATAAGTCATTTGAAAAATATTTTTCAAAGATAAGTTATTTTCCAGAAACAAACGGAGTCTAACCTCCTTTCTTTTTTCCATCCTAATTTCTTATATTTCTCTCTTATTTCTCTTATATTTACTTTTCTCCCTCTTGAATTCTTATTATTCTAATAGGCCCCTACCAATTAATCTGATATATTCTAAAACATTCTTAATAAATGCAAACCCAGACGACCCTAATCGAATTTTGAACCCAATAGCTTTTAAGGTGTCCATCTAACTTAGATAAAGATATTCAAAGGACCTCTTATAAACAAATTTTATGGGGCGATTCCTGGAGATCAATATGGCCATTTCGTTTTTCAGGGAGTGTGCATGATTTACGGGACTCCCCAACCCAGGGCCCAGAGTTATTTAACTGAGGCTGTTCCACTTCGAGAGACTATTCTGTGGCTGCAAGCACAGGAATGAAGTCAGGTTGTGCGAATTGGATGGCCCAAAAGCCCCAGTCCAGTGGGCCTACTTCAATTATTTACTGGACATAGCCCATTTTATGGTTCATATTTTATTATTTTTGTGTTTGGTTTCTCCCAGGTTGAATCATGTGTAGTAATATTCAAACTGGAATTAGAGAATTCACCCATGAAAAAATTACCTCATTTCTAAATTAATAATTATAAATTAAACTTGTACCTAAAAAAACGAACCAAACCTCCTCATAATAATTTAAGGAAACATATAATTACCTGTTCTGTCAAAAAATAAACTAATTTATGATCCATTTTTACATTTTAATTTTACAAAAGTAATTATAAAATAAAATTTAGAAAAATTGATACTTGTAAAGATACTCTAAACTACTAATGCTATAAATAAACATTAATTGCTAAAATTTAGCGCATAAGTTTAACATTTAATACATAATCATTCTTGAATAAAATATTTTACAAATAAATTGAATTTTATGTTTATTCATTTCAAAAAATAATATTACGTGAATTTTATTTTTATTTTTCCAGTGAAATAACTTTATGAGCCCTAAACTAAAATTTTAAGATCAATTTGATGTTCAACCTTGTGCAATCTTGGAATCAGGATAAAAAATGAACTTCAGTTGGTGTTTAACAAATAAATATTACTGTTATAGTCAATCAGATGGTGGTCTGGTTGATTTTTTTATTTATGTGAAGAGTAATAGACCTCGAGATCAAATTCTGTCGACCACAGTTATTATAACCGTTCAGATACCAAAGTCTTTGGTGAGTCAAAGAGCATGGGGTCACAATTCAGATACCAATGTCTTTCAAGCAGAGGATGCGAAATGCCGCTTTGGCGAGTTGAAATAATTTGACATTCCTTTGAAAACCACATTTCTAGAAAAGTAATTCTACAAATACTGAATTTTTTATATTCGATTATAAATAATTTTTTTCATAATGCCCTTAATTTACATATATTCTAGATTACAAAAGTATAAGCATTAATTCAATAAAAAAAAATTTCTAATAACAAATTAATATAAAGTATAAATCTTATTCAAAAAATAATTAATAAACATAACACAAAAACAATTTAGATAAACTATAGAAAATGAAAATATAAATTAGTCAAATTTAATCAATGTATAGTTATATAATTAAGGGTAATAGCATCTTTAATTTTTATCACCCGAGACAATGGCCTGGTAATAAACACATAGATTATTTGCCCATTTGTTCCACGTTCGATCCTCCAGGAACCTCATAGGAATATAATTTTCCTACTGCTTTAAATGGGAAAGCATGAAAAAAATGGAGTTTATATCTATAATCTAAGAATTTTTCTTCGATGAAATAATATTTTATATATGAAACAAATATTATATTTAGTCACTTTCCTGTATGATTTAAGATAACCAAACACTGAAAGTCTTAATTACTAAATGAGAAACGACAAAAGTATTATATATATGTTTTGTAATTTTAATGTTAAAGAAAGCAAAAGTCCATATGGCCTACGTAGGTAGAGCCTCCACCCCACCGCCTGTTTGCTCCTAAGATTAGAAATATTAAAATCTTTGATTCAAAGTTGAAAATGAAATAACAAAAACTTGTAACGTTGCTTGACCGGATACACATGTGGAGAAATGTATGCATCGATCCCACTTCTGTCACACGTAACCTAAACTTAATACTAGTATATATCTAAAGTTCTGATCATCCTCAGTAAGACTCTGCACGTTACATGTAAGCTTCTTGGAAACAAGAAACCAAGTCAAATTTTGGAAATATGCGTTTCATATACTGTTATTTAACAATTTGTCCACAACATGAAAAAGATAAGAGATGGTAATTATGGGACAGAGAGAAAGAGAGTCAAAGTTGCTCAAGCAGAAGCACTGGTTCTCTTTCTTTCTTTATTTTCTTTCAAAAGACAATTCTTGACAAGAGATAGAGAGATGCGTGTCGTGTGTCGGTCTCCAATCTTGAAATCTGAATAACCTAATCAAAGTTATGACCGTTTGTCTTTACTTATGCATGGAAAGGTAATGAGTAATGAGTTAATTTTCTTGGTGGGAGCCATTCTCTTTTATTGCATTTGTTTTTTTTTTTTATTATTATTACTACGTTGTTGTTATATGGTCCAAAAAAAGCCTGTGAATGAGTGCTTCCCAATTTGAAAAGATGACTTTCAAAAGAGATTCCAATTTCAAGAACTATCTTCTAGCTTCTTATCTCATTCATCAAAACTACTTTTGTCTTGACATTAAAGATAGCATTTAGACCAAGAAAAATAGAACAATTTCAAAAATTAGCTCCTTCAATCTTTAATTATCTCATTATACTAATAATTCATACTAAATTATAAATAACTTAATAACAATTATAACCTTTATATACCCACTATACAAGAAAAATAATTTTCAATTATTTGATTAAAGAATATTTATCATACCTCAACTAAATTAGGAAAAACGAATTCTGTAAGTTACATTAGAATTTTGAGTCAATTTGTCAGTATACCATTAAAATGACTATTAAAATAAAATAAGGGATATGAGAATTGTACATATGGCTGCTACACAAAAAGAGGCAAATAATAGAATGAACATAGAAAAGTCTTGTGATAAGTATATTAAATAAAGACCACACCATCTTTTTGTTAAAAGAAAAGGCAACACTCTCAATGTAAGTCTTTGCATTGCCAAATTGGCCCATTCTGCTCGGTCTCGGCATTTTATTTTATTTTTATATATAAAATTTTATTTACGTTAATGTGGTAACACTCATTATATAACTAAATAATGAAAATAGTATTTCAAAAATATTTATTATTGATCAGATAAAGATGTGATCATCTACCGGGTGATAAATGGCATTAATTCAATAATTCCAAGTTTTTAGCATATAATTAAGGGTTCCTCCAAGCTGAATATAGGTTGTGGAAAAATGTGGGTGTCGTCCCCATTTGAGTCATAAATTGTGGCCAAAAGGTTTAACCCATTGTAAGGGGTCAAACTGTTTCTTTTTTCAATGGGTGGGTCTCACTTTATAATAATTCACGACCAAAGCCTTCTTCGTGGACAATTCACTTGTTCATTTTTATATTTTTTTAGTTGATTGGAACTTGGTCGGCAGGTGAAGTACAGTATTCTCTTTTATTAGGGTTTATATATATTACGTTTTTGAAAGAAACTTCCGAGAAAATACACGTATGCTTCTCTAAAGTTACATCCGTAGGGTCGAGCATAATTCAGTGATCCAACCGGATATCCTCTATGGGAAAAAACATGTTCATTCGATGATTTTATTTATGGATCAAACCTATTCTATATATTAATTTATTCTATTTAACTTTTATTAATTTATTTAATTTACATTGTTTGGTTCAAATTAAATTGATTGAACGTTGACCGTTCGGTTAAAAAAAATAAATACTAATATGACACAAACAGATAGAAAAATTGATGAATGAATCTTCATGTTAGTTAGAATTTAAATAAGGACGTTAATTTGTCAATCCGTGTTCTAGAATTTGCATGGAAAATGAGTAAGGCCTTTCTTTTTCTTTTTCTTTTTTAAAAAAAATTAAAAGAAAAAATCGAAGCATAATTGTAGATTTTTGTTGAATATTGGTACAATAGAGTCCAAGTACAATAATGTTTTTCACCAAATGCTTTTCTTTTTGGGGACCTCAATTGTGCTTGTTCCATTTTGCTTGCCATGACAAATGATTGAAGAAAAGAAGAAGAAAGATCCCAAATCTTATCTCAAATATTTTATTTCTCACCCTTTATGTAATGAACTAGTAAAAAGGTCTTTCACACTATTTTTAATATTATATAAGCATAGAGATAAATATATTTAAAGAAAATATTTATTGTTGAATGGAATTAATGGAACGCAAGAGTTGCACTTTTTGCCTTTCAACTTTAATCCTTTGTTCCCTTGAATTTGCTTCAGCAAAAAACAGAAAATTATATAAAGTCGGAACACTTCTTTAAAATAAACTTTAGTTTTATTTGTTTGGTTCATAAGTGAATCATGAATTTCGTCTAAGCAAGTTTTTTCTATAAACGAATATATAAGTACAAGTAGGGATGGCCACAGTTTCGGAATCGAACCGAAAATTAATGGTTCCGATTTCGACTGATTTTTCGATGGTTCCGGCCGGTTTCAGACGGAACTAGAATCATCAGTTCCTACTGAAACTGGAATCGCTTGTTCACTGTTCCAAAACTAGTGGAACCAGAATCGAACTGATTTGGACCGCTCCGATTTTGATTCGGACCAGTTCTGGTTCCCACCGGTTCCGGTTTCAGTTCCCATTGGTTCGAAACCGACGATTCTGGTTTCGAAAACTGGATTTTGGCCACCCTTAGGTACAAGTGGATTATAATTTTTTTTATCTCTCCAGCACTTATTTCTTTGAAATTTCAAAATTTATATTTATATTTATTTGATAGTTATTTTTTAAAATAGGTCATATAATTGCTTATCAGCTATTGGTTTATCATTCACGTAGAATTACAGTAAAGAACTCCTATATTATTATTATTATTATTTTATATATATAATAAAGGAGAATCATGGATGTTAATATGACACTCTCTTTGAAAGTGAAACTCTTTAAAAATTGAGAATTTGGTTTTAACCTCACTAGAAAAAATTGAAGATTTTGGAGAGGAATCATGCATCCCTTGCCTCTCTCTAATTTAATGACTTCTATGGATTTTACTTTAAAAATTATTCTTTAATTTATAACTTTTATGACTTTTAAATACGATGTCTTCTCTAAGTTATCAATTAGTTAGGATTTAAATTATTGATTAGTTAGAGATTAATTGTACTCTTTTTTAAAATAATAATTATCTCTAAATAACTATAATTATCTAAATAAATAATGAAAAAGCTATTAAAAATAAGAAAACTTATAAAAAAAGATCAAAGGTTCGTAAAAAAAGAGTGTTATGTCAGCTCTGTGATTTTTTTTTTTTTTTTTTTTCAAGATTATATAATTAGTTCGGATTTAAACTTATCTGATTAGTTCAGAGATTATAATTGTACTCTTTTTAAAATAATAATTATCTCTAATAACTATAATTATCTAATAAATATGAAAAAGCTATTAAAAATAAGAAACTTATAAAAAAAGACTCAAAAGTTGTAAAAACAAGAGTGCTTATGCTCAAGCTCTGCTGATTTTTTTTTTTTTTTGTTTCAACGATTATATACTATAAATAGATCTTGATTTTTTTTTTTTTTTTTTGTTTCAAGATTATATATATAAATAGATCCTTGATTTTAGTGATTTAAAATCCTCTAATAAAATTATAGTTGCCTTAATAATACAAACGTTAAATGACAAACGTTATAAGCATTAGCCTTTTATTTCCTTTTCTAATATCAAAAGAAAATGACTTTCTAAATTATACAGTTCCTCTTATACATTGTCACTCTATAATAGACTATAGAAACTCACAAGAATTTATTCCAAAGAGATGGTAAGATTTTCATCTCTCAACCCATATCTTTTCAAGATTGGTCTCACATAATTTAGAAACAAGAAGATAAGATGTTGAGTAGTTGTCTTTTATTCTCCTTTATTATGTTTGATCATGATTTTTTTATTTTAAAGTAAATTATTTAGGTATAAGTTTTATTTCCTTCTCATGGTAAGTAAAATATTTCAATGTCAATAATATTTGTGATCATTAAATTCACTTTATAGTTTATATGACTGCAGTTGCATGATTCAAATTAAACTGAATTTATCGTGAGAAAGACTATTTATGTGTGTTTTTTATGATTTTGATTTAAAATGTAAAAAATTGGGTTGATGTGAAATTAATGATTTTAGCTTTAAAGAAGAACATTGTGGCCTTTTTTTTATTTACTTTGTCTGTGTTGTTTGCTTAGTTTTATTTTTCAATTTCATTATCATTTTGCATTTTACTAATTTTAGTTTAGTTTTATTTATTTTTAGAGAAATTCAAGTGTGTACAATTCAAGATCTAATTGCAATTTTATTTTATTTATTTTTATAGAATTTGAAGTGTGTGTGCAATTTAATATGATCTCAATATGTTTTATGTAATAATAAATTAGCTATTATGTTTTAATGTATTTTTTTAATTAATACTCTGAATAAGTTAAATCTTTAAAAAAAAAAAAAAACAGAAATCAAGTGTTTATATCATATTAATTAGTTTATAAGTCCACTTTATTTTAGATAATAATTTCAATCATTTCTTTCTAAAAGTTTAATTTTTTTATAATTTACTCAACACAGTATTAATATTTTTAAATAAAAAATATAAATATTATTATGCCGCGGGATGCGCAAGTTACTGCGTAGCAAACATATAAAACTTGAAACATATCATTAACATGACGTAATTTTAAAGTTGCTTAGTTGGAGTTTTTCTTTCATTTAAAAGATTAACAATATTGTTGATGGAATGAAATTAATACAATTAATAATATTAATAAATTTTTAAATTTTAATAATTAATAAAAGTAATAATGTCCTCAATACTATAAAAATATTTTTAATAAATAATAAAATATTTTTTTTAATTTTCTTTTAATAATTAATGAAATTAATATCACTAATAGTATTCAAAGTAACAACCAAAACTATAATATAATTAATATCTTTATGACTTAGAAATAAATTAATATAATTTATGATATAATGATTTTTTTAAAAAGAGAAATACTAGTGCATTAATCAAGGAAATAAATCCAATAAACAAGAGGGAATAGCATCCCATAACTAAAAGCTAGCAGGAAGGTAGAACGCTCTAGCTAGCGCGAGTTCCACATTAGCTTGCCTCCTAATTCAAAATTTCAAATGACATTAACATCCTCACCTATGATATAATGATGCTTTTCAGTTTTTAATAAAATAAAATTAATAATATTGTTAATATTCTTTTAAAGTAATAAAATGCTAAAGGTTTTTATAATTATTAATTTAATTAATAATATTAATAATATTTTCAATTTTTCAATAAATATTGTCATTAGTATTTTTCAAACAACAAAAATTAAATATTTGTGAATCACACTGATTTACAATTAATTTAAAAAGAATCTCGAAAAATGCTTAATTTATGAGAATATAATTAACGTGCATTCCCTCCGGCTAAATGTATAAATTCACCTCTGAATTTTATGCAAAAAATTTTGTGACACCTGTGCTTTTAAAGTTATGAATTTTGGTAAAATTACACACCTTCTACACTAGCAACAATAAATTTTGGTACTTTTGCTATATATATAAATTATTAATTTAATATGTGATTACTTTAATTTTTAAACAGTAATTTTTACATCTTTAACTATTTTCTATAAGCGTTTATAAATCAATTTAATTTTACAAGTTCAAATGTTTAATAGAAAAATCATGCTAGTTGAAGTGTCCAATAATTGTAATTTTATAAATGAAAATATTTAATGGCTCAAAATGCAAATTTTAGGGTGATATAAGATTTTATATATATATATAAAATAGAATAATAGTGGAATGTATTTATGTATTTAGATGGTTCCTCAATTTTCAACTTAATCAAAAGCTGCCTTAATTTAATTAGCCCTTAGGTCATTGCCCACTAATTAAAGTAATTAAGACCTAGAAACTTACTCCCCACGTTAATCAAATGGTGAAATCACTTTTTTTTTTTATTGTTATGGCGATTAAGTTTCCCACTTCCTTTACTTACCCCACTAATTTAGCAATTAATCTACCACGTTTTCCATACAAGACTAATAATTAGCTTGAAGAAAATTTTCTGCAATCAACCGCACATATTCATACCTCTACTTCTATCATTTTTTTTTTCTTTTTTATGTATTTAAAGTAGGCAAAACACATTATTTAAGTCTTTAAGCTTATTAAGGGTCTGTTTGGCAAAATTAGCTGTTAATTATTTTATACTGTATTTGGCAACAGCTTTTTAAGTAACTTTTAATGTTTTATCAAAACGCTAAACGTTGTTTTTTACAATGTTTCGTAACACAGTGTTTGAACTAGCTTTTCGAATTTAATGTAGCGTTTTATAAAAATTAATTCATGTAACATTTAGTTTTTAATATTTCACGAAAAGCTATTCAAACAGCTTATAGTTAAATGCTGCTAAAAAAACTAATTTTGCCAAACAAACCCTCAGTAGTGCTTAGCTGTTAGCTGTTTGAATAACTTTTTATAAAATGTTAAAAACTAAATGTTACACGAAGTAATTTATAAAAAGCTACCTTAATTTCTAAAAACTAATTCAAATATTATGTTACCGAACACTATAAAAAATAGGGTTTACGGATAGTTCATAATTGTTTTGCCTCCAACCACAATTGTTTAGTAAGTAATAAAAAAAGTAGTTAATTGCTGAATGTAGTTCAATTAGCTGATTCCGCTTATATATATGATCTTGATCAGACACAATAGAAATACATTTAATCTATTGTTAACAATCATTGAAAAAATATGATCTATTGCAATTTCACTTAAAGAAAAATATAGCAAAGCACTGACAAAATTAACATTTTACAAACAATGTCTAGCTATGTACAAGTCTAACTATTACTTATTATGTATTACTAATAATTAATTACTAATTGTCACTTATGAAAGTATAAATTAACTTATACGAAATCAATGTGTTATAAAAATTAGATTGAGACACATGGGTTAATTTAAGTGTTGAGATGGAGATACGTGTAAGCTCTCCAATATCTAAATTAGAGAAAAATTATAAGAGAACTTGTAAAATAATCAACGTCAGTCTTTGTATACCTAATTTGGGATCTGTTATATATAGAGAGTTTGAAAGACTCTTTATCAGAGAATGATTAAAAGGTTTTCTTTTAGAAATTTATATTTGACTAGAATTTATTGAAGTACATAGAGTCATTATTTGACTAGAATTTATATTTTTGACGTGATACATATGAATTGAAGATTTGCAGTTTCCAATTAATTCTGGCATAGATCAATTTAAAGATAGATATCGAACAATAGTTTAATTTGATTTATTACATGATTGGAAACACTAATTACTCCAACAAATTCAAATATGAATTGCTAGAAATATTGACTTTAAATATTTTGATCATAATATTGAACTGCTAATCACTAATTATCAAGGAATTAAAAATTAGAGATGCATAGAGTAGTAAACAGTGGGGACTAACGTGTGGGTCCTTTCTCCCCTATCATGAGAAGCAAGACCCAGCCATTTTCACTGTGAAAAGCTAAACATTAGTTGAGAAGTTGCACCAAATGCGAGAATGGAAGAAAGAAGACTAGCAAGTCAATGATGTGAAAGAGAAAAGAAAAGAAAAGAAAAACAATTAATAGAGAAGTGCAGTATTGAATTGAATTGAATTGAATTGATGCTTTTCGTAGTTTCACATGGGTTGCAGCGTTGGTGGTGCCATGAGGAGCCATTCTTGGTCATGACTCATGGGAGCCCTAATGGTTGGTGGCCAGCACATGGGTCCACCCTCCCCCCATTACCTTTATATTCTTTATATTATATTTAAGGGACAACAAAATAACTGTGAACACTGATTTTTTTTTTTTTTTTTTTTTTTTTCTTATATTATATTTAAGGGACAACAAAATAAACTGTGAACACTGATTTTTTTTTTTTTTTTTTTTTTCCTATTTTCCCTTTGCGTCATAGGTCTCATAGATCTTCAATTAAATATCGCTTGGGCTAGCATTGTTTTTTTTTTTTTTTTTTTTTTTCTATTTCCCTTTGGTCATAGTCTCATAGATCTTCAATTAATATCGTTGGCTAGCATTGACAAAATTTCCGTGATTTAAGATCCATTGTAACCGTGCAAAGAAATGGTGTGTTGTACAAGTTCATAGGAACAGGATGACTCCATATATAATTCAAATATAACAGATGGCTAGTTACCGTACGCTGGCTGGTTGGTTTACTGAATCGGTAATTCTGGTTTAACGAATCGTTGGTTCGAATCCAAATCAAAATCGATTCAGAACTTGTTATTTATTATTCCTTGTTTGTTAATGGTTAATCAGAGATTCTTTTCTGACAAATTTTGTAGAGTGGATCAATGGAAGGAACCCTATTTCTGAAGTTCACAGTTTCATAGGGTAGATGTGGATAGGGTTGTTATCCATTTTACAATGCATAAAAAACATTAATTATTGAAGATATATATAGTTTTAGTTCAATAAATAAATAAATAAATAATTATAATGGTGGTAATAGACTGTGTCACTATGAGGATGTAGGACACTATTTTAACTCTATCAATATTAAAAACCTTAGGCTATTCTACCAATAGCATTAGCCCATGCATCCACTACTTTTTTAATTTAAATACTCTTTTTTTTTTTTAATTCTGTTATAAAATACAACAACGACATCAATGCTTGTTTAATTTGCTATTTTACTAGCCAGATATATAAATCCAATCTTAAATTTTATTATTTTGATTTTATAGTAATTTTCAACTTTAACTTTGATATATTTATTAAATATTTTAATTTATAAAATTACACATATTAAACACTTGAATTTGCGAAATAATTTTATTGAATACTTTAACTTGTAAAATTAGATCAATCAAACACATATTAGATAGTTAAAACTATTTCTGTTAATTTAAAATTTTGCTTTATGTAACAAAAAAAAAAAAAAAAAACTATTGTTGTTAATTTAAAAATATGTATAATATTCTAAAAATTGATAATTTTAGGAGCACAACAGCTCTCTCTCAAAGTTAAAAGTGTCACAAATTAATGTAATAAAGTTCAATGGTGAATTTAAATATTTCGTCTTATTCTAATTAATTATCTATATTTTAAGTAAAAATAAACATTTAAAAAAAAAGAAAAAAAGAAATTATTAAAAAACAACCAATAAAGAGTTGAATTAATAGAAGGAGATTCCATTTTAGGAAAATTTAACCTCTACAATATGAGTTCAAAACCTCATTAAATGATTATCATTAAGAAGGCTTACCAAAATACTACACCCAAACAAAACTTAAAGTGGAAATGCGTTTGGACAACAAAAATTAAAAGTTAGTGAGAACAAAAGATAAAAATAAACATCGTTTCAAAGTTGATGGTTTGGTATATTTTGGAATTTGAAAATGAAGTTATTAAGGAGAGGTTGGTCTACAAACGCGCTATCAATCTTTGATAGAAATTCCTATTCTTAGGTAAACGGTAGGACATTACTGCATACATACATTTCTAGCTAATAACTAAATCCTCTTATAATAGTTATTAGGGAGGAATATGGAAGATTAGTTGGAAAATAGGGTTTGTCAATGCATTAATTATGAATTAATATATCAAAGTCAAGATTGTGATCGGTAGTCCCAATTCTTGTAATTCATATTCTAAATTTCAAACCATGCCCACTCTTCTTGAAAACATATATATATGGACTTGCCCTCTCTTACCCTTTTTAGACTAGCCTTTTAACATTTTCTTTACGTGTATTTTCTTGACATTTTTCCAGAGCATATAAAAAGTAGAAAAAAAAAAAATACAGTACGATTGCTGTAGTTTGCTAAATACAATTAGTTCATTCTTGTTTTTTTAAAAATATATCAATTTCTCTATATTTTATTTCCGTTACACTACTAGGTCTATTGCACAAAAAAATACAGAGGTCAAATGAAAGATACTAAAATATTATACCAAAAAAAATTATAGTACGGTCTTTATAGTTTGAAAAATATAACTAGTCCGTTTTTGTATTTTTGAAAATAAAAGAGGTATTTTCATCATTTCATATGGTATTTAATGAAAAAATGTAAAAATTGAAAAGAAGACCTTATGTTCTAACAATAATAAAGACGGACTAGTTGTATTTCGCAAATCACAGAGATCATACTGTACTTGTTTCTAAAAAGTATGCTTCATCAAATCAATGCAAATAAAAAGAATAAACGATGTGGTAATTTTTTTAAAAAAAAAAGAATGAAATATTTTGTTAAGAAAACATATTGAGAGATAACAAAATTTGAAATCTGAAAACTTGTATAAAAGTAGGGAGTTCTTGCTAAAGAGTGAGCTCCTACGTATATTAACTTGCCTCCAAACTCAATAAATTATCATTTCTATGATCTAAAATTAACTTATAAACACCAATAGTTAAATCATAAACTGAATTGTATAAAATAGATGAATACAAGACATAGACCAATTATTGTGAATCTGTAAAAATTATCTCAGCACCTACACATTCGTCCCTGCCCAAATAAGAGTTGATCTCAGAGTCATAACTTCAATATATAACAGCCACATCATTGTGCAATAAGAAATGACCTGATAATGCAGCACCAAAATCAAAAAATGACAAATTGATAAATACTGCTCCTTCCACAAAACATAGCCAAGAGCTATCCACCGCATTACTACCGCGTCAACATGAAGAGGCAGTGACAACATCTCCATGCAATTAATAAATCGAACCAAATACTAAATCATAAAAATTGAAGATCAATCAGTTTGACGCCAAATATTTAATAATAAAGATATATTTCAAATAATTATAATGGAATAATATACATTTAGTTAAATGTATATATGCAAGCAAATATTTATAATTAAGTTTTATTTATTCACTTTTTTAATTGAATGAAACAGTTATTCCTCATGGATTGTGATTTAATGGGCCGGATTCCGAAACGGTGGAGGTGGATGGGAACCAATAGTTGGAATAGGTAGCTGATGACAGTGGCTATTAATAAATTTATAAAATATAGTTAATGAGTACCGTGAGTTTGAGTTCGAGTTTGTTAGATGTTCAAAAAAAATATATTTTCCTCTTTAATAATTTGGAATATATTTTATAAATAAGTTATTTCTGGAGATAAATAAAGTTTCAATCTAATAAAATCTCGTTGGCGTAAAACAAGAACAATTTAGAAGGATAAATTTTGCTATTTTCATAATTTCAATTTGTCGTTTAACCATTGAATGTACAGTAACAAGAAATTGCATCCATCCTGATCTTCAAGTTTCATTTAGTAATTTTCATGCTTTGCGTATTATAATTAATCAACAATAATCTCCAAATTAAACAAGAATGATACGAGATATATAGTCATATAGAGTCTGCTTATCCAATTTGATAAAATTTACCTATTCAAACTGAATATTGCATGTGCAAATCAATGTAATTTTATTTATCTAAAAAAATAATTATTATTTTTATGTAATTTTTATAAGAAAAGGGTTGATATGTAACCTCCATTGCGTAGAACCAGAAGAATCAAGAAGCTCAATGTAATGGAAAATGACGACATGAATATGACAAATTGAGAAGTAATCTAGTGGTTGTAGTTTTATATCCAAACTCCTATGTTTGGATTATTTTATTATAAATAAATAAAATAAAGAAAAAGAATTCGTAGTGGTTAATCAATTTATCTTTTTTTTTTTCCCATTAAAATCATTATTAAGAGCTAAGTATTCTTGGATATGCTCATTAATTTAATCAATTTATAATAAACTAATAATAACCTAATTGTGTAAAAGTGAAAGATGAAGGTAGTGATATGGGAGTGCCAAGTTCTGTGTATTAAAATAATAATAATAATAATAAAAAAGATAATGATTAGTTGACTTGCACTAAATTGGTATTCTCCATTCCACAAAATGGGTATATTTTATTTGAAATTTCTAAATAAATAACCTTAATTTAGGTCGCATAATCATATAATATTAGAAAAAAAAATATTAATCCATGATCTTATTGAGTCAAAGTGAAATAATAATAGACTAATTAAAATAATTTTTAGGGTACTGTTTATAGTTAAGATGCATTTTATTATAATTATTATATTACAGTATGATTGTGACTCATCAAATGGAGTCTGAAATTTCACTATTGAATTAATATTTTATTAGCACTATTTATATAAAAAAAATTGAAATTATTTTATGTTAAGAAGGAAGGGTTTCCACATGGGATTCTTAAATAATGATTTTGTTCTTATCCTGTCATTGTTAATTGAAATTTCCCAAATAAAAAATTAGTTTGATTTAAAATAAAAAATTAATTTGATTTAAAATAAAAAATTTAGGAATACAAATCTGTCTTTTGTATATTTTTGGTACATAACAACTCTTAATTTGCTGGATTTTATATAATTTGTTAACAATAAGCTTTTTCCTTATTTGTTAATTATTTGCTTTTATCATATAGGGTAGGTAGTTTCATGGAAATTGGAAAGTACAATTATATTCCCAAAAAAAAAGGAAAAATATATTTATTTATTTTGTATTTTTAGGTTCCCAAAAGAAGATGTGATTGAAATTCATATTCCCAAAAGCAAAAGAAGAAATAAAATAAAAAGAAAAAAAAATCCTATTCTTCAGGCTTTCCAAATGACTAAACTGACAAATCTTTGATATTCTCTCTCTAAAAAAAAAAAAAAACACTGACTATTTTTCTCTCTCTCTCTCGCATCACTCAAATAAATTTAATTTTCTAATAATATTTTTTTTCTTTTAAATTAATATAATTAATAAATAATACGTCATTCAAAACCAAACAAACGCCCTCTGAAATCTCTGACCCGATAGTTTAGTCACAAAATCTGCATGTGTACGTCGTTGTTTACCGCGTCCTATACATATCTCCTTCTTTTGTTTATTTTATTTTATTTATTAATAATAATAATAATCGAAGAGCAATAAATAAATAAATAAATAAATGAATAGAGAGAGAAAATTAGTATCCTAAGCCTTCTCTTTCTCCTTTATCTCTCTTGTTTGGTCTCTTTTCACTTTTTCCTTTTCAAGTCTTGCGTTTCAGTTACTTTAATCCCATCCCCTATTATTAATCCACATCACTCCTCCATTTTCTCTGTCTCTCCCTCTCACTATATATAACCCATCTCACCTTCTCTTGTTTTTATATCTTTCTGTCTTCTAAAACCGAAGATTAGAGATTTCTGTCTTTGATGATCAAGAAAGGAAGAAGAAGAGGAAATTAAAGAGGAAGGTTTCAAGAAAAGAAAAGGGTTTTCGCTTGTTTTGCTTTCAGATTTAGGGTTTGGTGTTGGTTAGGAAAATATGGCAGTAGAAGCGCAGCAGTTTCCGTTATGCGGTTCTCAAGATTTGGTTATGGACAATAATGGTTGTGGTGGTTTTGGGTTAAATAATTATTCGTATATCCAACAACATCAACAACAGCAAAAGCAGCAGCAGCAGCAGCAACAACAACTACTACTCCAACAGCAACAATTGTTACAAAATCATCAGCAGCACCAGCAAAAGAATCAAAATCTTTGCTTTCAAAGTAGTGTTCTTGTTCCTTCTGCTTTAGAAAACAATCATAGCCCATCTATGGCTTTTTCTCAATCCCCCATTGCTGCTTTTGATGAAAAGCAAAGACAAGAAATTGATCAGTATATCAGATTACAGGTTAGAACTCAATCTGGGTTTTTTTTCTTTCTTTGTATTGATTTTGTTAATTGCTTTTTTAAATTGTGGATTTTAATTTGTTTTTTAGTTTTCATTCAAGTCCACGATGGATTTGGAAATTGGATTTCATTTTCTTCTATAATTAAGATTTTGTTTTTTTAATTTCTGGCAAAGCAGAACGAGAGATTGAGATTGTTACTCCAAGAGCAAAGAAAACAACATTTTGCATCATTGTTAAAGAGAATAGAATCAAAGGCGCTTCCTTTGATAAGACAAAAAGATGAACAAATTGCACAAGCAACTAAAAGAACAATGGAGCTTGAAAATTTCTTGAAAAGATTAGAGATGGAAAATCAAGCGTGGCAAAGGGTAGCACAAGAAAATGAAGCAATGGTTCTATCTCTTAATAATACAATTGAACAGTTAAGAGAAAAAGCCTCTTGTTGTTTTGATAACGGAGCAGAGGATGCAGAGTCTTGTTGTGAAGTAAACAGAGCAGAAGAAGAAGGAGAAGAAGAAACCGAACAAAGAGGAAAAAACAGAGCATTTTTCAATGACAATTATAAAATAACAGAGGAAGAAATAGTAAGAAAGAAGATGATGGTATGCAGAGGCTGCAATTCTAGAGATTCGTGTATTTTATTCCTTCCTTGTAGGCACCTTTGTTCATGCAAAGCTTGTGAAGCTTTTCTTGATTCTTGCCCTGTTTGTCTAACGGGAAAGAAGGCCTGCATTGAGGCTTTAATAGTTTAGGTTTCCTAGGCTCAAAATTTTCCGGGAAAAGTGAAAGGAAAAGAAAACTAGAAATGGAAATTGGCATTTGGTATTAGATATTAGTTGTCTTTCTTGGTTGGCCCTTTTAAGAGACCCTTTTGTATTTAATTAGAGATATCAGATATAAAAACTGTAATTTTTCCAAAAAAAAAAAAAAAAAAAACCTTTCACATTTATACTATCTATAATTTAAGATTGTTTTTTTAAATATCTGGCAAAGCAGAACGAGCAGAATTGAGCATTGTATACTCCACAAGAGCAAAAAGAAAGAAAACACATCCCTTCTGCCATCAATTGATTAAAGAGAACTAGAATCAAAGCGCGAACTTCCTTCTCGATAAGACAAAAGATTAAGAACACAAATTGCCACAAAGAACAAACTAATAAGACACAATGGAGCTATGAAAATTAATTCCATTTGAAAACGCATCATACCGAGATGGAAACAATATTCAAGCGTGGCATCAAGACGGACTAGCAAAGACAAATGACAAGCAATTGGTTCTAATCTCTTAATAATACAAATATGAACAGTTAAGAAAAAAGCCTCTTTGTTGTTTTGATTAACGGAGCAAGAGGAGCAAGACCGCCTACTTGTTGTGGAAAGTAAACAGAGGCCAGAGAAGCAAGGAGAAGAAAGAAACCAGAGAACAAAGAGGAAAAAACAGAGGCAACTATTTTCAATGACCAATACTAATAAAATAACAGAGGAAGAAATAAGCTAAAGAAAGAAGATGGATCGGTATGCAGAGGAGCCCTGACAATATCTAGGATTCGTGATATTTACTATTCACTTCCTTGTAGGCAACCTTGATATTACATAATGCAAACTGGTGAGCAATTTTCTCTTTGATATCTTGCCACTGTATTGTCTTAACCGGGAAAGAAGGCGCGCATTGAAAGGCTTTAATAGCTTTAGGTTCATTCCTAGGCTCCAACAATTTTTCCAGGGGAAAAGTGAAAGGACAAAGAAACTAGAAAGTGGACAAATTTTGAGCGCACTATTGTAATTACCGATATTAAAGTTGTCCTTTCTTGGTTGCCCTATTTAAGAGACCCTTATTGTATAATTAGAGATATCAAATAATAAAAACTGTCAATTATTCCAAACAAAAAAACAACAAAAACAATAGAACATGAACAGGAATTATTTCAGGAACAAAGTATAGATAGCAAATCTTATTCTTTCCCCCTATTAATTGGATTTATCCTCGCTTTCTCTCTCCCTATCTCTGAGATTTCGGATTTATTTATTAATTCACATGACGATTTATGCCAATTGTTTGGGCATGTTGGGCTGTGGACACCATTAGATTAATAATTTAACATGACTGAAACACGACTCCAAAAAAAAAAAAAAAAAAAATGAAAACATTGAACAGAATTATAGGACAAAGTTAGATAGCATCTTTTCTTTCCCCTTTAATTGGATTTATTGCTTTTTTCCCTATTCTGGATTTGATTTTGATTATTCACATGAGATTTATTGCCAATTGTTTGGCTGTGGCTGTGGACACCATGATAATAATTTAACAGTGACTGAACAGAGAGAGAGAGAGAGAGAGATTGAAAGCTATGTCAGATTCACATTCACTCCCCTGTCTTTGTTCACACACACCTTTATATTAAATTTTGGTTTATCATTTTTGGTTTGAAATCTTACTGTGACTATTATATTCTGTCCTAGACAAGAGTGTGTCTAAAACTGATTCTTTTGATTTTATGACAGTATGTATAACACAATTTTAGTAACTGATAAAAGCCTGAAAAGGAAATGAAAAGCTAAGTTTGAACAGAACAACTCTATTATATGAATATGACAGAGACACACCACTCTTTCAGTTTTTAATTGTTTGCTGTAGAAAGCCATCATCTTTCCCTCGTTTAGGTCCAACTTATCCGTTGCAATGACAAAAATTTAAGCATTTATTGGTGACTTTTTGGATAAAAACAAACAATTTGGGCTTAATTTCCCTTAATTGTGTTTTTAATCAATCTTTTTAAACCTAATCTCTGACACCTATTAGGTTAAAGCTGATTCATCAATATATGAAACTTTCATTCAAAAATGGGAATCTCTTTTGTATGCTCAAATATGTAAAGATCATATATTTGGAAAAGAGAAAGAGAAACATCATTCATTGGCATTGTAATTATAACTGTAATATTGTTTTTTTCTTTTAATATTGTTGTTATTATTACTTTTTATAACTGATGCATGCAAGGTTTACATTTATTAAGGTAATTTCATAGAATAAAAAAATTACTAATAAATTACATTCGGGTAATATTAGATAATTAACAGATTAAATATATCTTAAACAACAAATTCTATATTTTAGGATGGATAAATTTTTTTGATACATAATGCCTATTAAATTGTCTTTTCACAAAAAAAAAAAAAAAAAAAAAAAAAAAAAAAAAAAAAAAAAATCGTGCATTAGTGGTTATTAAGGGCAAGCGCGTATTAGTTAGTAATTAATAAAAAAGCTGAACCTCGTATTGTGGGGGCCCCTCCTAATTTCCCGCCTCTTTCGATTCATATCGCGCAGTACGTCGTGAATAAGCTGACGTTGGAGAATCATACTTATTCTGCCACTTTTATTCGTATCTTCATTTACCGTTCTCCTTCTTACCTAAAAAAAAAAAAAAAAAAAAAAAAGTGATTAGTAGTTAAGGGAAGGGTAGTTTAGTAATTTAAAAAGTGACCTCGTATTGTGGGGCCCCTCCTAATTCCCGCCTGATTCATATGGCAGTACGTGTGAATAGTGAGTTGGAGAGATCATCTTATTCTGCCACTTTTATCGTATCTTTTACCGTTCTCTTCTTACCTTTTTTGTTTTTGTTTTTTTAATTAATTAATTTTAATTTTATTTACTTTTGTTTGTTATGAAGTGAAGACCACGGGAATCTTGGGAAAGTTGGTGTTGACGTGGTCGTTGACTGTGCATTAAAGAGGTGCCACGTCACTGTACCAACAAATTCCCGGGCTTTTAGTGGCGGTGGTTATACGGTAAAAAATGAAATAAAATAACTCCGTTAATGGTGCCCTTTGGCTCCAACGGCTAGTGCGTTCAGTTACCTGCTTCAAAGATAATGCTTAATAATTTCTAACGGCGGTTTGGTGTGCCTATAAATTTGTGGATAAAGATCACTGGTCGCTTTAATTTTTATTCGATTTTGCAATTTTTTAGTTTAGAATAAATGGAAATTTGTTAAAAGAAATTCGTGGTCCTTTAATGACGATTGACAAGTAATTACTAAATATATAAAATTTTCATTTATCGACTAAATTATCCTTTTATAAAATTATAGAAATAATTATTTTTAATATAAATGAGATAACTTAAAAAAATCATTACTAATTACACTTTGAGTAGACAAAAGAACTACTCAAAATGACTTACATCGAATGACTATCTGTAAAAAAATTAATTGCTTATGTAGGGTATATTTGACAACAGTTTTTAAGTAATTTTTAACATTTTGACTTTTATACTATTTAGTAACATAATATTTGAATAAATTTTTAGAGATTAAGATATTATTTTATAAAAGTTATCTCATGTAATGTTTAGTTTTTACATTTTATTAAAACTACTAAAATAATTAAAATGTTTCGAAATAAGCTAACAGCTACCAAAACCAGCTAATTTTATGGAATAAAATTAAAACAGTTTTACAATTACTTATAGATTTAGGATTTCTAAGAGCAGGAGGCTGCTCTATCTTAGGACACCATCTTCTGTTATGATACCACTCTTAAGTTATGTTGACACCTCATAACCACTCTGTTTTTTTCTCTCATCATGGGAAAATTGGAATTCCCAAGTCCTTTCTCAGCAGATTTTATCCTTCTTGTTTTTAGTCTCTTTGGTTTCTTCATGTAATCTGGTGGCAATATTGGTGGCTCATCGACATTATGCCACATGCCTTGTACATTTAAAGGTGCGAGGCCATTGATGTATATCATATCATAACACTTTTTCTTAAGGTACTCATCAATACAATCTAAAAAAATCATGTCTCATATAGTGAATGCAAGTTTGCATGATTGCATGGCACACTAGACAATTGCCATGACCTACCAGAGGATTTCCTCTCTCCAAGTGACATAACAAAAGCTTTTCCCTAATCTTGGCACAGAAATTTTTTCCATTAGATGATCTTGGGACATATAATGAAGTTCCAAGCTTTCTTAATTCTATCTTCTCCGGTTCAACTCTATCATTCTATTTATGGACTGCTTTTCTACTAAAAAAAAATTCATCTGCATAATTTTTGTCCTAATATCTTTTAAGTTCATTACAGAGGCATTGTCATTGCCTCTGCTATGTAGAAATTAAAAACCTCTAATGTTACTTGTCGTATCATCAACTTTCGGATATGTTGATAAAAAAAGCTCTACAAAACTTATTCTTGTTCCTCTTTAAAAAATTAGATGCAATATATGCACTTAATTAGCTCCTCCAATTCTTCAAGATTTTTATTGAACTCTGCGTCATAAGTGGAGTATACTATATGGCCCACAGTGCCGGAGTCAAAAATTTTTCTTGAGGGGTCAAAATATATTTTATCATATAAATTTTTTTATGTATGCAGTTTATTATACAAAACCATTGCTTTCCAATCATATAAATACAAAACGAGCATAATTACATAAGCAAAATATATTACATATGGTCAAAATTTCTTAATTAAAACAGTATAAAAACAATAAATTAGTAAAGATATTTGATATAATAATTGACCAAATTATCAATAATAAACAATTAAATTTAAATTTATAATACTATTTTATATTTTAATATTTATTGTTGCATTTACAAAATGAAACCAAATCTAAAATTAAAATTAAAATTAAAATTAAAATCAAACCCAAAACTAAAATTAAAAAAAAAACTAAAATCAAAATTAATGGTAAAACCTACAAAATATTATTCTCTTTAATTTATGCCCACTCTTTCTTATTGCAGTTGGATCCTTATTATAGTTCAATAAAGATTTAAAGTGGATTGTGGGGTTCTAAACTGTTAAATATTTGAAAAAAAAAAAAAAAAACACATTATAAGAGTACAAATTAAACTTAGGCCTTTTGACTTGAATGTTCGAATATAACACCATTAGGCTATCAAGTAGTCATATAAAATAAGTGAACTAAATAATTTTCTTGCACTTAATATGAATATGAATAGCACAATTTATGTGCTCTGCAAATGAGCAAGTTCTATGATTACATTCTCCAAACCTTGCAAACAACATAATTCTAGAATTTAGCAAACATAGAAGAGTATCAAATAAATATGGCATTTTCATACCTTTTCTTGATTATTGACTATTGTGAGTCCAAATCCATCTTCAATTGCTAGGTCCTCAAAGAGTAATTATAGAAACCATATCCAACTCTCCTCGTTCTCCCTCTTAACAACAAGTTATGTAACTAGGAACCTTTGATTGTTCTCATCTTTAGCCACTGCGCTCCAGAGTTGCCCACCTAACAAGGTTTTAATAAAGCATCCATTCATAAACAAACATGCATTGCATCCTGAGTTGTGCCCCTTTCCTAAAGCAAAAAAACTAGATAAACTCTCTCTCTATATTTTTTTTTTCTCTCGTTTTTGGTGTGTTGGGTAGAGGTGCATCTGCCTCTATTTATAGGCGAGGATACGAGAGAGGTAATATGAGAGTCGTGTTCGAGTTACACACGGCTCTCCATTTATATCATGGTTGGTTGCTAACCTTTGAATAACTTTCGCTGCCAACTTTGATTCCTTAAAAAAAAGTGTGTTTTATTTTTTCAAATGTATATAGATCCCACATGTCGGAGGGACCCCACAACAAAACCTATGTACAACCTCTTAAACACATTCCTTCCCCCTTTTACTTTTTCAAAATGTATATAGGATCCCACATGTCCGGCAGGGACCCCACAACAAAAACCTACTGTTTACCAACCTCTTAAACACATTCCTTCCCCCCCCCCCCCCCCCCCCCCCCCCCCCCCCCCCCCACCCCCCCCCCCCCCCCCACCCCCCCCCCCCCCCCCCCCCCCCCCCCCCCCAACTCTCTTGTTTCCCAATATATTCCCGTGACTGTAACCTGCATATTTTTCACTTCATTGTCGCTTCACCATTTTGTTCTACTCTATAATTAGGATTAAAGTCGAATTTGGTTCAAGAATTCCATAAACTATAAATTATTAGTAGGCCTTGCCTATTTGTCGATCGACCTGGAAAACAATTTTTTCCTTCTTGTCTTGTTTCCAATATATTTCCGTTGACTGTAACTGCATATTTTTCATTCATGTCCTTCACCATTTTGTCTACTCTATAATTAGGATTAAGTCGAATTTGGTTCAAGAATTCCATAACTATAAATTATTTAGTGGCTTGCCTATTTGTCGATGACCTGAAACAATTTTGTTCCTCTTGGTTTAACCTAATCACCTTTGATCTCTTCCTCACGTGCTCCCACACAATCTCCACCTACAACCATCCTGACATCTACAATCAACTCTCTTAGCTTCGCTTTTCTTCCACCTCATATCGAAACTCTTGAGTAATGCAAACTTCTTTATAATCATCTGTAGTTGTTTTTTACTAGGAAAGACCATACCAATACTGAATTGCAATAACTTATGATCAGATGCAGGATCATATATATTTCTCTTTCTTTTTCCTCTTTTTTACATGCATATTTCCTTCTTCACTATTGATTGCGCTGCATCTGATTCCATATCCTTTCAAGTATGATCCTAGTTCATTGACTGTAGGTCTTAGTTGTGTACTAGTTGGTCCTCCATCTAGCCTTAAACCTACCCTATTATCAATTATTACACTTTTTAGCTTCTTCTCGTTCTCCCTGGTAATCACACATTCCTCATCATCTTTATCACTTAAAGCTACTGAACTGAAATCAGTTTCTTCATTTGCATTTAGCTACTCAAGTTCATTAGCTTCTCTGTTAACATTAAAAAAATCATCAAGTGGTGCATGCTGTGAATATATATTTTTTCTACATCATTATACTATGAATGAAGATCATCTTGATGATTTCATGAGCTTTATGTTGTGCATGAGGCTCTTCATCTTTTTTTTGTTCATCTTCATCTAGTGTATGCACTTGTCCAACTTCAACGTCAAGAAACATCTAAGCCATCATCTATTAGGATGCCATCTCTCTCCATAGCCTGCATAAGCCAATCAATCTCTTCCTCAGCCCCTGAAATCATTGAATTGACTCCATTTGTACTTACAGATCAACATTCTTATACAAATTAGATTTCTCATCACAACATAAACTTTATGTTCCATATACTTATTTTCTTCATCATTCTTGCAAATATCAAGAGATCTCTGATCTCCCCTTGGTTTAAAATAACCAATTTTCTGCATTTCTCCGTATCTAAACTCCCTTATACTATTAGCAATGGTAAGACAGCTCTTGAGAGTAACTTTGAGTTGTCCACTCTTGTAGAACCTTTCTACCAATGTAGTTTACATTCTTATGCTTACTCATTTTACCTCCGACTCATATCTCAAGTAGAAACATGTTCAATAAATGCAAACCACTATATAAATAAAGACTCATTAACATTCAACAACCCATGCCCATTTTACATAAGATAATACCTCTGTAATAAATCAAGATGAGATAAACTTAACACAAGGACTTGTATTTAATACCCACGACAACCTACTGCAACTGCCATATTGTAACTACAAAATTTATGGCCACAGTTTAGATGCAGTTTGTTTCATAGCTACACGTATTTAATTGTTCAACTATTTATTATTCCAACAAAGCAAAGTTCCTTTTCCCTATTCAAATATTTTGGTATTAAAATACTACCCAGTATCCATTGTGCACCATTATTAAATCAAAAAACATTAACTACTTTCTTTTTTTTTTTTTTTATCAAAAATTTTCAGACTCAATAATAGTTTATTATTAAAAATAAAAAAGTTCATTCATTTTTTTCGAGGCTCAATACATAAATTCATTATTGTACTTTTTACGAAAAATTTTGTAACACATTCAACTTTTACTTTAACCTATTGGACACTTCAACTTATAAAATTGGATCTCTTAGCCCATTGAACACCTCAATTTATAAAATTAAATCAATTAAACACTTATTGGATAGTTAAAATATGAAAATTATTATTTCAAAGTTATATTAACCACATACCAAACCAACGGTTTACATATAAAATTTTCAAAAATATTTAAAATTATAGTTTTTGGTGTAAGGTGTAGGAGTATTATGAAAAGTGAAGTTAAAGGTGTGACAAGGTCGATTTTAAAATTGAGGTTATTGAAAGGTTTTTGTCAAAATTCATGAGTTGATTATGTATTCGACCATATGTCTTCTTCACTCTTGCTATTTTGACTTCTATAACCTAGCTGAAGTGCGACTATAACCGAAGCCTTCACAATAGAGCAAACGAGGAAGACAAGCAATGAGGATAAGAGCGATAAAAGATGAAGGATTAAACATCATTGGGTGAGAGAGCAGAGGGAGATAGAGTTTGGGTCTGCAAAACAATGTAGGAACAGAGATGATAGTTGGGATTGGGTTGTTAGACAGTGAAAATGCACCGTTTAGTTACCTAGGCTGGGTTAATTTTAACTCTACATGCACTAATAAGTCTCGGGAGTCAAGTTATAAACGGGGTATGATTGTAATAATACGCAAAGTTCAGGGCAGTTTTTTGAGCATCGGAGAAGATGGATTTGAAATTGAATCTATTCCCAAGTCACCGTCATGCTGTACCTTGGAGTGCAAAATCTAGAGTAGTTTTAATGATTTATTTCTAATAAAAATAGATTGTATTTATAAATGAACTTTATCTCAGAGTTCAAAATTTAAAGTTAGTAATATTAGAAAAGTTTGATCCGAATATCACCTTCGACTGAGCATGAAAACTCATGTTTATGAAAAAAAAAGATATTTTATTTGAAATTCATATTTTATTTTCATTAAGTACATGAAACCAACGCTTATTAGAAAAAAACATGAAATTTTGCAGATTTATATAGTTAATGCTTCTCATATAACTTAATATGGATGCCATCTTCAAATCGCAAATGAGGATCTCTACGAATCTTCCCGCCCTTGATATTTCTCCACCTATAAATATTAGCTCATAAGGTTAAGAATGTATATTGGTAGTTAAGTAGTGGTTAATTTGAATTAATGAAAGATTAGGTATAGACAAAGAAGAGCAATATACCTGTACTTTGTAACCAGGACATGGATGAACATGGAGAGAAATACCCTGCTGTAGTCTGCCCCAGCACATTGTCTTGTTCCTCCACCAAAAGGTGTGAAATTCTTGGATATTGTTTGTGAATCCAAATCCTATAATTATTAATTAATTAATCATTTACCCAAAATCAAATTTCAAATGCCAATTTATTCTGTTTAATATCATCCTTCAAGAAACAACAATTATTCTAATTACTTATTACAATAATGCATTTTGAATTGTTTTTAAATTAAATAAACAAGGAATTAATTTCAATGACAAATTCATTCATTTATAATGAATTCTCACATTTTGTGTCCTAATTATTAAGTATTCAATTCATTTATAAAATTCATTATTTTTAATTAAGTTAAATTTATAATTTGCAGTATACAAAAGTATAACCTAATGGCTAAGGATGTAGCTGCATTAACTACATCAAGGCCCAAAGGGGCAATGGGCCTGCCTGAAATTTGGAAAAAAAAAAAAAAAAAAAAAATAAGTTTTAAATTCTATAATTTTGACAGTATACAAAAGTATAACCTAATGGCTAAGGATGTAGCTGCATTAACTACATCCAAGGCCCAAACGGGGCAATGGGGCCTTGCGCTGAGAAATTTGGAAAAAAAAAAAAAAAAAAAAAATCTAAGTTAACATTTAAGTCTCTCTTTTTGGAAATACTTATGTTTATCCCATGATTAAGTTCTTCTATCTAAAAGGTAAGCTCTTTCCATCCAAAAAGTGAGTATATTCTGTCTAAATAGTGTATCTGAACTCACTTTTTAGACATAATGACTCCATTGTGAGAGAGAAATATAAGTTAGAGACATTAATTATTTCTCAAATGCATAAGCATTTAAGTGTTAATTTGAACATAAGTTAAAAGACCAGTTATATTTTACATTTTAAGTAATTATTCCTAAAAGGAAAAGCTAAAATCTTGATTAATTTTTGTAACTTTGCCCCTTCTCTAATTACTGTTTTTCATAGTCGACTAACACTTGATCTAATAATTATTGGTTTCTCTTAAATCATTTTAATTTAGAGAGTTTAGTAAATTAAGTTTAGACTATATTATTTAACTTAATTGCATTTGTATTCTATCTAATTATAGAATTTACTAAATTAATTAATTTTGTAATAGAAAACATGAATTTTTAATTGTATCTAATTAGAATATTTGCATTATGGAATGAAACTTCAAAAGAAAATTAACCA
>NW_023590566.1:0-76752 GCF_014843425.1 Jatropha curcas
GCGGAACCAAAGACCTGCTGAAGCCTGATCAAGCCGTACAAAGGGGCCTCTCACCAACTGTGTACGCCGAGGAGGAGCGCGCTGCTGACAAAAAACCCTTCCCGAGCCAAACTAGAGTCTAGACCTTGATGCCAAAGTCTGTACTGAGTCTAGAGTCTAACCCTGAGTCTGAAACCAAGTCAGGAGTCCAGTTCCAGTTCTGAGTCGTCTGTGTCGGATCTAGAAAATCCAGACTTTCAAATTTGATGTAATTTTTTTAGGAACAATTTTCCGTCCAAGCAAAATAAGAGCTCGCAAATTATTGGCTACCCCGCGTGTCTATCTTTCCAAGCATTCCAAGCAAAAATAATGAAAATCAAATAAACGAAATAAAAAATAAAAAGAAAAAAATTAATAATTTGGCAAAGAAGGAAATTGAACATACTAAACATTGCATCTGACTGTGTGAACAGGGACAGTCATTGAAAAGCTTGAAGAAGATTTACCGATTGCTTCATTGTGGAAGGCAAGTGACATCACGGGAATTGACCCGGCAATAGGGTGCACAAGATTCCAGTTATACCCTGAGGCTGAAGCCGTAAACAGAAGCTAGAAGGCTGAAAACAGATGGTCCTGAAAACAAGGAGGGAAGTAGCAAGCTAGTTTGGAGCATAAGTCATAAGAACCCATTGCCTACCCTACGTGGTTAAGCAAATATTGTTGCCGGTACCGAAGAAAGATGGCAAAGTCAGAATGCTGTTGTGGATTACCGGGATTTGAAATAAAGTATTGTCTGAAGGAGGACTTTCCCCCTGCCGCATATTGGACTTGTTGGTGGACCGAATGGCTGGAACACGAGATGGTCTCCTTGACCGAATCTGGCTGTCGGATACAATCAAATTTTAATGATTGCATTTGCCAGACAACAAGAGAAAACGACATTCATCACCTGTGGGGAACCTACTGCTAACAGGGTTATGCCTTTTGGGCTTTAAAAATGCCAGGGCAACATATCAAAGGAATGGCAACGACCATCTTCCATGACATATTCACAAAGAAGTTAGAAGTGATAATGTGGACGAATATGGTTGTTTAAATCAAAAAACAGCTAAAGGAACATACAACAGCACTGAGAAGTTCTTTCTTAGACTTCGAAAGTTACAATTTAAAGCTCAACCCAGCGAAAATGTCTGTTTGGAGCTACCATCCGGGTATTCTGCGGGCATATGTCAAGGCGGGAAGGGCATAGAGATTGACCCTTCAAAAGCCAAAGGCCATTTTTTGGAAATTCCCAGCACCGAAACGGAAAAGGAAGTTCGGTTTTCTTGGAAGCTACAGTACATCAGGCCGGTTCATAATCAATTTGGCCGATACTTGTGGTCGGATCTTCAAAATTACATCATGAAAGGGGTATCGTCCAAATGGAATGCAGGATTTGTCAGAAAAGCTTAATTCTTGACCAAGGTCAAGCAATATCTGTTATCCCCGCCAGTCTTACCAGCCACCAAGGGCCTGGAAAACCTTTGCTATATATACCTTATCAGTGACAGAAGATAGCGATGGGTTCAATTGGCTAGCTCAACAAGTAGAAGATTACAAGGGTAGGAAAATGCCGTGTACTACCTCAGCAAAAGGATGCTTAGACTACGAGCTAAAATACCAATTAAGATAGAGACAGTTGTGTCTGGCTCTAGTTTGGGACTTGTACCAAAAGTGCAGCACTACCTCTCGTCCTACACCCACCATACGTTATTTCTGATCGAACCCTTGAAATTCCTTATAGAGAGAGGGCCAGTTCTTGACAGTAAGATGGCTAATGTGGGTGTCGGTGCTCGGCGCCTATGATTTAAAATTGTACAACGGAAGGCAGTTGGAAAGCAGAGCCTTGCGCTGATTCAATTAGCGGAATTACCGGTCGAAGGACCAAATGCCGGATGTAGATTTCCTGAGGAAGGACTTGTTGAGCTTGGAAAGTGAAGTCTGGGGAAATGTACTTCGTTGGAGCTTCAAACTACCATGGAAATGGGATTGGAGTCGTATTCAAAAAACTCCTTGTGAGAGAATAGGTCCCAATCGCAGTCAAACTAGATTTCGACTGCACAACAATTGAAGTCGAGTATGAAGGCTTGCATAAAGGGGTTAGAAGCAGCCCTGGAAAAGGGAAATAAAGGTTCCTCAAGGTTTTCGGGGATTCCAATTTAATAGTCTCCCAAGCTTTTGAGAAAATGGAAAATTAAAGGAGAGCGTTTGGTTCCTTACCTACAAACGCTTGGACGAATTGGCTCAGCAATTTGAGGATTTTATCCTTCCCACTACTTGCCGCGAGCCAAAAAAAAAAAAAAAACAAAAAATAATCAAGTTTGCTTGATGCTCTGGCCTACTTTGGCCTCCATGGTTTAATGTAGGGGGGGACCAAGTCATTCGACCTCATGACAGTTCGGCTACAGAAACAGCCAGCACATATCATGAATATTGGTTTGGATGACAAGCCCTGGTATTGGGGATATACAGAATATCTTCAGAATGAAGCCTACCCAGAGGGATCCACCAAGGACTGATCAACGGACATTCAGACATTTTAGCATCCGGATATTTCCTTTACTGGGGAGGTTCTGTATAAAAAGAAGTTTGAATTGGCCTTCGGCACCTTTAAGGTTCATTGATTGAGGTAGAAGCTCAAACCATCATGGGAATTCCTTAATATAACGGGGAGTCTAGTCCACACATGCACGGATAGCCTTGCTCAGAAATCGTTGAACCTGGGTTTATTACTGGTCAACCATGAATGCAGATTGCAATGAGGCACGGCAGAAGTTGCCATGAGTGTCAAATGTTTTGACTGAGCTGCAAAGAAGACGGCCTCCGGTCAATTTGAATCTATTGGCTTTCAGCATGGCCTTTCGCCAACTTGGGCACCAGACGTTGATCGGAAAAATCCACCCCAAGGCTTCTAATGGTCATCAATTTATCCTTAGGTTGCTGTTGATTATTTCACTAAATAGTGGGATCGATGGCAGCCTCCTATTCGGTTTTGAATTGCCAAGAAGGTAGCACAAGTTTGTCCGCTACTAACATCCTTTGTCGGGTACGGGAACGCCATTCGAAGATCATTCACTGATAACGGGGTCCCACTTTTAAAGTTGAAATTTTTCTGACCTGCTGAAAGCAAAAAGAAGAATTTCAGCATCACAAGTTTCTTTCACCTTATTCGGGCCACAAACAAATGGGGCTATAGAGGCTGCAAATTAAGGCCATAAATGTCATTTTTACAAAAGAATAGTTCAAAACAATAAAGCTTGGCTATGAAACAGTTTACCGAATGCTAGGGATATGGACTTCAAATCAGGGAATGCCCCTACCGGAGCAAACTCCAATTTCCTTAGTGTATGGTATGGAAGCAGTGTTGCCTATTTGGAGCTGGAAGTTCAGTCTGGCGAGGATTTATCCGAGAAAAGCCAGATTTAGCGAAGCAGATTTGGGTAAGAATTTATCATTTGCAAACTCTTGGGCTATGGACGAAAAACGATTACAAGCGATCCACCTAAAACTCAAGTTTACCAGAGAAGAATGGCATGCATTTTAATAAGAAGGTCAAAGACGAAAAACTGGAAGAAGGTTGTTTGGTTCCTTGAAGGGAAATTAGACAGCCAATCATATGCCCACGTTGGGAAAGTTTCGGTGCTCGTGGGCTGGACCTTATGTTGTTGAAGAAAATAATTGTCTGGCAGAGGCCGTCATCTTTGACTTGATTTGGATTGGTTTGGGAATTCACGAATCCATGTAATTTAGATCAGTTAAAAAGATATTTTGTATAAATAAGCATGCATTAACGTAAAAAAGAACTTACATTTAGACCGATTCGGTCCGGGGAAAAAGAAATTAGTATCGGGAGGATATTTTGATATGTGTTAATTTATAGTATGTTAATTATAGTTTTTATTAGAATTTTAGTAAGTTATTTCTTTAATTGATTTAATTCAATTCTAGCTGTATTTTGTTTAAGGCTTCCTATGATTCTTAACCCGCTTGATCTAAGAGAAAATTTTGTAGAATTTGGCACAAAAAAGAAACTTTACAAGGCAAGACACTTCAGCCTTTAGCACACCCAGGGCCGTGTGTAGAAGGCACAACGTGCTAGAAGCTAAAGTAAATCAAGGGGAGAGACAGAAGAGAGACGGCCAGGGGTGGTGCCAAAAGGCACGACTTGTGCCAAAAATAGGATTAGGGCGTGTCCAAGCCTAGCAGCCCATGACAATTCTAGCAAGAGTGGCGAAGCAAGCACGCCCTGCCTGTTGCTACAGTGGTACGCTCGTGCCTCAAGGACTCATCAGGGTGTGCTTCCCAAGCAACCCCGTGGCTTCACTAGCCAGGGACTTTCCAGACTTAAGCACACCCAGCCCGTGGCAACAATGGCACGCCCGTGCTACGCAGACAGAACTAGCGTGAACAAATTACTGCCAAATCCATCTTTTCCTCACATGGGCCCGGCCTCGTAGAGTTTCCTAAACATACTAAACAAGACCTAGACTTATTTTGGGAGAGAAAGGAGTCCTAATTTAAGAAAGAAATCAAAAAGCCTTAAAACAGTCATGATCCCTATAGAAGATTTCCATACATTAAGGATCTATTTCCTAAAAGGAGTTCAGACTTTACCTTCAGGAGCTCTATATAAAGAGGGGAACTTTCTTCAGTGCTAGGGATTCTCATTTTTTTTTTGTTGTTATTCTCTTACATAATTTTCTCTCTCTCAAAAGACTTTCAAGCATCCAAGATCCTGTTGCCAAGAATCAAGGGAAGCCAATCCAGATAGCCTGTTGATTCAGTTTTATTTCTAAACTCTTCATCTTGTTTTTCTTTCTTTATTATCCTTTAAGTATGATGGAATGATTCAAGTATTGATTGAGTATTTAATTACTTATGTCCCAGCTTAAACTTTTATACTGGGATTTTGATGTAACTTTAATTCGACTCCAGTTTATAATATAGATTTATTTTTCATTGTTCTTATTATAACTTATTATTGTGCTTTAAAGCTCCAGGCAGATAAATTCCGTGGATTGAGTATTTTCAATAATCGCATCGGGAGAAGGGTTATTCGATATGAAAAAAGATAAATAATTTACTTGAGAATAATAACTTGATGTGGAAGCTATATGGTTTGACTCAAGTGGGGTTTTCAATAAGTTAATGATTATTAGGTTAATGGAACTCACAAAAACAACCACAAAACCAAGGATCTGATTTAAGTTTGATTTCACTATGGAAGATAGGAATTAATACTTAGATTAGATTAAGCTTAACAATACATCGGGAGAGCGTTGTTAGCAAACTTCTAGGGTTGTTTTCTCCTTACCTTGAACAATTAAGTTGATTAATGAAACTAATAGAATTAGCTGGATAGAATTAAGTGAAATCAATCCCTAGTAGTTTAATTCCCTGATTTCTTTTCACCTTAAATTTTGTGCTGTGATCTCCTTTCTGTTTTCACTTTAAATTTTATCCTATAAGCATTCTCTCTTATTATCGGTTAAATAATAATAGGTTATACCACAATTTTTGGTAATTGATATACAATTCGCCTGTGGATACGGATTACTTCTCTTACTCATATTACTTGTGTGATTTCGTTAACACTTGCGAAAAATCCAACCTTGTCATATGTAGGCAGCCCTCTTGGGTACGGTTTTTCTAAAACATTAATGAAAAATTATTCCCATAATTCTTTCTTCTTTTGCCAACAATAATAAAAAAAAAAGTAGCAAAAAAAAAAGAAAGAAAAAAAAAGAGAAAAACCCCACTAAGTCGAAAACCGAAAGGGCGGCTTAGGCAAAAGTCGGGACCGCTTAAGTTGAAAACCCTAAAAAGGGCGCTTAGGCAAAAAATGGGTAGCTTGCTAAGTTTGAAAACCCGTAAGGGCGGCTTAGGCAAAAATTTAGAGCTTGAATAAATAAAGTTGGAAAAGCCTTGGAGAGCTTAAAAGTCAAATGACATTTCCAATATTTAAAGCAATAAAGTCTAACAGTCCGAAGTCAAGCAGAAAGCAAAAAGAGTCCAAGAAAAATTTATAAATAATGAAAGTTCTAAGTCCAAGTTCCAAAAAAAAAAACATAACATCCAAAATCCCAAAGTTCAAAGTTCCCCAAATAAAAAAGTCAAAAAAGGTCAAAATAAGGGAAAAACAACAAAAAGTCCAAACGCCTATTAAAGAGTATCTAGGTGTCCCTTCGCCTCCGTGGGGCAACATCCTTCGAATTCATCCCTAGCTGCTGCTGACTCTTCTTTCAACCTCGCTTGTCCGAGGAACCAAACACAATCTGCTCATCCAGTTCCCAACCTCATATCAGCGTCAGCCTGAGCCCAACCTTCAAGAGCACTCAGGCAATGCGTTTCCTCCTTTGGCCTTTCAACCGGCCAGAACCAACCAAATGAACCAGTCCGATTACTCAGGAGAAAGTCTGAACACCGGCGGGATTTAGGTAAGCGGGCCTAACCCATGTGATGGTCGTCTAACCCAAGCCCTAAGGACGGATCGAGGTAACACCCGAAGTGATGGGCTAAATCAGCTGAAGTGCCATCTACAATTGGACAGCTCTTGGCTGGTATCCCCATTTCTGCCTCAAAATGCGCGAAGTGCAAGTACCAGTTACAGATGTGTAAGGGGCTATCGGGTTATGGCGGATTAAAAGCGGGTGAAAGCGGGGATGTCATACCAGGAAATAGACCGTACCTCCCAAATTGATCTTTTCTACCTTGTAGAGACTCTTAGTCCAATTGTGCATCCTAATAAAACAGTTAAATGCAGAAAACACAAAAATTCACATTTTTGGCCCCTAAAGGCCCAAAAATCACAATTTTGGCCACATAGGCCCAAAAATTTTCTAATTTGGCCCCCAAAAGGCCCAAAAATTCCCAATTTAGCCACAAAGGCCCAAAAGCTCACATTTTAGGCCCCTAAGGCCCAAAAAATTCTCAATTTGGCCTCAAAGGCCCAAAAATTCCCAATTTGACACAAAGGCCCAAAAAGCTCACCATTGGCCCTAAGCCCAAAAAATTCTCAATTTTGCCCCAAAGACCCAAAAATTCCCAATTTTGGCCACAAAGGCCCAAAAGTTCACATCTTGGGCCCCTAAGGCCCAAAACAATTCTCAATTTTGGCCACAAAAGGCCACCAAAGTTCACATCTTGGCCACAAAGGCCCAAAAAACTCCCCAAATTTGGCCCCAAGGGCCCAAAATTCCCCAATTTGGGCCCAAAGGCCCAAAAGTCACAATTTTGGCCTAAAGCCCAAAGATTCCCAATTTGGCCCCAAAGGCCCAAAAGTCCACATTTTGGCCCCTAAGGCCCAAAAGTTCACATTTTGGCCCCTAAGGCCCCAAAAAAATCGAAAAAAATGAAAAAAACAATCAAGGGGAAATTAGCCAAAAGGCGGGTCTTCTAGACGCTTGTTCCGATTTTCGCCTTCAAATTTATTTTCAGACAACCACGACGTCCCATAAATCCATTTTTTTATGGGTTGCCGGTGGGGGGCAACTGTGAAATTACTCAAATTTGAGGCCCTCAAAAAGCCTGTTTTCCCGGACTTACAACAATCCGGCCGAATCGGAGGCCATTCGGAAAAGTTCATCGAAAGTATGCCAATATTGGTACTTGAAACGTTACGGGAAAATTACGAGGATCACAGAAACTGACCCGGAATATTTTTGGAGATACGGAAAATCCTGAAAAAGCTTTTTGAATGAAGCTAGCAAGCCCGACCGACCATGGCGGCGGGAAGATCGCCGGGACCACTGCGGCGGCCGCCGCCGTCCAGGGCGACTGAAGGCCGCCGGCCCACGTCTTGTCCGGGCCGCCGGCCACAGCGGCGGCGGCCCACCCTCCAGCTCGAATTTCCCTATAAATACAGCCCCAAGCACTCAGTTTTACTCCACTCAGTTCGTGTTGACGGACGCTCTCTTCTCCCCTTACGCTACCTTGGCAGTTCTTTTTACTGTTTTTTCTTGCATTAATGTAGGCTTTTATTACTTCTGCTGTGTTTTTTTGGAAAATTATGGGCCACTTAAAATAATTAATTTTAATTAAATATTTCCCCAACGAGGAGCTTAATCCGGAGTTTTTCAAGCTGAAGCAAGAAGAAGCGGCCGTCCGATTAACTCAAAGGTAAATAAACGAACTCATGCCCATTTAAATTTCAATGCATTTCATGCAATTATTCTTCTTTCTACTCCAATTCTGAAATTTAAACTGCTGCATCAATGCATTCACGTCATCAATTTTGGCAAAATAAAAACTGCCATCAATTTAAAATGATTAAGCTTAATGCCCGGTTAATTAATAAACGTTTGCGCGGTGTTAAAGCTTAAATCCGACAATTATTGGCTAAAGTATCTGGTTCAATTAATGACTATGGTATAATCGCCTTTATTCGAAACAGTTCCGCTTAAGTCCCCATTGATTCAATAATTTGTTAGCTAAAATAAGCCCTTAATTAAAACACATTTTTTTTTGGCAATAAATTGCCTAATATTGCAAATTCAATTGATTATTTTTGGCAAACAAATTGCCTATAAGTAAGATTGACCATTTTTTAGCGACCAAATCGCTTAAAGCGAAGCTTTCGCAAAAATGCCTTTGAATGTAATCAATCTTTTGGCTAAAAAGCCTTAAATCAATCAATTTTGGCGAACAATCGCCAATCAACACTTTTGGCAAACAAATTGGCCTAAATCAACCCATTTTTGGCTAAAAGCCTTAAAATAATCACTTTTTGGCAAACAAATTTTTGCCTGAATCAATCTTTTTGGCTTAAAAGCCTTAAATCAACACTTTTTGGCAACAAACGCCTAATCAAATCAATCAATCCCTTTTGGCAAAAATGCCTAAACAAAATGCACCAAAGCATTACAACACTCATGCATTAAGCATACCCATTTCAAAGCCCTTTGTAAAAAGGCCTATCGAAACTACGTCGACTTTTGCAATCTTCCATTCAAACGGGAAGTACGTAGGCCACGTTTTGGGATTTAACCCCGAAGCGGCTAGTCAAAACACTTTTAACATTTTCATTTGGTCCAATTACATCATTTTACCTTGCAAAAGCATTCATTCATTGGTTAGTTACATTCAACATTGACATGGTCTCGGGATCTACCTCGGGTTCGCAAACTATGCCTTAAACATTTGGGATAATGTAATCTAGTAATTAGGTTGAATTTAAAATTTGGAAGTTCAACTTAGGGTTTTCCGTAGTTTACCCTAAAAAAAATTAAAACAAGTAGCGACTCACAACATTCCACTTGCATTTTCTGCCTTAGTCATATACATTATATGCCTAATATTTTCGAGGGGAGGGAGGGGTTCACAACTACATTCAAGTCGATAGTTTTAAGAAAAAAATCAAAAACCCACTAAAAAAAATTTAGATATTTGTGTCCAAAGGTGTGTAATATTTACCAAAATTAACTAAATTCAAGTGGCACGATTAAGTCATTCGCAAAGTTCGGTAGTGCCATAAGGTTAAAGTTTTGGTAAAATTTAGGACTGAATTTATGTAATTTAGCCATTGTAACAATTAATTATAACATTTTGGGAATTATAGTGGATTGATTAAGAAAATTCAATGAATGGAAATAATTTAGATTTATTTTTCTAAGTAATACCAAATCAAAAGGCTTTCCTTTTACCTTTTCTTTTTTTTTCTTTTTATTTATTATTATTATTTTTTTTTTTTGTATGTGAGAAGAACATGTGTCCATATAGCTCATCTTACAAACACAACAAAATTTAGGATTAGAATTTATAAGGTTATAATTTAGAATATTATGAGCTGGTTAGAAGGAAAAATAATTTACTAGACAAAGGGCTGTTTGACAAAATTAAATATTTTAATAGATGTTAACTGCTTTTAGTAATTATTTAGCTGTCTAATTTGTGTCTCATCAAATGTTAATGGGAGCACATTTTTATAATCTTCCTTTCAAGCACTAAACACTTAGTATAAATGCTACATCATCGAATAATATAAATTAAAAAAAGATAGTGTTTGACGTTTAGTTCAAAAATGCTAAATGGCTATATGAAAAACTATTGCCTAATAAAAGCCAAAGTATAGGGAAAAACATAGTTTTGTACTTCTTTTTATGAACAAAGGGTAAGAGCTTAACTCAATATCACACTACTCTTAGAAAAGCAGTCCCATATCAAAGAATAACCACTTCAGGACCTTGAGGATGAACCACTACCACATATGCACACCCTTTAGCAAAATTGAAGGAGAGCTTGGATAAGTTAATTGCACAATGATTTGGCCTCTCTGTACACATGGAAACCTCCCAAATTTCTTATTAAAGAGAGAAACCAAAAAAACCTCCCTACACTAACTGGGAAAAAAATTCACTAGATGACTCCCCACAACTATTAACCTAATTAACAACCCAATGCATTGTCCACTTTAATTGCGAGATTGAGAATATGAAAAACTTCATTGCTAATCCCAACACCTTCCAAAAGAGCCCGTATCTGCAAGATCAGCTATTAGACCAAATCAACATCACCATATAACCTGTCAACCATTGCACTTGAGGAGTCCATCAATAGACCTCCACTGCCAGCCAAAGCAACCTTGGACATATCCATTATAGTTCAACTTTTGATTTGAGTTCTAAGCAGGTTAGGCACCAAGCAGTCCAAACCAAATCTGTGCAAGCATTGAGAATTTTGTACTTTAGTAGTGTAGCTAAACAAATTTAAATGGAATCATCAAATGGAAGCTTTAAATTCTTGTTTAATATCATTAAAGAAAAAATAATCTCTACCTGCCAAAAATTTGTCAAATTAAAATTTTACATTAGATTGAAAAATTAAAATGACAATTGGGAGAATCTAATTCTTTAATAATATGCAAAATAAATTTATTATTTATTGAAAATTATGAGATCAATGATAAGTGTTATTTTTACAGTACTTTTAATATAATTTTTATTAGGATTTTTAGAGTTTTAATTACTTTAGTTAGTTTTAATTTTAGTTTTATTTATATTATTCTATCAAAGCTTCCCTTAAACATAATTTGGCTTGGATCTTAAGGAAATTTTGTAGGATTTGGCAAAGAAAAGAGCAAAAATAAAGCAGAACACTCAGGCCTAGCACGCCAAAGCCATGCTTATCTTGCACGCCCGTTGCCGCAAGAGACATCAACCAAAGGTGTGCTTACCTGAGCAGGCCCGTCTGCATTTCCATCATGGAAGACTCAGAGCCTAGGCACGCCCTAGGTCGTGCATATGGCATGCCCGTGCCATTAAGATTCCTTCTCTACAACCGTTTTCCTAGAGCCAACGGGCCCGTGCTGAACCATTCCCTAGAACTCAGGATCCGGCACACCCTGAACCGTACCGAACAGCACGCCTGCGCTACGAATCAAGTTTTATTTGGTGGCGGAGTGCCAGCTTAGTCCCACGACTTACATGAGCAACACATTAAGATTGATTTCCATGACGTGCAGATCAACTTTCTATCCTATTTAGGCGCATGGGGAGTTCATAGTTGAGAAGAAATCAAACCCTAAACAATTTCCTATTTCCAAAATGGTTTCTTACTTTTAATGAAAGACTTTATTTTCCTAAACGAAGTCGGCAATTTTCTCCTAGGAAGTCTCTCCTAGGAAGTCTATATAAAGAGAGAACCAATTGATTGTAAAGATATCTCTGGTTCTTCTATCTTTTGTTCTATTGTTTTCTCTCTTTCTTCAAGACTTCAAGTGTTTAAGATTTGTGTCAAGATTCAAGGAAGCTGTCTAGAATTATTTGTTGACTAGTTTTTATCTCTAAACTCTTAATCTTGTTTTTGCTTTTCATCATTCATATTGATTATGGAATTATTTTCAAGTTTAATTGAGTTTTATTTAATTAGTATGTCAAACTAAACTCTCATACTAGAAATTTTATTTAGCTTAATTTATTTTCAAATTTATAATATTAGATTTGCTTTTCTTTGTTCAAAGTATAATTTATTATTGAACTTAATGCTTCCAGGCAGAGTTTCTCCCCTGGATTGATTTCCTGATTTGATTTAGTGATTGATTTATTTCATTAATCACTATCGGAAGAAGGGTTTTTGATATGAAAAAGGTAATGAATTACATGAGAATAATAACTTGATGCAGAAGCTATATGTTTTGACTCCTGGGGGGGTTTTCATGAGTTAACGACCTTAGGTTATGAATTCATAAACATACCATAAAACTTAATGATTTAATTCATGTTTGATTGTGCTATTAGAAGATAAGTAATTAGACCAGGTTAAAATAGCTAGCAATATATCGGGAGAGCTTGTTAGTAATTTTAAGGTTGTTTCCCTTACTTGAACAATTAAAATTGATTATCAAACTGATAAAATAAATTGGATAGAATTAAGTGAAATCAAAATCCCTAGTAGTAGTTTTTTAAGTCCTTGGATTTCTTTCTTATCAAAAATTGTTCTTGCTTGTGTTTCTTTTCTATTCTCTTTGTATTGTGTTGAAGATATTTTTTTAAAAATAATTACCCCTGTATTTGTTGATTGTTAAATAATAGTAGGTTATTGTTGTTTAAATAATAGTAGGTTAACATAATTTTGGTACTTGATATATAATCCTCATGGGAACAATACTCTACTCATTCTATATTACTTGTTGTGATTTCGTGTACTTACGAAAATCACTATCAAGTTTTGGCACTGTTGCCGGGGATTGGCATTACCAATATCAATACTTATTACCCTATTATTAATTTAGACATTCAATTTTATTTTTATTTTATTTAATTTTTTTAGAAGATTATTTCATGTGTTTATGCAAATAAAATCAGGTAGAACTGAGCTCTTGATCTTTGATCTAGAAATCGAAAAGAGTTGTCATAGGAATAATGCTGCTAGGAGAGCACGTGAGAACAAACTAGAACAACAAACAAATATGGCTGATAAAGTAAGCCCATAGGATGGATCTCAACCTCATATCCGCACCTTACGAGATTACATAACTCCTTCTCTCAATGGAACAACCTTGAGTATTGCTAGACCTAGGGTGGAAGCTAATAATTTTGAAATAAAACCTACACTTATCCAAATGCTTTGCACCTTAATTCAATATGGAGGTTTACCTAGTGAAGATCCTAATGCCCATGTCACAAATTTCTTATAGATTTGCGACACTTTCAAACAAAATGAACTTTCTGAGGATGCCATAAAATTAAGACTCTTTCCTTTCACTCTAAAGGATAAAGCACAATCCTCGTTACAATCATGCCCTACTGGAAGTTTTACAACATGGGAGGAATTAGCCCAAAAATTTTTAGCAAAATTCTTTCCATCTTCAAAAACCACAAAACTTCCATCTTCAAAAACCACAAAACTGCCCAATGAGATTAGTTGACCTTTAACCCACCATGATCAAGAGAGTCCAGTATGAAAGCTGGAAGAGATTTCCAAGACTACTAAGGGAAGTGCCCACATCATAGCCTTATGTCCAAGTGGTTACAGGTACAACTTTTTATTAATGTATTATCTCCTACCATAAAGAGTTACTCTAGATGCAGCTGCAGGTGGATCTTTTTGAAAGAAAAGAAATTGATGAGCCATTAATGACTTTGCTGAAAAGAGATGCCAAGCAATAGCCATTATCAAAAGCAACTCCAAAAGGATAGGAAGACTGCAGGAGTTTATGAGATTCAATGCCATTTACTGCACTTAATGGCCCAAGGTAGACATAGTAAGATAGACAATATGGTAAGAAAGTTGGACTTATTAACTACTAACTCGGTTAATTCTATTATGCAAGCTTGTGACAGATGTAATGGGCAACATGGGATTGGAGAATGCATGTTAGATTCTTTAAATCCGTAAAATTTGGAGCAAGTAAACTATGTGATGAATCAAGGAAGGAAGAACTACCCGTATTCTAACTCTTTTGATAACGGTTGAGAAATCATCCTAATCTTTCTTATGGGAATCCAAACAATGCCTTGAACGCACCACCAAGTTTTCTGCCCTAAGAAAAAAAGTCTTACGATGATCTTCTTACTGCCCTCTCTAAATCTCACATGGACTCATGAACGAAACTCAAGAAAATATCAAAATCCAACAAGTTGCGATAAGGAACCTAGAGATTGAATTAGGGTAGTTTACAAACATGATGGCCTCCCGACCCCAAGGTACGTTACCTAGCAATATTGAAAAAAATCCTAAAGAACAGGTACAAGCTATCGCCTTGAGGAGTGGCAAACAGTTGGAGGATCCACCCAGGATGGAGAAAGAGAAGGAAGAGCAAAAAAAGATCCCCCTCATTGACCTAGAAGAGAAAGAGGAAGTAAAACCCTATTTTCCACTTGTTCCTTTTCCACAAAGGTTAAAGAAAACACAAGACGGTAAGAGTTTCCTCAAGTTTCTTGATGTTTTCAAAAAGCTTCAAATCAACATCCCTTTTGCTGAAGATCCCTTTTGCTGAAGCCCTTGGCACAAATGCCCAGCTACTGCAAAGTTCCTAAAGGAGATCTTGAGTAAGAAAAGAAGAATTGGATGATGAAATGGAATGGTAATGTTAACAGAGGAGTGTAGTGGGCAATCATTCAAATAAATTGCCTCCAAAATTAAAGGCTCCAGGAAGTTTTCTAAGAAGTTTTTCTATCCCTTATAATATTGGAAATCTTGATTTTGAAAAAGCTTTAGCAGATTGAGGTGCTAGCATTAATCTTATGTCTTATGAAGTTTTTAAGATGCTAGCGATGGGAGAGCTGAAACCAACAAGGATGTCTCTACAGTTGGCAGATCGATCAATCAAATACCTAAGAGGGATTATAGAAGATGTGCTTGTCAAGTTAGGTAAATTTTTCTTTCCTATTGATTTTGTTATTCTTGACATTGATGAAGATAGAGAAGGATCCTTAATCCTTGGAAGACCCTTTCTTACAACTACAATAGCATTGATTGATATGTATGAAGGTAAATTAACCTTGAGGGTAGGTCAAGAGGAGGTTGTTTTTTATGTTCTTAAATCTTGTAAACTTCCTATGGATTATAATGACTGTTTTAGGATTTTTAGGATTGATGTTGTTGGATGAATGTGTAAAGGACACTTTCAAATATTAAAGCTAAAGTGACATAATATCAATAGCAAAATCATTAGATGAGAAAGAAAGTGAAACACCAGAGCAAGAATTTAAACAACTTCCATCTCATTTATAAACATGCGTTTGGGTGAGAATAATTCTTTTTCTGGTTATTATTTCTTTCTCGCTTAACACTTGATCAAGAGGAAAAGGTGTTGCAGGTCCTATACGAAAACATAAAGAAAGTCTCCTAGGATGGTCAATTTACAGATTTGGGCAGGGAATAAGTCCTAAGTGTGTGGAATGCATAGGATTCTTGATGGGAGGAAGATTGCAAACCTTCAATTAAGCAAATTAAGCATCAAAGAAGATTGAACCCAAACATGAAAGAAGTAGTCAAGGCTGAGATCATAAAGCTTTTGGATGCTGACATTATCTATCCAATTTTTGATAGCAGTTGGGAGTTTGATTTGGAGATTTGTGATAAAAAAGGAGCTGAAAACCTTGTAGCCGATCACTTATCCAAGCTTGAATTGGGGGAAGAAGAGCAGACAGAATTGCAAATCAATGAAGACTTCCCCTATGAACATCTTCTTCTTCTAGCAAATGCACGAACTCCATGGTATGCCAACATAGTTAACTACCTTTGCTTGTAAAATTACTCCTCCCAATCTTTCTTATCAACAAAAGAAAAAATTTTTTCATGGTCTTCAATATTACTATTGGGAGGAGCCTTTCTTGTTCAAGTATAGTGACCAGCTTTTTCGACGATGTGTACTAGAAGAGGAAATGGAAAGTGTTATTCGATTCTGTCATTCAATGGAATGTGGAGGACACTTTGGAGCAAGCAAGACGGCAGCACATATTTTAGAAAGCGGTTTGTATTGGCATAACTTATTTAAAGATGCTTTTAACTTTGTTTGTCTTTATGATCTTTGTCAAAGGTTAGGTAATATCTCCAAGCGACATGAGATGCCATTAAACAATGATGCCATTAAACAATATCCTTGAAGTGGACATCTTTGATGTTTGGGGCTTGGATGTCATGGGACCATTCCCTTCTTCTTAGTCCAATCAATAAATTCTAGTAGCGGTAGATTATGTCTCGAAATGGGCGGAAGTTGTTGCCCTTCCCAGTAATGATGCCAAAAGTGTGATGAACTTCATCAAGAAATATATTTTCACCCGTCATGGTACTCCTAGAGAAATAATCACAGACAAAGGTAAGCATTTTTGCAACAAGTACTAGGATTCCCTTCTTTCGAAATATGGTGTCACTCATCATGTAGGTACCCCATATCAACCTCAAACAAGTGGACAAGTGGAAGTCACAAATAGGGAAATCAAGAAGATATTGGAGAGAATATTGGAGACCACAGTTGGCCAATCAAGGGAAGGAACTAGTTCAAAACCTTCGATGATGCCTCTTTTGGGCCTATAGAACTGCATTCAAAACACCAAATTGGTATGTCTTCATATCGAAATGGTATATGGTAAGCTTGTCACATATCGAATGGTCTATGGTAAGGCTTGTCACCTTCCTGTTGAGTTAGAACACAAGGCATATTGGGCAATCCAGTTTCTTAACTTTAATGCTAAAGAGGCTGGTCAAAAAAGGTTGCTTCAATTGAATATGATGGATGAAATGAGGTTCCATGCTTATGAGAATGCCAAAATCTATAAAGACCGCACCAAACAATGGCATTATAAGTATATTATTCTGAGGGATCTAAAGGTAGGCCAACAGGTATTACTCTATAACTCTAGACTCCCTTTTCCAGGTAAATTGAGATCTAGGTGGTATGGACCATTCACGATCAAGGAAATCTTTCCACATGGAGCAGTTGAAATAGTAGATAGAAATTGGAGTTTCAAGGTTAATGCTCAACGGTTAAAAGTTTACCAAAGTGGAGATTTCAATCTAGTCAAAACCGTTATAAGCTTTGCTTAATTTTGCCTAAATGGGGGCCAGTGCGTCGAGCTTAACGACATTAAACAAAAGCGCTTGTAGGAGACAACCCATATTCTTTTCCTTAACTTTCTTATTTTGGTTTATTTTTGTTATTTTTTTATCATTATTCCCAAAATTTTTAAAATCATGCTTGTTCTTCTATGTTTAGTAAAGTTATTTCAGGTACAAGTTGAGGCGACAGGGTTTAGCACACCCTGACTATGCTAATCAGCATGCCCGTGCTTCAAAAGTGTAGATCGGTCTTGCAGGTCAAACCCTAGCACGCCCTTGCCGTGCTTACAAGCACGCCTGTGCCAGGTAAGACAGAATTGGCTCTTACAGGTCAGAGGCTAGCACACCCTGACTGTGCTAAGTAGCACTCCCGTGCTCCAAAAAGGTGTAAATCAATCTTGCAGGTCAGAGGTTAGCATGCCCTGACCGTGTTAAGTAGCACAATCGTGCCACGTTCCACATCTGTGATTTTAAAGAGTGCCTTTTCGGTTACCGCGCATCTCTATCTATTTAAAGTGCATGCCCTAGCCATCCTTCTCACTTCCAGTTTATACAGATTGCTAAGCCTAATTTGAAAATCAAATCCCACTATAATAGGGATACAATAATATTTACAAATATTCTTTCCTAACAGAGTTCATCTGCTAATAGAGTATACAGATGGGCTTAGGCTTGGCTATTAGATGTTAGTAAGTTTGTTCTTGATACCTTGTTGGCTTCTCCTAATCCTGACATGGTTAACGATACCTTATTACGAAAATTGCTTCACCTGACAAGTTGTCTCAACTGCGACCAATTAGCTTATGTAATGTGTTGTATAAGCTAATCACTACGAGTATGGTCAATCGACTTAAGGTTATTCTTCCTTCATTTATAAGGCCTGAATAGTGTATTTTTGTCCTGAGGTGGCATATAACAGATAATATCATGGTGTTCTAGGAGATTGTTCACACAATGAAGCAAGCACAAGGTAATAATCATTTCATGGCTTTGAAGATTGATCTTGAGAAAGCATAGGATAGACTGAATTAGGATTTTATTCAGTGGGTTTTAAGGGATATTGGTTTGCCTGAACAATGGATTAGTAATATTATGAGATGCGTTCAATCCTCTTCTATGTTGGTTTTATGGAATGGTAAGAGGTTGGAAGCTTTCACACCTTTGTGGAGCTTCGGCAAGGAGATTCTATCCCTCCTTACTTATTTATACTATGTATTGAATGCCTTTGTCACCTCATTCGGGAGGTGATTGATAATGGAAGTTGGAAGCCTATTGCATTATCTCACTGTGGTCCAGATATCTTCCATTTACGGTTTGCCGATGACATGATTTTATTTGCGGAAGCTAATAGTGAACAACTGTCATTATCGATATTTTGAATCAGTTTGCCCTTGCTTCAGTTCAAAGAGTGAATCTGTCCAAGTCTTGCATGTATATTTCTCCCAATGTAAACAGGGCTGAGGCTATAAGTCTTTTTGTACAATTTGGTATACATAAGGATAGTTTTCGCTAAAGATGAAAAATTGAACTAGAATGGGCATGGTTGATTTTATTTATTTAAAGCGGTTTTCTCTTATTAAAACCGTTTTATTAATTTTCAGAAATGGCAATCCTTATGAAAAAGGGATTTGTAAATCTCTTACATTGGTAAGAGTTTTACTTTTAGAAGTCACCACCCTCTTTAGGAAAAATTCTCAAATTAGTCGATTTTTTGAAAACGACTAATTCGGCTTTAAACTAGAGAAAAGGTTCGAGAGTTAGGTACAATATGGAAAGGTGTTAGGCACCTATATCGCCCGGTATAAATCGGCCTCCTCGTTGCCCATTAATTCACAATAACTTGATAATACAATTCACTAAAATGAAGATGTAAAATGTTTTTAATGCAATTTTCAACAAACATGTCAATTAAGTATACAATCTCATCCATGCAACATGAAATAAATCATTCAAAGGCGCGGGGGGGGGGGGATCAATTCAAAGGCGCGGGGGGGGGGGGGAGGGAGAAAAAGATTACAAATTAATTACATAATTGTACAATTTAACCCTTTAATCCTCCAATTTCTCAAAGGGGGGGGGGGGGGGGGAGGGAGAAAAGATTACAAATTAATACCTAATTGTACAATTTACCCTTTAATCCTCCAAATTTCTCAAGCCATTCAATATTACAAGCAAGCAATAATAGGAATCGAATTAGGACCCTTTACATTTGGCCAATATTAACAAAATAAAAACAAAGCAATAAAGAAACATCGATTCAACATAAACACAAACATAAAATACATTCACAAAATCACAATCCCATACTCATAATCATAAAAAATTCATTCATCCATCAAATGATTAAATGATGCATGTTCACAAGTTAATGAATAAAGGGTTAGTGCAACAATAATCATAATATAATGAATAAAAAGGCATAAATTTAAAAGACAGAATATTAAAAGTGCTTGAAAGTAAAGACCATTAATTTAAGGACAATAATTTAAAGATTAGAGCAATATTAGAGTTCAAGATCTTGATGTTCATCATGAATGATGAACAAATATATTCATCACTACTCAAAATCTTGTTTATTGATGTTTATTAAATCCATTTATGGACAAAAACGCATCCCAGACAAATTAACATTGGAGCTTTGCCACTGGATATCCAAGTCGGGACAGTTTTTTTGATTACTAACGTTCTAGACCTCTGAATGAAGTGCTTAGTGCCACGGGCAAAGTGGCGTGCGCCACACGTGATGGTGCTAGGCTCTTCTCTGATCAGGAAGGTCAAAAAGATCAAAGAGAGCAACAGGGGCAAGTCTGTGGTGAAGTGGTGCATACCACACGTAGTGGCTTGCGCCACTATGGCTATCAGCATGCCACCTTAGCACAAAAAGCCCCTTTTGGTTGATCCCAGGTTTTCCTCATAACCAAGCTAAAAATTGGTGTTTTAACACCAAAAGAAAATGAAAAAGAGATGGAGAAACATAGTAAAGGCTCTCATAACTACCTTTTTGAAGATTTCCTCAAAGTTTATGTAAGAACGGATGAAGAAACCCAAAAGCTGGATCCAACAATCCGAGTTTGAGATTAAGGCATTTTTATGATTAGAAATGGATGAATCACAAATTAAACCAAAGAGAAAAACAAGTTTAGCTTTGATTTTGAGTTGAGTTTTGAAAATGCAATAATTTCCTTAAAGTTTCCAAAATCGTCCCCTACACAATTCCCAATGCCCTATTTATAGGCAAATGGGAGTGTGTAGCCCTATTTTAGGGCTTACGTGGCAAAAATGCCACTGGTGGGCCTTAAAAATAGGGTCGAGCCCACTTTTATAAAATCAAACCAGGTGACATGCAAAACGAGACAATGAATCGAGAAATGCACCGGGTTGGCCCCATGCGCTTTTGGGGTCTAGTTTTGTAGCGCCCGGTGACCCGAAAAGTAAAAATGGTTAAAAACGAGTATTATCTCAACTATGGACCATTAGTCCGAAAATTGGGACGATCGAGAATCCCGATTCAAATTTATGTAAAAAACGATTTATCATCACTAAGCTGCCTTTAGGGGCAAAATTTGAGCGTCTACAGTTGGCCCCCACTTTGATGACATTTTGCTACTTTGATGATATTTTGTTTTTTAAGCAAAATGTCATCAAAGTGTAAAGTAGACGCATAAGTAAGAAAATACTTACCTGGTAGCTAATGAAATGCCGAGTCTAGTTGAGATAAGGCAATTGTCCTTTGGACGGGATTTGCGTTCTTTGACCTACTTGGATGAATGAAATGCGCCAATTTGGCGACTTTGTTGATGTAGGTTGCCATTTTGGCAGTGTTAGGCGGGCGAATTATGTCATGGTGGTTGACGTCTTCTGCGGCTGACTGTGCCAGTTGGCGGCTTTATTCTAAAATGCTCCACTGTAGGAGGTTGTCACTGAGGACATAAAGGATGGAGGAAATGCGCCATGGTGGTTGTTTGTGGCTTCTACGGCTGACTGCACCATTTGGCGACTTTGTTCTGAAATGCTCCACTGTGGGATGTTGTCACTAAGGACATGGAAAAATAAGGCCATATTTCGACGCTATTAAGTTATTCTATCAATTTATATCTCTCGTCGAGCTTCAGTATTTCAAATAATTCATAGCTCAGCCCTGTGTATTTTTTTTTTTTTTTTACAATTCACGTCATTCATAATATGGGCATACAGGTCCAGTCATACTTTTAGAGAGACAATAGAAATTAATCCACAGGTTTATTGACCAGAACACTATTAATTTTAACATAATAAAATGTAAAACAAACTAACAGCGAAGCCCAATAAATGTACGTGGATGCATACCTATGCACAATACTGTATATTTAAACATTATCAAAACCGGAAATTACTATTGTAACTCTACAAAGAAGGATGCAGAGCTTATCTGGATCAGCAAAATGTCTACCTCCTGGGAAAAATTTAAAGGAAAGTGGTGAGTTTCACAAACTCAGTGAATAATAATAAATAATGCATAACTCAAACAATCACAAAATGCTTTCCAAATTTATATAATGAACACACAATTAATCAAGCATGTGTCACGGCATCAGCATCTTCAAAGATATCACCTTCGCATAATCATATTAAGCAGAGATTAGTCAGTGGCTTCACCGAAACTCCCAATAAGTCGTCCTCACACATGACCTATTCTCTCATACATGTGCACCAAAGAGTCGATCCCCTTACATGGCCAACTGGTCCAATCCTCAATTGACTAGTCATTACATTATTTTTCATTTCCTCTTTTCTTTCATTATTAACAGGAGGCAACTCTGTATTTTTTCCATATCATTCATATCATATTTCATCAGATGTAGATGGGGGCGCCATCTCCCTTACGTGGCCGATGGTATTTGAAACCGCTCTCACAATTCTATGGTGACCCACTTCTCCAATTCCACACACGCACAAGGACAGTATTATCATATCACAAGTAATCCAAACAATCTATTCAATATAACATATCATACCAATAATCAATAAGCAACGCAAAAGTATAATCATGGTGTATATGATTATATAATAGTCGTATAGTTAAAGTATTATATTTATGATGTGGATAACGACATTAATAATTATATTTCTATAATATCTTATTAATATGTTAAGATAAGAGTTGAATATTAAATATATTTATATAATATAGAATGAATGATGCATGTAAGCAAAGAATGGTATGCACCATTTATTATTACTCACAGTGATAAAAGAAAAGCAAACTTTAATTTGAATTTTAATTGGCAGGAACGGTAGACAAACTCGGTCGATCTAAATAAAACATAAATGTAAAGGAAAGACTACATTAGACATATGACTTTCTTTAAATAAGAGATTAAAGAATTAATTTAATATATATTTGCTTAAATATTTCATTGCTATAATAAATCTGATTTCTATCGAAATTTCTAGCGATATTTCCTTTAAAATAGGACTTTCCATTGGTTTCTACCTTATCAATTACTGCTCAAACAGCTCATCCATCAGGCAATCAATTAATTCAAATATCCAATTGCCATAAATAGCAATTTATATTCAACTCTTAGCTTATAAATTAAAATAAATCTTAATTTTAAAATAATTTCTACCTTTCTTTCAATAAGTTTCCCTTTTTACTTAAATTATTTTCGATCTCCAAATAACTTATCTAAGAATAATTAATTTACTTCATTATGTAGTCCTTAATCTTCAATAGTCATTAACTTATACCAAATTAAGGAACTAATTTCTCCATTTTCTTTAATTATTAAAACCTTACATCATCAATAGCCATAAAAATATATAGTTCTATTATTACTATAATTCCTTTAATTACAAATATTCCTTTCTTATTTTATGGAACAAACTTAATCTTTAATGCAAACTAAATTACACCAACTAATGCTCCTTTTATGGTTTAATATACAATATATATCCAAGCTAATCTACCTTAAATACATACTTTAATTCCCATCAATATTATTATCTCATTTAAATTTATTTAACAACAATTAAAATTTGCTTTAATTTATTAAAGATTTCTAATCCAATTAATATTCACTAATAATTCTTTTAATTTATTAATATCCTTTAATTATAATCAATATTTATAAACTACATTGGGAAAATACCCAAAATATAGCCTGTCAGAGTAGCTTGGCCGGAACCGATGAGGGTGGTGGCCGGTGGAGTTGTTAGCGGCGAGGGAAGGAACCAGATCGACTGGCCTTCAACCAGCCTCGCCGAAACAAAGAGGGAGAGAAGGCAGTCGCTGGGATTGATTGGAGCAAAAGGAGTCGCTGCTTGTCTGAGCTACAGCACTCTCCGTAGTCGCGAGCAGGAGCGACGCGATGTTGAGTGGCGACTAGAGAAGGATCAACGATGAGCAGTGATCAAGGACTGAAGTCGCGAAGAGCGGAGGTGCCACTACGCTTGCCAGAACCAGAAACCGAAAAAGAGAATGAGAGAGGTCGGCAGCGCGATGGCAAGGAGCGATGGCGTCAGTTGGCTGTGGCGACCGGAAGCATAGAGAGAGAGAGAGAGAGAGAGAGAGAGAGAGGAGAGCAGCGCTGGGATGAAGTAGAGAGAGAGAGAGAGAGAGAGAGAGAGAGAGGAGAGCAGCGCTGGGATGAAGAAGAAGAGGAGGAGGAAAAGAAAAAGAAGAAAAAGGGCTTTGTAGGCCATTTCGATTCGATTCGATTCGATTCGATTCAGTTTGATCTAATTTAATGATTTGATTCGATTTTTGCTTGGTTTACAGATTTTTCACTTAGTTTTCAAAAAATTCAAACTGATTTACAGATTCCATTTACCAATAATAAAATTATTTTTCGCTAAATTTTATTAGTTAAAATTCACAATTAAAACCTTTGAAATTGAATTTTCAGTCATTTCAATATATTTAGATAATTAAGATTTTGATTGAAAAAGGGTATGGTTAAATTTATTTAATTACAAATTACAGTTTAATTTGATTGGCAGATAAAAAATTATTATTTTTGAACATCTCGAATTTGATTAATTATATTGATGTCTTATTTAATTCAAATCCTATACTTTCTATTAAGGAATATAATTTTATTAATAAAATTTTCAAATGATTTTATGATTTTGATTGGCTAAAAAAATAAAAAAAAAATGTTATTATTTATAAATATTTAATTTGATTAATATTTAATTTGATTTATTAGATTAGTTTTTAAATTTATCTATTTATAAATATTTAATTTGATTTATTCACTAAAAGAGATTATAGTGAAGGTGAAAGTTATTAACAAAACATATAAGTTACGTAAAATAAAAACTATATGATGATTTTTATAAATCAATTTAGTACTTAAACAAAAATAAAAGTAACTAGAGTATAATAAAAATTATACGAATTAGTATGTTACAGAGAATATAAATGACATATTTCATATTTAAATTGATACTTTAAAGGGAGAAACAAATATATTAATTTATTTTCAATAAGATATTTCAATGCAATATATAATTAAAAAAATATTTTACTGTATATATAAAAACCACTATGTTTATTACAATCTAAATAAGAATTTATACTTTAATTATATAAATAAAAAGCTAAATGAATATAAAAAATAAGCACATAACGAGTATAGTCAATGCGCATAGCACGTTATAAAAAGAACCAGTATATATAAAAGAGAATCATGGATGCTGACGCAACGCTTATTTTCGAAAGTGAAACTCTCTAACATTTAAGTATTTAGTTTTAACTTAACTTGAAAATTTTGAAGATTTTTGATAGAAAACATGTCTCTCTAATTTATGGCTTTAATATTTGCAACTAATGTCCATTTTTTGCATGTGCCTTAATCTAATAAAATGATGTCATAGCCATCTTAATTTGAATAAACTTTTTTGTGTTCTTATTTTCTTTCGGCTATTATCTTAAGAACCATGTTTCACTTTAATTAGAATAAAAAATTTTTATTCTACATGACAATATTTAAATTATGAAATATTATACCACTATGCCAAACATGAAAAATTGCCTAGTTGAAGTATAAATATGGTTAAGTGTGAAAATCTCTAAGTTGAGGAACTATAAGTAAAATCAATATATAATCAATAATCATATATATATAATATATATATATAATATAAATATATATATAAAGTAAGCATTTTTTTTCTTAGAAAGTTTACATGTGGCATGTTCCTCCAATTAGGCTTCCACTTAGCATTGTTTGATTTTGATTATTTCATGTATTGATATATTGGCTTGATTTGGATTTATTTTGAATTAGTGTTTTTAGTTTGATTTGATTTGATTATTCAATGTATTAATGTATTGGTTCAGTTTGAATTTATTTTGAGTTAGTGTTTTGGATTTGATTTGATTTGATTTGGATTTATTTTGAATTAATATTTTTGGTTTAGTTTGATTTTGTTATTTAATGTATTAATGGCTTTAAGTAATTATTATTAATTATTAGTTTTCTAAAAAATGATAAAGTTTAATAATAATGAATTATTCAATTAATGTATTAATGCATTGCTTTGTAACAATTGTTTACTCTCAAAATTATGAAGTAATAAACGTGTCCTCTAACGACCATTAATTTATCTTTAAAGTTTCCTATCTAAATGTTTTCATTTGTTTTAAATGGTGTAATAATGTACTTTTTTTTAAAATTTTAAATTATTTATCCTCAACAAACACTTTAACTTTTAAAAAAATATTATATATAAATTGTATCAATGTATTCTTCTGTATTCTTGGCAAATGTGTATTGGTCCTTGCTTTTAAATATATTATTCGTTTTTTTTTTTAAGTTCAGAATTTTCAATTTTCTATATTTCAACTATTTCCACTAATGGGGTTAGTAGTTCTTATTCAAACTTTTTTTGTCTCATTTTTTAAAGATTATTTAACATATTTTTGTAACTGTAAACTATCAAATAACTATATATATGTATAAAGTAGGCAAAATTTTTCTCAATATTGCCACGTAGAATTTTAAATTAATAACATGTGTATGACTTAATTGTTTGTTTTTATATTTATTTGAAAATAAATTAATTTATGATTGAATTAAACTGTATTAAATGTAATTGATTAATATAACATTAGAGAATTAATAGTGTATTAAGTAACAATTTATATAACTTTTAATGATATAAATAAATTACATAATTTATTAAATTTATAAATTTTACTGGATATGGGGGCAAGTATAATTTTATATTAAAAAATCAAATTTTTTTTATTAATTAATTATGTTATATATAATTGATTAATTATAAGTAATTAATAATATGATAAGTTGAAGATTTATCAACTCCTTAAATTATTTAAAATAAATTATTTTATTTATGGATTTTAATAAATAGCGAAGTTAAATTATTTTTTACTATTCATTTTAAATAAATCTGTAACGTCTCAATTTTTTCTATTGAATCGAGATCGTTGTCTTAGAGTAGATCGGGCTGATCCAAAAACCCCCGTTCGATCCATTAGATTCTAGATGGGTTAGAATGGGAATGAAATTGAATAAGGAAAAGAAGTGGAACTTACTTGAAGGAACAAAAAAGATCAAAGTAGAAGGATATAAAGGACTGGATTTCACTAAAAGTGTAAAGTTTGGGTATGATTGGTTATCATTTTGAACTTGAGGTACCATTTTGGTAATTTTCACAAAAATCCAATGACATTGCTAAGAGAACTACCGCCGTGGATTCCATTTCAATTTTCATTTTCTGAGCTAAGCATTAATTCAACTTCTATTCTATCCAAGAGAGGTGAGCCAAAGGTAGAAGGAAGCTAAAAGAAGAGCTTAAGCTTATTGGCGTAAAGGTGTGTTATCTCTTTTAGTTTAATCAATATCTTTGCATGAGAAATTGTGTGGTGTGTTGTTAATGAGATAATATTGCTTCGTGTTGAGTGGGAGGACTGGTAATGGTGAGAAAACAGGGGAGGAAGTGAATAAATGAAGTAAATATTGAGTTTATGTTGAAACAGAGTCCCAGCTTTTGAAAACAAGGTTTGATATCTCTTGTTATTTTCCCATGTTCTTTGCATGAAAAATTGTATGGAGTGTTGTTCATGAGATCATGTGTTGATTATTGTTGAATGTTGAATTGAAAGAAGTGGGAAGGAGGTGAAACAGGGGATAAATTATGAATGAAACAGAGTTTGCTAGAAAATTTTACCAGCAAACTTCATCTTGATTTTGGAAGCCCATATAAATGATGGGAATTAGAATTGTCATAGAAAGAGTTTATTTGTTCGCTCTATGTGTTTATCTTTTTTTTATGGTTTTTTTAAAGGACTTTTGAATACACTCAGTTTGAAGTTGTATATTGAAAGTTTTTTATGGCCCAAAAGAATAAGACTGCAGGACTAGAACAGTCCGCGGCGCGTTCGCGCATACCTGGAGAGCAAGTCGGCTCGCGATTTCCTATTTCGCGCTCCCGCGACTGAGTCCAGTAAATCGCGATTTCCTATTGCGCGCTCGCGACTTGAGTCAGGTAGCTCTCTGACTCTCAATTGCACAACTCGCGCTCGCGAGGATCACATGCACGGTCGCAACTTTGGCCAGAAGCTCTCTGACTCTCAGTGTGCGCATCTCGCGCTCGCGAATCACACAAGCGCGCTCGCGACGTGTGCTGCGCGGTCGCGACTTGAGCCAGAAAACCCTCTGACTCTCAAATGCATTTCTTGCGCTCGCGAGGTTTGAAGACGCGCTCGCGACTTCTCTCTGGGAAGCATCTCGCACTCGCGACTTGGAATGTCGCGCTCGCGACTGATGCTTTCTTGATGCTTTGGACACTTCTTTTGCCTTTCATTTGCTATGTAATTACATTCCTTTGCCTCAACATGCCAAATGCATCCAATCATTTTTCAAACAAAAAAAACAAAAATATAACATTAGAACATGGATCAAACAACATGAAAGCATACAAATGATGTGAAATCAAGTAAACATGATGATTTATGAAGTTATGAACATCACTTATGAACTCTTAATGTGATATTGTGTTATACCAACATTATGCTCCATTGAGGTTAGGGAGAAACCATGTAGATAAGACCATGTCGCGACATAGGATAGCAGATCTGCACTTCATACAGTTTGGTACTCCGGCTAAAGGCCGTTGAGTGGATATGATTACATATGGGCCATAGCAGCCAAGCATACAGTATTCATCCAGTTTCATACAGTTTTTCTTATCACTTCGGTTTCACTATAACCTTATGGAGCTATACAGGCATACATTTTCAATAGTTTCATACAGTTTTTCTTATCACTTCGGTTTCACTATAACCTTATGGAGCCATACAGATATCTTGACATAACATTGCATGAAGCATACAGTATACGTGCTACAGTAATCTGTACTACATTGCTACAGTACTGTACTACACTGCTGCAGTACCCCCAAACCTCTATAAATACCCCTCTCTCTCTCTCAATTTTACTACTACACACTCTATACTCTAAACTCTACACTCTACACTTCTACACACTCTACACTTCTTCACTTCTACACTCCACTTCTTCAATTTAAAAACTCTAAAAAATAATATTGTGCGGTTAGAAAGTATAATGTTATAATATGCTCACAAGTTTATTTATTTTAATTCTCTTAAAGAAGCCATAAAGCAGTCATGAGTTTGTTATTAATCATATTATATGATGTTGACTAAAAGGGCATATAGTCCGTCATACAGCATAATGAATAGCAAGTAAGACAATGAACATATACTGTTATGTATTCTTACATATTTATTGATTTCATGCAGACAACACAATGAACAGCAAGTAAGACCATGATAGTATCATAATGTGTAATATACGGTTCATGTAAACGAGTTATGAGAGAAGTAGATTAATTATGTTTATGAATTAGAAGTCTATTCGTTGCTACAAAGACACATTCATGTTAAAATTTACTGATTCTATGAGTATCAATGCTTTATGAAATTGGTATTTGAAGTTAGTTGCCATCGCACTTTGTTTAGTATGTGAATTCTTTGTTTTGTTGTAAATGTGAAATTATGAGCACCACTGAGTTTTATACTCAGCGCGTATTTGTCCATCACGCCATACTGAGCGTTGAAGATCGTGTTTGCTACTTGAAGACTTGAGGAGTCCTATCAAAGCAGAAGTGCTTAATTTGGTCATAATAGATTGAGGAGATGTATAATTAAGATTTTAGTCGGCATGTATAATTCTTTTATTGTTAGAGCTTATGTGATTGTAAATATAAGTGAAACATGTAATTATTTTTGGTTGTAAGTAGTTTTGGAGATAAGAAATAATTATTTTATGAAATGATTGAAGATGAAATAAGTTTACTATATGTTGGTATGATTAGGTCATGAAAACTTGATAATAGATTCCTTGAATGAAATTAAAATTGCATAGATATTAAAATACTTTTTGAAGGATTATACAAATTATGTAATAGATATATAATATAAGGGTTAATGTTGTTATGAAATGATTCTTGGAATGTTGGAAAAGTTTTAAGAAGTGTAAGACTGGGAGATGTTTATATTCTTAATTTTGCATACAGTATATGATAGTATGATATCAGCATGACAAGATATAAGTGCAACCAGATTGTAGCGTCTCGGCTCGGTTCATTCGGGTTAACGGGTGGACCGGGAAGGGGTGTTGCAAAATCAAATTAATAAATTTTACCACCTTTTATTTCGCTTTTTTTTATCTCTATAAATTTTAATATTTTTATATTCCTAACACATACCTATCTACTAATTTTTACTTTAATAATCAAAAGTTTAATAATAAAAAATCACGCTATTTTTTTTACTACTGATATATTTTTATAATATTTTTTAATAGCATAATAAAAGAATTTCATTTAAGAATTTATAAATTATATATATATTTGAAACAATCTGAAAAATTTATTTCAAAAAATTTTTCATTTAAAAACTTAAATAGTAAATTTAATGGGATAAAAGAACATTGTTATTTTTTTTTTAATAAATAAATCTATACCTTGTGAAATTATTTGATAAAGTTTAATACAAATATAATTTTATATAGTTAAACTGAACCTAAAGAGTTCATTAAACCAATTGAAAAGCTCATAAACCGAAAGGAAATCCAAACAAAGACCCTGAATTGAATCAAACCAGTCTTGAATCAAACCAAATCATTTCCTAACACCTAAACCAGAACCCTCTAGAAGCCTCTCCTGCCCGTTAACGCAAACAGCCCCACCTCATCCATTTTCTTGCGTTTTTCCAGTCACCGGAGCTTGATCCTCGCCGACCAGACCTGCTTCACATCGCCACCTCCTCCTACCATCATCGCCTTCTCGCCACGATGTCTCCGGTTCTCCTCCTTTCTGTTTCAGCGTCGCGAGCAAGAGAGGGTGTTGCGATTACGATCAACAGCTCTCCTTTCTCTCCTCGTCTTTCTGGCAAATCCAGCATGCACGATCGACCTCAGCTTCCTTCCCATTGATGACGAAGCTCCAATCTCTCTCTCCCTTCGTTTCCAGCTGGCACAGCAAATGCAAGGAGCTGCGATTTTGCGTTCTGATCGGGATAGTAGCGTAACCATCCTTGTTCTATCACAACCCGAAACCATGGCCGGACCGGTACTAGGGCCCAGGTAAGCATAAGGTTCTCGAGGCCCGTAGTAAGCCTGAACCACTAAAATTCAACTATATCAATATGAATTTCAAACATTCAGCCATATTGTCATGCATAATAAATCTCATAATTATATTATATTTTGGCCCAAATCTAGCATCTTATACATTTTCATAGCTCGGGCCCAATTATAATACAAAATATTCTTAATGTGGGCGAACAGATTCATGCATTCACATGAATAAATAACTAAACATCCTTATACGTTTATCAGTTACAATCCTATAACTGCGGAGTTTACTAACAGATAAATATAAATAAGTTTTAGTACGTACAGCAACATAATTTAAATAATTGTTGATTCTAAAAGTTACTTTTCTAGCTCTGCCGGGAAGGAGACAGAGCTTTAACCGGGATAAAGAAATATCTACTTCCTGAAAAAGTTAAACAAAGAAATGTGAGTCTAATAATGAATAGTGATTATTGCATAACACAAGCATTCACATGAGATGCTTCCTAAAATACTAAAATGAACACACAACCAGTCAAGCATTTGGCATAACATCAGCACTCACAAGTAATTACACCTTCAAATAATCAAATAACTGGAAATTGGTCAGTCATGTCACCGAAACCCTCAATGAGCCGTCCTCACACATGGTCTATCCTCTCATGACATGTGCATCAGGGATCCGATCCCCCATACATGGCCGAACAATCTAATCCTCGCTTGACCAGCTCTCTCATTTTTTTTATACTCTCTTTTCTTTCCATACGAACAGGAGGCCACTCTGTAGTTTTCCATATAATCCATTTCATCAAATGCACACAGGGGCACCGATCTCCCCATAGACGATATCGAAGACCGCCCTCACAAACCCATGGTGACCCACTTCATCCCAATTCCATGCAAACAAGGCAAATAAATGTCACAACACAATTAATCAAACCATGCAAGCATATTAAATAATTAAACATTATCATGCAAGAGCACAAATAGATATTCATATACCAATTCAAATAAATATAAGAGTATTAAATAATATTATAATATAATAATTGTTGCTTGAAAAATAAATAAATAAATAACAAAAATAAATAATTGAAGACAAAGCTCTATATATTAATGATTTATGTATGATGCAAATGGTAATGCGCTATTTATTATTATTTTCTATACTAGATGGGAAAAGACTCAAATTTCGATTCTAACTTATCGAATTAGTGAACCAACTAGAACGATCTAAATGAAATGGAAATTCAAAGAGGAGAAAGGAATTGAATAAAGTACTCTACTAAATAAAAATAAAGGCTTGTCCTAAATAACCCAATAACCTTATTTAATAAGTAAAACTAATCTAGATTCTGTCCACCAGTTTAAATATCAATAATTTCATTAAATATCCATTCAACCCACACAGTCCATCCGTTGGGCAACCAATCAAGTCAAATTCTCCATCCTCCTTTAATAGCCATATCACCCTACAATAATAAATTCTCATAGCCCATCCATCGGGCAATTCACAACAACTAAACCCATCCGTTATAACCATTTGTCATTCATCTAAACATTTACTCAATTCATAATTAATACCAACTAACATCATATTCTTAGTTTATCAAAACACTATATAATTACATTATCAAAATAAACAAACCACAAATAGTTCTTTTTCCCTTTAAAACCCAACTAACATCATATTCTTAGTTTATCAAAACACTATATAATTACATTATCAAAATAAACAAACCACAAATAGTTCTTTTTCCCTTTATAGTGAATAGCTCAACTCATCCATATTTGAGCTACAGGTTAGTATATTCTTTTACTAACAACTAAATTGTATTTTAATTAAGAACAGTAGTCACTTATTCTTAGATTTATAATTTATACTTGGAGGTATTAAGGTTCAAGGTTATATTTATATAGAACTAAACTTCCTCAACTTTAACTCACAACAGTAATCGATTCTAGTTGAACTAAATTAACAATCATCTAATTAATTAAGTCTTTCTGAGGTCACGTAACTGCTATTTCATCCATTACTGTGATTTTTCAGCTTAAAAGCCTATCTATCAAATTTGCATTACTTCGTACTTTATTAACTATTCCAAGTTTATTAACTATGTTTCCACATATATAGAATTAAGTAGCTTAACAATTCTAATTGCATATTTTGAGTCCACATGACAAATCCAACATTCTACCTAACATTTCAAAGTCCTTCAATTAACTATTTATTCGAAATCAACTAAATCAACCCATTATTTTAATTTTGGAATTTATACCAAAAATAAGAAACTAGGTCTTAAAGCGTACCAATCAAAAATTGGACTACGATTCCACGATCCACGAGAGGAGAAGATGATTCTGCCTCTTAGGGCCTCACCGGCCGGTCGCCAGACCACCGCCGTCTACGGTGGCTGAAAAATTCCAAACAACCCAGAAATTTACAAGAATTCCACCACCCAACTCGAAATTTCATGAGGAGTAATCCACCGTTCGTTCACTCAGCCAGTTGCTCGTTTGGCCAGAATTGGGCTGGAAGTTGCTGTGTCTCCACCGCTCATGGTGGTTTTGTCCTCCATGCCCCATCGCCGGACTTATTTAAGGAAAAATAATCGCGTGGAGGAGAGGGATCGACCGGCGCTCACGTCATGACTTGAAGCTGCCGGAATCAGCAAGGATTGATGAGAAATCAACTGTCGCACATCATCGTCCTTCCTCTCCTTTCTGAGTTAAAATTGACTAGAAATAGGAAGGAGGTCGCCAGAGTAGTGCCAGTGAGGAAGAAGTGGAGTCGGCCAGTTATAGGCTAAGGTGGCCGAAAAATCACGGAGAGGGAGAGAGACGGCACTGGCGAGGAAGAAAAGAAGAAGAAGAGAAGGAAAAAAAGAAAAGACTGGTTTCTAGAGCTTTTTGGGCTGGTTTCGGTACAATTCGAATTGGTTTGGCTCAATTCAATGATTTAGTTCGATTTTTGCTTGGTTTACGAGTTTTTCACTTGGTTTTTGAAAAATTCAAATTGATTTACAGGTCTGGTTTAGCAATAATAAAATATTTTCTGCTGAATTTCATTGGTTAGAATTTATGATTAAATTTTAAATAATAAATTTTTGAAAATAATTTTTTGGGTCGTTTCATGTTCCTTCATTTTTTCAAGCGACGCTTGCCCTTAGCCGGCGTTTGTGATCTGACCTCATTTGCAGCTTCTTTTGCCATTGTTCCCTTCACTTCTAATCGAGCTAGCGTCGACAAAAATGGTTTCTGAGCAAGGGAGCTGCTTTTGGTCAGTTTAACGGGAAAATTTAGTATTCAGTGCATTTTTCAGCTGGGTAAGTTGGATTTCAACCTTCTTTGATACATTTAATGAATTCTTTGAATAAGAGTATAGAATTTGATGCATGAATCAAGTTGGGTAGAGTTTAAATCCCTAAATTAGCTACTATTTAAGTGTAAATAATTAGAAGCTTTGATTTTACTCTTTAAATTGATTTATAAACTGAATTTCTATATAGAATTGGTTAGGTTATTGCTTTCTAAGTGTAAATATTAAGAAGCTTTGAATTTTATAACTCTTTTAAATGATTTATTAGAAGCTTTGATTTTACTCTTTAAATTGATTTATAAACTGAATTTCTATATAGAATTGGTTAGGTTATTGCTTTCATTATAAATTTTTTTATGAAGAGTCAAGGATTCATTAGATTGATAGTAGCCAGTTAGCCATATGCTTGATTTTTATCATTTTAATTGAACTATAAACTAAAATCATACTTATATGAATCATTATTTAGTTTATAGCAGATTTTGGAGAAAGAAATTAGAAACTTTGGATGACAGCAACCATTTCAGCTTTTCCCTTGAACTATTGCTTTGATATGAATTTTATGATGTTGTAAATTTAAGTTTTAATGGGAAATTTATGAAGCCTTAGTTGGTTTATGTTTAAAAGTGAATTAAGTTACTTAGTAGATATATATATTGAATTTTTATTTAGATTAGCATTGATTCTTAGTGGCTAGTTTAGAATTTTAACAAATGCATAAATATATGTGGTTTAAACCTTAAGCAAGGATGATGAAGTAAAGGCCCGATGAGGAGTTTTATAATGATTAGAGGCTAAGTAACTATCAAATAAGAGTAGTTGAATTTAACTTATTAATACAAGTTTTATTTGTAATTGTTATTTTATTGGGTAATTAGTTAGAGAATAATTAATAATATCAAGGAACATGCTTGGTGTAATTTGTAAATTAATTGGTGGATGTTAATATGGTTGTTTTAATTTGAAAGGAGGATAGGAATTAAGTTGTTTGATTGCTCGATGGATGGGCTGCGTTTGATTAATGAATGTTAGATATTTAATATTGTCTAAACAGGTAGAAAGTCCTATTTTTAGGGGAGATTTTGCTGAAATTTTGGCAGAATCTTGAATAATTATACTTAATAAATAGGTTGTTAGACTTATTTAGAATGATGATTTCTTATTCTTATTAGGAGTCCTTTATTTAATTCTTCTTTCCTTTCAATTCTACTCCATCTAGATTATTCAAGATCGTCTTCTGCTTTTGCGAAACAGAACTACGATTATAGTATTCCCTTTCTTATTGCCGCGAGTTATAATAAATGTTATATTATCATTTGCATCGTGCATATATACATTATTATATAATGTTACAATTTCTTACTTATTTAATTATTACTTATTTATTTAGTTTATAGCATTAAATATTCATTATTTTATACTTGATTTATATATGTGTATATTTGAACATTTGTATAACAATGTTTGTTTATTTAAAGTGCTTGCATTTAAATGCAATGCTTGATTAGATGTGTTGTGATGATGATATGTCTTGTTTGCGTGGAAATTGATGAACATATGTCTTGTTTGCGTGGGAATTGGAATGAAGTGGATTACTATTGGTTTGTGAAAGGAGGTCTACGATACCCGTCGGTCATGTAATGGGGAGATCGGCGCCTTCCGTATACATCTGATGATATGAATTGATATGGAATAAACCACAAGAGTGGCCTCTTTGTTGGTAATGGAAAAAAAGAGAGGATGGGAAAAAAAAACTGAGAAGGGCTGGTTAAGTTGATGATTAGATCGGTCGGCCATGTTATGGATGTTTGTTTATTTAAAGTGCTTGCATTTAAATGCAATGCTTGATTAGATGTGTTGTGATGATGATATGTCTTGTTTGCGTGGAATTGGAATGAAGTGGATTACTATTGGGTTTGTGAAGGAGGTCTACGATACCGTCGGTCATGTATGGGGAGATCGGCGCTTCCGTATACATCTGATGATATGATTGATATGGATAAACCACAGAGTGGCCTCTTGTTGGTAATGGAAAAAAAGAGAGGATGGAAAAAAAACTGAGAGGGCTGGTTAAGTGATGATTAGATCGGTCGGCCATGTATGGGGGATCGGCTCCCTGGTGCACACATTTGAGAGGATGGGCCATGTGTGAGGACAGTTCATCAGGAGTTTCGGTGACACCACAGACCAATCTCCACTTGTTTGATTATGTGAAGGTGTACTTGTCTGTGGGTACTGATGTTGTGCCATATGCTTGCTGGTTTTATGTTCATTTTAGTATTTTAGAAAGCATTGCGTGTGAATGCTTATGTTATGCCATAATTATTATTCATTATAAAACTCACATTTCTTTTGTTTAACTTTTCCAGAAAGTAGATTTTTCTTTGTCCCAACTAAAGCTCTATTTCCTTCATCGCAGAGCTAGAAAAGTAATTCCCTAATTCTAGTAATTATTTACATTGTGAGCATTATGTATAAGGAGTTATTTATTTCTATTGTTATTAACTTCGCAGTTGTAGGATTATTAAGTCACTTGTTATATATGGATTTTGTATTTAAATTGGGGCCTTTAAAACGGTTTGGATTGTAATCATTATATTGAACCGTCTAGTTGAATATATATCTATTGAATTTGTAGATTGATAAACAATGTTCCAGGATTACTAGGGGTCTCAGTGGCCTTAAGTCTACTTGGGCCTAGTGCTGGTCCAACCCATAGAAACAGGTCGTGACAATATTCTCTTAATTTTACTTAATTTTACTTTTTTTTTAACCATGCATAGCACGAGTATATTGCTAGTTAACTCTGTAGTTAGCAATCGAATGTAAAATAGTTGAAAACTGAACAAAAGTTTAATTTGACCCTTTAATTTTATCTAATGTCTAAAAAGATAACCTATTACATTTAGTGTCAAACTAAAATAATTTTGAAAAAAATAAAACAATATATATTCCATATCCTAATTTTATTTTTTTTCAAATGATAATTCTATTACAACAAATGATTAAAATAAAATCTTTCAACTTTAACACTTTCTACAATTTTTAACAAATTATTTTAATTTTATTAAATCAATATTTTGCACTTTAAATTTACTAAGTGTGGCCTTAATACAATTGTTATTTAAATGTAATTGATATATGTACTCCTTAAAACTAATAATTTAGGCCTCATAAATAACACTTAGTACTAGTTGAAAAATTCACCAACAACTCAATAAAAATTTCAATTTTTTTAATTGGTTAGGCTAATTGATGTTGAGTTTTAAAATTTGACAACGAAAAATGAGTTTTTTTCTATGTTAGTGGATTTGTCGTTGTATGTTATATGTAGAGCCCACAATAATCAATTTTAACGGTCAAGATAGGTAAAATTTTAAAAAATTAACCAAAATTATAAAAAGAGTATTAAAGTTAAGAATTTATTTGGCATAACTATATATTATTAGCAGCAATTAGTATTTTACTATTCTTAGCAACCATACCTTTTCCTAATCAATGAAGTAGGAAGAGGCTCTTATGAATGAATATAAACTAAAGAGAAGTACTTATAATCTTTTAATTAAACTATTGATGTTAGCAAGATGTACAGATGACATCATAAATAATGACTCCAATTATTATTATTTTATTATCATAATTAAATATCACTTATCTGTTTATTTGTTATTATTATTATTTTCAATTAAATATCTAATGAAAAATAAAAATACCGAAAACAAGAGGTGATTGTACCAACCCACACGCTTCCACTATAAGCTCTCTTGCTTGATACTGTGTACTGTCTCTTTTTTTTTTTTTTTGTTTTTTCAATTTGAAATTTAAATTATTATTTTAATTTTGATAATAACAATAAAAAGCACAATAATCCATGTAGATTCTCCATCTTTTTACAACAACTAATAACATGCACACATTTACAAACACAAATGGTGGACTCACACGTAAATAAATAAATAAATAATTAATTAATAAGTTGCCACGTCATCGCTCTCCTCTTTATCCAACCACCGCCTGCTGTCCTCCAAATCTCTCCTCTTTCCTTAGCTGTTCTTCACTGTAGACTCTGGTCCCACTCTCTCTTCTTCTTCCTCCCCTGTCTCTCTCTCCAAAATAATTTTTTATTTAACAAAAAATAAAAGGTATTTCCCGTTTCTCTTCTCATTTCCTCTCGTTTTCCTTCTCTTATAAATCTGTACGCGGAACACAAATCCCAACTTTTCTCTCTTGAGAGAGGGATAGAAAGCTGTAGGAGTAGCAGTTTTGTTTGTCTCAGTTGCTGTTGGCTAAAGCGATGCCGGCTTGGTGGGGAAAAAAGACCTCGAAGAACAAGGAAGAGAAGCAGCAGGATAACTTACATGGGAAAAATGATGTTAGCAAGAAGAAGAGCAGTAAAGACAAGCCTAAGAGTTTTGATGAGGTTGTTTTGACCCGGAATTCTCCACGTGGGAGCAAGGATTTTGCTGGTGGGTCATCTGGGTTTTCGGGTTTTGATTCGGATTCAATTGAGAAGAGAGGGCTTCCACTGCCTACGCCTTCTGGGCATGGAAGTGATCATGGGATTGGTGGGGTCGGGTTGGGATCTGGGTCGGCTTCTGGTACTTCAAGTGTTAGCTCTTCTGGGTCTTCTGGTGAAGATCATCCGATTTCAAATGATCATCACAGTAATCTGTTTGGTGGTTACAGGTTGGTTTAGTAGATAATACTTCTTTTTAAGTTCTGGGTCTTGCTATTGAATATCAAAAAATTAAGGCTTTGGGTTTGATTCTCATTTTTTATTAATAAATTGTTAGGGGTGATGGTCATCAATGATTGCATGGAATTCTACTAATTTCTCAATTGATAATTTTGGGCATGAAGAGATGGTTTGAATTTATGTCTATTAGTGTGTTGTTGAAGTGTTTTAGGGTTTGTAAGGGAGGAAAAAGAGATGTTGTTTTGATCCCATATTTTATTGTGTCAGAATAGGGTTTCTGGGCTGGCTATGTTGTCTGCTCTGTCTTATACCGTATTTGCTTTGTCTCTGTCTCTTTTTTCCCTGTCAGAGTATTTTTGCTCTGTACTTGGTTATTTTTCCCCTTTTTTCCCCTTCTCTTTCCAATCAAAATGTTAGATGGAGATGTGGGGTTCCTTTTGTTTTCTTTTCTTTTTCTTTTTTGCTTTCCTGGGCTTCTTGGACTTAGTAATATCTTTGCAGCTCTGGAACTCCATGTTCTATTGGACTTGTCTTCTTACATTTCAGTTTCATTTGCAAATTAACAGTTAGAAGTAAAATATTTAGTCTATGTGGCATTGAGGTTGATTAATTGTTTTTCCGTAAGCAGCTTTATTGATGCTATGGATAAAGCTCTGGTTTGGAAATGGAGCTTATGTTAAGTAAATGAGTTCATTCATTACAAACGTAGCACCTATACCTTTTTCTGGTTAAATGTAAGGTCTATGCCGGTGGCCTTTCTTCCTCTTATATTTGCTACATCTGGAGATGTCATATACCTTGCTGGAAAACCAGCTAATTGATTCTAATTGGTTAGTCTAAAGCATTATTACGATAATAGTTTCATTTTGACTCTGAAAAGTACCAATCCTAATTGAAACCCAGGTCATCTGGTGATCACAGAGGATATGGTGATATAAGGTTCAATACAAGGTCAAGGAGCCCAGGTCCAGGATCAAGAAGCCCTGGTCCAGGATCTAGAAGCCCTGGTCCGGGATCTAGAAGCCCTGGTCCAGCATCAAGAGGGGCCAGCAGGTCTGCTTCACCTCTTCATCCACTTCTGGGGGGTATGAGTCTAGAGTCTCCAACGGGAAGGCTAGATGATGGGAAAAGTCAATGTCATCCTTTGCCTCTTCCACCTGGTTCTCCAACGAGCCCTCCTTCCTTGCCAGGCACAAGAACTCCAGTAGTAACTGAAAATACTGCAGTTGCAGTGTCAAAATGGAAGAAAGGAAAGCTCCTGGGAAGGGGAACTTTTGGACATGTTTACCTTGGATTTAACAGGTAATGCAATGGTTTGTAAACTAGATAGCCTGACGATTTTAAGTTCTAAGCATTAGAAATTTTATTTTGCTTAAACATTATTATGATTGCACATGCATTTTCCATCTTGTCAAATTTTGAAGATGACAATGATGTGCATTTTTGGTTATTGTAATTATCATATAGCAGGCAGTTATTTTGTATTATTTGAATTGTGCTAATTATAAATCAATGTTTTAGCAAATTTTTTAAAAAAGAAAAGAACAATGCAAGATTACAAATAAATTTACACAATTAATCTGTTTCGCACTGTTCTGAATGTCGTATTGCAACTTAAAACAGTGAGAGTGGGCAGATGTGTGCAATAAAAGAAGTCAAAGTTGTTTCTGATGATCAGACGTCAAAAGAATGTCTTAAGCAACTGAACCAGGTAATTTGCCTACTGTATCAAATTGAAAACATATATGAGCAGCAAATTTCAATGCTGTTCCATGAATATTGGACTTTAAAATAGCGCATTTCGCTTTTTGTGCTTTATATAATTTGGAGTTGACTTGCATATTTAATCTTTTCCCTTATCAACAGGAGATAAATTTGCTCAGTCAGCTTTCACATTCAAACATCGTGCGTTATTATGCAAGTGAACTGGTATGGATTACTTTTCTAAAGGCACAAATATTATTTAAATATTGGAATTAGCTTCCTTATATGTTAAATAAGCCACTTTGTTCAATCCAAGTGATTCGTTACAAATATTGGACCCAGCTTTGATACCTGTTTTTGGTTTTCCATCTCCTTAGAGTGATGAAACGCTTTCAGTTTATTTAGAGTATGTCTCTGGTGGTTCAATTCATAAACTGCTTCAGGAATATGGTGCCTTTAAGGAACCAGTTATTCAAAATTATACCAGGCAAATCCTTTCTGGGCTTGCCTATTTGCATGGAAGAAATACTGTCCACAGGTATTTAAGAGTTGAACTCTGCTGCTAATTATGGATGCTTAGTTATTGTAAATGAAATCAGAGTTTCTTCAATTTTCATATCTTTCAATTTTTGCATGACAGGGATATCAAAGGGGCTAACATATTAGTAGATCCTAATGGTGAAATCAAGCTGGCGGACTTTGGCATGGCTAAACATGTACATTTCATCTCAATCTAGAGATTCACAACTATTTCAGTTTTTATACTTCAAATTGGAGAGAAAAGAACGAGACTTCCCTAATAAATTTGCTTTTGCCTGAGAAATATTGTCAACTTTTTTTTTCGGTACTTCTATTCTGCTATTCTATTTTGGCTTATGATTTGGAGCTTTTTCAAATTGTGTTCTGAATCAGATTACATCTTGCTCTTCAATGCTTTCATTCAAGGGCAGTCCTTATTGGATGGCACCTGAGGTATCCGCTTTACATCCCTTACCACATATTAATTGACTCAAAATAGGTTCATCGAGAAAATGATCCCGCAAAAAAGTAGTTGTACAGTACAAAATAACATAAAAACAGACTCAGTTAATAATAATAACAAAATCTTTATCCCCCAATTTCGAAGAAAAATTCTTTATTTTACTCCCTTCCCCACCGAAATACCACACACCCCTTCCGTCTCATAGCTTTTCAGTTTTCAGTGCCCACAGCTAATTTCTTTTATGGATTCTCTGGTATCAGGTTGTAATGAATACAAATGGCTACAGTCTCGCAGTAGATATATGGAGCTTGGGATGTACAATTCTTGAAATGGCAACTTCAAAGCCACCATGGAGTCAGTATGAAGGGGTGAGCTTTTGAAAAATAACTAGCTCAAATCATTGTCAGTGTCAGCCTTAAAGTTTTTGTAAGACCAAATTCATCTGATTTTGCTGAATTTAACAGGTTGCTGCAATATTTAAAATTGGAAACAGCAAAGACATGCCCGATATACCTGATCACCTGTCAAACGATGCAAAAAGTTTTATAAAGTTGTGCCTGCAGCGGGATCCATCAGCACGCCCTACAGCTTCACAATTGCTGGACCACCCTTTCATCCGGGATCAAGCAACAACAAGGGTTGTTAACATCAACATAACTAGGGATGCTTTTCCATACACTTTTGATGGAAGCCGTACACCGGTATATTTTTTGACTTTCTTAATGTACTGCTAGATGTGTTCCAAATTGCAAGATACAAGGTCCACTTTTTATTATATGCATTGAAAATTGAGAGCATTTATTTCACATTATCATTAGAACGAACTAGGACATACTTAAGGAGTACATGTTGGGAACTTCTTGCCTCTAGTCAATATGTCATGTTATTTAATTAGCCATTTGCTAAAGGTAACAGCACTTCTGTAGTCCTGAGGCTTTTGCAAGCAATTTATGTGTTGTTGATATCTGCAGTTAAGCAAAGAATGTACATCTAATAAGCGGAAGGATACAGTTTGAGAAAGGTCTATAGATTAGATAGTCTGTTATTTTATTGGGGAATTAAATTCATATGTGAAATGCCACTGTATTTTTCATATGTTGAACCTGCAAAAGATTTGGCAGTTTGTAACTTTAAACACAACTCTTGTATGTGTGTGTATCTTGTTTCTGGAAATGAATTTCTGCTCTCCAATTTATTTTTCAACCTAAAGCTGGACGTCAATTAACTAGTAGTAATTATGCTTCCCAAGCAGCCCGTGTTGGATCTTCACTCAAATAGGTCAGATGGAGATTATGCAATGAAACAAATAGTCACTAATACAAGAGCATTGAAGAACACAAGGTAACAACATTCTGCTATTCATGCTTTATTGATAATGTTGAAGTCTTTATTAACTTTGATGGTACTCTATGCAGGGATGATGTAAGAATGATCACGTCTTTGCCTGTGTCCCCTTGTTCTAGCCCTTTGCGACATTATGGACCCGCGCACAAGAGTTGTTTCCTTTCGCCGCCACACCCAACGTATGCATTGGTAGGGCAAAGTGGCTACAACTTGAGTGACTACTCATTATATTCTACAAGACCAAACACAATATATACTCATGATCCTGGTTTTGAAAACTCTATATTAAAAGCGCAAACGCCTGGCGCATCACCGAGAACAAGACCCATTTAAGTGTAAATACCAGGACAAATACATTTTATTCTCTCCTTGCTCATAATCAGGTTATGGTTTTCCTCATCACTTCAGTGAAGTTGGTGGGATTCCTTTCTCGCCCAGCAGAACGTTGAAGGGAAGAAACTTTTGGCGCTAGGAGTAAAATGCTGGATTTGTTTGATCTGACGGGAATCTATCGGGGATTGTTGTAAATTGACCAGTGGGTCTGTGTGTGTAACATTGATGCTGTAATCCAGTAAATTTGATAAGAGCATTGCTTATACCAACGATTCTGGTTAGATAATGAAAATATGTGGTTTAGGCTCTTTCTGAATGTGGCGCTTCTGTCATTTTGTGCAGTTATATGTATATTATTATCTTTTCTTATCAGCACAAAAAGATTGAACAAGTCTTAGTAAACACAGCTGGATGATGGTGAGTCTTTATAGAATAAATTTTGAGCAGCAAACTCAGCAGTGAGTCAACTTTAACGAGTGAGAAGTGAGTTAGTAGGGAAATTTGGACGAAGCTATGGACAGAAAACGCGTTGAAAGGAAAGTATGTTTGGGTCGTCGGTGTTTGATAATATCGATGGCAATTCTGACGTGACATGAAGAAGCCCTCTACATTGTAACTGGTTAAAGATTTATACGTTGACAGGAAGTTAAGTTCTCCTTTTCCGTTTGGCTTGTTCTTTGGAAATTTCTGCGATGGTGGGTGGATTCCTTACCGGCTGCATTGGTTCCTTACTCGATTCACATGTTTAATTCGTGAATAAATGCCCCACCTACGGATTATAGTGGTATTATCATCTTCTAATTTTATATGCAGATGTTATTACTATGGAATTTTTATTTGATAAGTAGTTCTTTAATTTCTTTTTTTGTATTTTTCTTAGTCACCTATGAATTTGAAATCTATTTTTAATTTTTTTAAAAGATTTTTTATATTATGTTGGGCCGAATGGTAAAAAAAAAAAAAAAAAAAAAAAACCGAATGGTAAAAAAAAAAAAAAAAAAAAAAAAAAAAAAAAAAAATCATCGTTAACAACTTTTATTATTCAAATCCAAGTTTTTTAAAAAAAAAAAAAAAAAAAAAAAAAAAAAAAAAATCATCGTTAACACTTTTATTAATTCAAATCAATTTTTTTAATTTTATCAATCACTATTGTGAACTTATTTTTTTCTATTTGATCTAATCTCCGACTGTATTTCGTTAAATTAGTGCTAATATGGCAATTAAGTCTCGTTTGTAAGCTTATGAAATGTCAAGCCAGTACCAAACACTAGTTCAAGTGAAAATAAAAAAAATTATTTAATTTTATGTACTTAAAAATCTTAAAGATTAAAAATTAAGAATTAAAAAATTATTATTTTAAAATCTTAATGTAATATTTTCTTGTAATTAAAATTTTAATTTTTTTGACCATTTTAGAAAAAAAATCATTCAAGTTCTAATTTTTTTTTTCTACCATGAGAGTTTCGAGGTTTATATTTTTAGTTCGATTTAATTTGATTTTTGTAATTTTGATTTAAAATCTTAAATTAACTTTTCAGCATTTACAATTTATAAAATGTTTTTTCAAATTTAGAAATTTTAATTATAAATAACAATTAATATATATTTTAAATTTAATTAAAAATTTGAGATTGAAAATTAATATTCCGCAAATAATTACTCCACATTTAATTTGCACTAAAATTAAAAATAGTTAAAAGGCGCATATCCATTATTGATTAAATTCATAGTACTGAATATATAAAATAATAATTTTTTGAATTTTCAAATTAAATAATAATAATAATAAATTTTACTTTTAATTTTTAATAATACCTAAAATTGAATAATTTTTTATATTAAGTATTTTTAAAATTAAATAATTTTTTTATTTCCAAGAGGCTGGTATTTTAGCACTAACTTGGCATCTCATAGGATCTATATATCATAATTAGCTGAGCTTATTTCTATCCATCTTTACTGAACTGTAACCATTGTCACGTTATCTTCCCTCAAAATCAATTTGTAACACTAAAATCCTTCAACTCCAATTCATGTAACAGAAAAATACCTTTGCCCGTGTTTCCTACATCCCATTCACAAGAATGTGAACTGAATGTTTAATACTTGGGCCGCACAATATCCGAAGACCACAAAACAAAACGGGCCTCTCCCATTTGGGCCTCAACAAACTATAACAGTCAATTATTTATAACAAACAGGGACCACATCTCAGTGATGACATGGTTGACGGTTATCAAATTAGATTGGCTGTATTTTTGTTTCAATGTATATAAACAAATGCTACGATGTAACTTGTTTTCATCTTCTTCTACAATAATACAACACGATACTTCTCTCCATTTTTGCTACTGTCAAAGCTTTTTCTTCAATATAAATGATATTTGATCATGGTATCAGAGCCAGATGTACTGATATCTTGATTATCTGCAATCATCTTCTTCAATCCTTCGATTTCCTGCAAATTATTGGATCGTTCTTCATTCAATTATATGGATCGACGATCTAGCACACAACTTTCTCATCAGAAGGACGCCAGAAGAAGAAGCAGAAGTACTCGACACATATAGCTCATGAACTCTGATAATCCTAACTCTAACCTGGTGAGTGTTCTACTTACTGGAAACAACTACTTGTCATGAAGTAGATCCATGTTAATTGCATTAAGAGCCAAAGATAAATTAGGTTTATCAATAGCACATGCCATAGATTGCATCTGATTCATCATTGTATGAGAAATGGTTAACAGTGGATAGTATGGTTATATCTTGGATATTGAACTCAATTTCCAAGGATATTGTTGAAGCTTTCTTGTACACAAATAGCGCACAAGAATTATGGAAAAATCTATCTCAAGTTTTGGAGAGAGTAATGGACCCCTGCTCTATCAAATCAAACAAGAGATCTCAGGTTTAACACAAGGAAATCTCTCTACTATGGTGTATTTTACAAGGCTTAAGAAGTTGTGGGATGAATTGCAGTGTCTGAAACCCTTACCTAATTGTAAATGTGGAGCATCTAAGGCCATGGCAGAAGTAGAAAATGAAGACAGACTAATTCAGTTCTTAATGGGGTTAAATTAAAGTTATGATAATGTGAAGAATCAAATCCTGATTATGGAGCCACTACCTAGTGTGAGTCGTGCTTATTCAATGTACAAAAACCTTCTAGAGCAGCATTTCAATAAAGTAAATTCAAAGAACATATAAGAAAGATGTGAAAGTCATTCAATAAGAAGAGAGAAGAAAGGTTTTATGACTACTGCAGAGTAGGGGGTCATTCAAAGGAGAGTTGCTTTAAATTGCATGGGTATCTTGAGTGGTTTTATGAACTCAAATAATTCCAAATCATGGTCCTTGCGGATCGGATCATCCATATATATACAAAAAGAAACACAAGAATGCAAGAGCTAATTGTCACGGGCCTAGAGTCTCGCGCAACACTGCGCCCGTGCGGCGCCCCGGGAGCCCTCCCGCTTGACTCCAAGGCAAGCCTTGCCATACCGTACCACACTGGTTTCGACCTGCCATGGGCTCATCAGGAGAGCGGCCCAGCTCTCGACCAGTTGTCCCTGTGGCACAATACCCCGCCTGCATGCAGGCTTTGCATGGGGTAAGGACCACTAGGGCATAACAACGCCTAATCCGCTAAGCCGCCCCAATCCACGCAGGTTGAAACGCAGCTAAGTACGCTCTTCACATGCGGCCTAACACGGTCACGGAATTTGTCCGTGACGTAATGCTAGCATGAGTTCAACAACTGTAGAAACACCAATAACAGACACAAGTTTTCCCCAAGACACATACAATAATCTCAATGACAACATAACTAAGTTGATTCAGCAGGAGGTGATGAAGGCAATTAAAGGGAAAGGCATTCAAGAGGATAAACACAATCGTGATACTTCTATGGTCAATATAAGCTTTGTAGGTATTTTAAACAATAAACATTCTAATTGCATGATGAATAATGATAAAGGAAATTGCATGGTTGACACAGGAGCCACCGATCACATGACACCCAACATTCACTACTTTGACACAATATATAAATTACATAAACCCAGACCAGTAAAACTGCCAGATGGCACTTTCAAGTATGTCACTCACATTGGTAGCATACAACTACATGCCTCACCGAAACTAAACAATGTCCTAATATCCCATGCTTTACATGTAACTTGATTTTAGTGAATTCACTAGCCAAAGTCAATAAGATATCAGCTAAAACCTTACCTAATCATTGCATCTTGCAGGATTTGCAGACTGATGTTGTCATTGCCATTGGAAAAGTTGAAAGCAACCTATACCATCTAAATTCTACCTCTTTTCTTAGAAATGTAACAAATAATGCATGCTTCTCTTCAAATATTGCAAACTTAGCAAATAATACCTGTCAGAACCACAAGAATCATGTCAGTTTGTTATGGCATATTAGATTGAAATACCTTTCTGAACAGAAACTTAAACATGTACCTCATTTACCCGGTTATGATGCAAAATCATTTGATTGCTTTGTATGTCCCTTGTCCAAACAACAAACACAACCTTTTTACCCTAGCACAAGTCGTGCTGATAATTCCTTTGATTTAGTTCACATGGATTTATGGGGACCATATATATTATAACTTCTTCGAATGGAGCTAGATACATGGTTACCATAGTAGAGGATAAAAGCAGATACACGCGCCCCTAACCAAAATTTTTTTAAAGAGAATCAGCCCATAAAATTTTGAAATTGTTTTATTTTATTCTTTAAAATAGTAAATTTTTTTAATTTCTCCTTTCTTAACTCTTGAAATTTCTTTTAGCCTCCTAAGTTTAATTCCTAACTCCTTTGCTGAATATTCGGCAACAACTTTCCAGATAGAGTTTAACGTTTTAATTAACTAAAGTCAGAATACTACTTTTATTATTTATAAGTTCTGGTGTCTAGTGTTTATACTAATATTTAGTGTTTAAATGAATGAATTATAAAATGTTACAACCTCTACTATTTAATGAAATATTAGTAAAATAGCTAACATTTAATTTTATCGAACATAACCCTAATCTTATCAAAAAATTTTTCTCTCCTTTTGTTTTCTCTTATCTTCATTTCTTCTCTCATTGCATGTGAGTTCTAAGAGGATAAAATAAAAGGTTAATAATAATGAGAAAATTATGTAATGAAATGTGAATAGTAGGTTAATGAAAGATTAATTAATCTTACTTTGAGAAATTTTAAAAGGAATAGATGAAAAACTAATTATATTTTACCTTCCAACCCTCAACTTGGACAATAAGAAAAATATGGTCTGGAAGTTAAATGGTATATATATATATATATATGCTACTACACAAAATATGATATTTCTGTATTAACGAAGATATCTCAATCAACACACACCCACGTCTGCTTTCTTAATCAGTTAATTTATTTTTAAAAACTAATTAAATTGATTATAAGCTGAATATATAGATTGCCCCCCGGAACTTTTAAAAATAATCTTATTGCATCTGTAACTTTGAATGGGACCATTTGTACACCTCAAGTTATTTATTTATTTTTTTTTTACCAATTAAGCACTTCTCCGATTTACACGTGAATTACAAACCTGCTGAGCAGGATAAGTAAGTGAAAGTGAAATCCATTTTAATTTCAAGATCAACAATTTAAAAGAAAATAAAAAAGCTAAGTAAAAGATAAAAAGGACAACTTGCGCATTATTTTCCACAACCAACACCACCACCGATCTCAGGTCCCAGCTCCATCGTTACCTTCCATCAAACGAGCCTGATTCGTTGAGTGATGCCTTGATTTTGCTGTGGATGCTTTCTTGTATAATCATTTCTGCATATATGAGTTCAAGGTGAGGCGGTGCGCACGTGGGAGGTCACATGACTCGACTGAATATCCAAACGCACATTCGGGAGAGAAGGTTCACCGGCTGAGAGAATGTCCATACAACACTGTTTAATTTCAGATTTTGGGTTCTTGAACTGGGTTTTTCTATAGCTTTGTCGTATAATATTTTATTTTAATGATTGTTTTAGTTTTATCAATTGAGGAAGAGACCCTATTTTTTTATTGAAGAAAAATTGAGAAAGCAGAAAAATTACAACTTGATAAACCGTAAGGGTTTCAAAGAAAAACAGTAGCAAGAAAAACACGATTTTCTTGGAAGGGTGGATTATAAGTTGGAAGTTGTTGATTGTAATAAGGAAAGAGATTCAACTAAAGAAAGATATACTTTTGTCATCGAAGGAAAATTGAAAAGATTGTGCATTTGTTGTTAAGAATGAAAATTGGATTTTCTGCAGAAAATTTTAGCTTTGAGTGGCAAAAATATGAAAGAAAAGAAAAAATTGTAGAGTTCAAGTCAAGAGATCAAGAACAGAGGAAATCTCTATATGCAAGTGGGGAATTATAGAGGAAAAAGAACAAAACAGAACAGCAAAGTAAGAGTACTCTCCAAGAACATCTTCGAGAACCGAAATCTACAAAATAAAAGCTATGGAAGATATGACGATGGCAAAGTTGTCAAAGAAAAATATCTTCCTCTAAAAATTCACGAAGAAGAAGCCCAAAATAATTTTTATTGCACTCAAGTCATTGACACAGAGAGGGAGAAAAAGGATATGAAGTTTTTTTATAAGTAAAACTCTAGTTTAGGTAGAAGAGGGAAAGTCGTTGTGAAATGGAAGGAAACTTTCCTAGTACTAAGAGCCAAGCTGGACAAGGTTTTTCCATGTCGGCCTTTGTAAGTTCAATCAACGCTCCTTTTGGCAATTGTATCCACACTTCAATCTGCCAGCATGGAGAGGCACAAGAATGATGAAACAAAATGAACTTAGTGTATAATTGGTCTTCGGCAAAGTTCAAGTACATTTGCCCCTGTACTTAAAAAAAAAAAAAATCCTACGGCATTATAAACTAGGTTCGTTGAACCACCGGTTCGAGATGTTTAAAATTTTAAACCGGAACTGACTCTTGAACCTCCGGTTCTGGCACGGTTCAACACGATTCCGGCGAACCCCCAGTTCAAATTACGGTTCCGATATTACGCAAATTTTTAAAAAAATAATAAAATTTTGATTCCGAATTCATGAATAAATAATAATTTTAAAATGTTTAAATTTTATTAACTAAATAAAGGAAACTTTCCTGTACTTAAGAGCCAAAGCTGGACAAAGGTTTTTTCCATGTCGGCCTTTGTAAATTCAATCAACGCTCCTTTTGCAATTTGTAATCCCAGCTTAAGTCCTGCCAGCATGGGAGAGGCACAAAGAATGATGAAACAAAATGAACTTAGTGTATAATTGGTCTCGGCAAAAGTTCAGTAACATTGCCCTGTACTTAAAAAAAAAAAAAAAATCCTAACGGCATTATAAAACTAGGTTCGTTGACCACGCGGTCGAGATGTTTAAAAATTTTAAAACCGGAACTGACCTTGAACCCTCCGGTTCTGGCACGGTTCCAAGCACGATTCGGCGAACCCCCAGTTCAAATTCGGTTCGATATACGCAAATGTTTTTAAAAAAATAATAAAATTTTGATTCCGAAATTCAATGAATAAAATAAAATTTTAAATTTAAAAAAAAAAATTTTTTGTTTTTAAATTTAATTAACTAAATAAAATTATTATAAAATTTTTAAAACAAAACTTCTATTTAAACTTAGAACTAATTATTATATAAATTTACAATTTTTTTGCTAACTCACTAAATATAGAAAATTATAAATTTTTTTAAATTTTGGGCTTGAATTAAAATTAAAATTGAAAAATTTTAATTTAATTCCTACGTATCCTCTTTGAAAATTAGAGAAAACAAAAGCCCATGTAGTTCTTTTGTTTTTAATTATATTGTTGTGGAAAATTGGGCTCTGATAACTCAATACAGTGAAATACTTACTGCACTGAGTAAATATGCAAGGGTAAATTTCCAGATAAGTGGACGGAGTCAAAAGCGATATGCCAGGTAAATTTCCAGATAAGTGGAGGAGTCAAAAGCGATCTCACTTAAAATCTACTTGCCTTAGACTAAATTCGTGTCATTTGACAGAATTTACCTAGACATGCAATTATTCATACAATAACCACAAAAAATATTTTGCCCAACAACAACTATTAAATAAATAAAGACAAAGAAATAAATAAGAGAGAACACTAGAATTTTAATGATGTTCAGTCAATTTTACCTACGTACTCGGACACTACCAAATTTATATTTCACTGAAGAAATATATAAATTGAGAAAGGAGAGAAACTTGTCTAACCAACTAGATATTGAAAGAAGTTGGGATGATAAAAACTTAAGGAGGTAGGCTCTTTTTACAGGCAAAGGACTTCCTATTCCCTTTCTAAATTTCCAACGTGGGATTCTAAGCCATCTAACCAACAATTATCCTCGATTGATGATTTTATTTTAACTTTTTATATCCAAATCTGATTTTGATCGGTGATTCCGTTATGCATCTACATTATTCTCTCTCCTTAAGCTGTTGTTGTTTCTACTTATCCACTCTATGCCTAAAGAAGTATCAGGTAAGATTTTAACAAATTTCTCTTGCGCCAACCATACATACAAGGAAAAGTTTATGACAATCGCCTCCTCTCCAGGAAGCAATTCGTAAGCCCTTTCTCATTTTCGTCCCCATTTGAGCGCACTTCACGAGCTGAGTTCGGGTAAGAGCCACTTTTTCATGCTCAGGCTTGATAAGAAAAAGATGTTTTATTCAATTATCGGTTGTTATTGATTGATCAGTGATTTAGACTGAATTTGGTAATATTGTTAATATTTATGAGTTTATTTCTGCAGTTTAGACAAGTTGATCTCCTCCTCCTTAAAATTGTGTTGGTTCTGTTCTATATCTCAATGTTTTCAGATGAATATAAACATTCCATGGAGCTCAAGTGTAGCATCACCTCCTTTTTTCTCTTATTTCTCCTCTTTTTCCTACGTTACATTTCAAGAGGTTTTGTATCTGTATTGTTTTTTCTTTCTAGAATTGTAATCAGCAATTCTATAGTTCTTGAAATGACAAACATGTTCTTGATTTTATTAGTTATGATTATAAAATATCAAAATACATAATTAATAATTAGCTTTTTTTTTTTTGGGTATAGGATGAATGGAACTTGCAGATTCAGAAAATAGATTATAGAGGAATAGAGAGACACTCATTGGTTATGCCTCCTGGTCATTCTCATAGCAGGCCTTTCATTTATGGAGCCAAATGATCATCAAGAGGTGGAGGAAATACAAGACTTTTTGTTATTGACTATTGAATCTATTCATGTTTCCCCTTTAATGTGATTGATTACAGCTTTTTTGTTTTTAGCATGCTAAGAAATCCGATGGATGAATTAAATTCTGGGAATGGATTGAAAAAATGAAGCATTAGTTATTCTCTTAGAGCTATTGTTAATTAATTATTAATATTTGGGAGCGTGAAAAATAGCTGGTATGGTCTTATTCTCCTTTGTTATAACGTCTCTTGGCTATTTAAAATCGTCCTTTTGAGATTTTTTAGAATCAGTTTTGCGCATATATATTACAGGAAATTGTTTTTGGATTGAAATGGAGAGGACTTGGTTGTAGAAAAATGTATAAATTATAAATCAAAAATATTTTCAAAATTATGAGTTTTTGAAATATTTTCAAAAATTATTATATTCTTAGTTTCAATATTAAATTATAAATAAAAAAATTTTCGAAATGGCAGTACAATTTCTTTTTAAAGAGAAATGGTAGTACAATTTAATAAAAATAATTATTCAAATAATATTTTAATATCAGCGCTCGAAGCACGGTTTGACGACTAGTGTCATATATAGAGTGCATATTATCCGTTTTAACAATCGTGTTAGCTGAATTTTTATAGCAATCTTACGTAACTATAAATATTATGAAAAATAAAATATAAGTTATTAATTGAATTTAAATCATTTTATTTTATTCTAAAATATCTTTCAAATACTTGAATTTTGTTTTTCTAAGCAAAGGTTGAAAATTCTATGGATTCACAATATATGAAATTTAAAATCCAAAAATTTAGAGTCCAAATTTAAAAATTCTATGGACACAAACAACCACTTAGTGATTACTGTAACTGAAGGTCTCAAATTGAATTACAGAGTAATCAAACACAACAGCAATATAAACTACATCCCATGTAATAAGTTTATTTAGGAGAGAGACTAACCAATCTCCAGTTTAGCTTTTCTGAATTCAATCACAAACCAGCTTTCAAAATCAAAATTTTAAAATGCAAAAACAAATAGTTTGATGGATCCATCAAGCCTCAGTAATTATAACTTTTCAACTTTCCAGAATTCAAACTTGAGGCAAATGTAAATAGATAATAATGCATACAAATTGAATTGCAGAAAACAGAACTCTTTTTTGATTCAAATTGAACTGGCATAATAAAAATATGACAAGACCTCCTGCAACGGTATAACAATTGTTCTATCCTAAAATCTCACTTCAAGTTTACACCTTGAGAACGTTTAGAGTAACTTAGCACCTTTTGCACGAGTGGATCATCAGGCTTGTTCAAAACTAAATTTATTACCAACTCCATGGTCGTGGCATCATGATAATCCTTCTTTACAAAGTCCATTGATCATTGTATTGTATGTGTAAACGTCAGGGTGCAACCCTTCTATGGAAAGTCTAGAAAACAGTTCCTTTGCATCTTTGAGCTTTCCAGCTTTAAACATACCATCAATTAGAGCATTATAGACAATTATATTACCCTTCAATGAGTTTTTCTGCATTTCATGAAATAGGGACAACGCCACATCTGAACACCTATGCTTACAAAAGCCATCTATCAAAATTGAGTAAGTTACCACATCTGGAGAATAGCCACTAACACACAAGTTCTTCAAAAACTTATGTGCAGCCTGAGGGCCCTTTGCTTTACACAAGCCATGTATAAGAGAATTATAAGTGACATGGTTAGGAATCAATCCTTTGCGAGGCATTTCATCAAGAAGCCTCATTGCCTCATCCATCCTTTTTCTCCTACAGTAACAGTCAATCACAACATCAGCGTTGTACACCCTTGATTAGCATCATTTGTCAAAAATTTTCTCTAGCTTGATCCATTTTGTTTGAGCAGACAATTCAATTTCATCAAAGAGTTGTAAGTCACAATTCAGGCTTATTCCTTCTTTGAATCATCCTTGACTATACCATGAGCTTTTGCAACCCTTCCTTTCCTTACAAGTCCATCGACCAATATGTTGAGGTTATTAACTGTGGTTGGATGTCGCTTCAACATTTCATCTCGAGCTGCATGAAGTTCTTCCATCGGCCTGTAGCACGACATAGTTAAAGAATTGTAGTCACAACTTCGCTTTTCTCTTTGAATCATCCATATTTTCATGAGCCTTTGCAACCCTTCCTTCCTTACAAAGTCCATCAACCAATATAGTGAAGGTAATTAAGTTTGGAGTGATGTTTGCTTCCAACATTTCATTGAGCTGCATGGAAGCTTCTTCCCATCGGCCTGAATTGCACAGACCATTGATTAAAGAATTGCAAGTCACAACATCAGGCTTTATTCCTCTCTGAATCATAAATTTGACAATACCACAAGCCTTTGAGACCCTTCCACACTTACAAAGACCATCGACCACTATATTGAATGTAATTAGATCTGGCATGATGTTGGCTTTCAGCATTTTGTTAAGCAGCAAAAAGGCTTCCTTCAATCGGCTTGACATACACAGACCATTGATTAAAGAGCTGTAAGTCACAATGCTAGGAGAAATGCCTTCACTCTTCATTTTCAAGAAGAGCTCTAATGCCTCAGTAACCAATCTATCCTTACAAAGGCTGTCAATGAGCATTATATGACACCACATTAGGTTCACAACCATCCTTGACCATTCTTTTCAGAATACCAAAGGCCATACCAAAGTGCCACATTTGGTTTTTCCAATTTTACACAGACCAGTTTTTCACATATGACAGTATAGTATAGGAACTCAGGTTGATAGCCTTTTTGCAAACCATTGATCAAATAGTCCACCAGCTTATCACAATCTATCCTCTTCTACAAAAGCCCTATGGATTACGTTGTAGCGTTACTATGTTCAGGCTTGATAGCAAGTTTGAAGATTTTCCAATTAGAGAGAACCAAATCCACGCTGGTCTCACGATGGGCAAAGTCATTAGTCAAATACTATAGATACTATCGAGAGAATCTCTAGACATTCCATTCTGTTTGCATAAGAGAAAATTACAGTCTCATAACGTTTCATTGAAAAGTGCAATAATTTATTAAATTCCATAACAGGCGGTGAGGGATTACTATGAAGCATCAAATGGAAGGAAGCCAAAGCATCATCAATGTTATCGAATGAATAAGATTTGCTTTTACTTGTCGCGTGTGTACTGGTAGAAGTACTATAAGAAACGGAATCAAAAATACCCATTAGCCGATGAAGCCGAAAATTAGTAAGGCATCTGGTGGTTGTTGAGATCATCTTGGATAATATATGAAATTCAAGCGAAAGACCCAATCTTGGATAGAGTTTTTGGGACAAATTTTATAATGGCGAGAAGGAATTTGGTCTCATTTAAGGAGAGGAGAAGGGAGTGAGGGACAAAGAATAGATGTCTTGCGGAAGACAGAAGATAAGGTATTTGAATGAAAAGTTTACATGTTTTATGACAAAAAATTTTAATAGAGCAGAAAAATCTTTAATATGCTAAATTAAATTAAAATATTTGACAAAAAATATTTGCTTTTATAATTTATAATTAAAAATTATATTTTCACATGAATTTAATATTTCACATTTTCTATTGTTTATTTTATTTCATTTGAATAAATTCAAAATATATGACTATAAAATTAAAGTGTCGTATTAAATTTTGAATAGATAAATGGATTATAAATATATTTAATAAAATTTAATTTTATGCATAAATTCTTAAGACAATAGTCTAAAGATCAATATTCAATCCCCTTAAATTAAAAAAAAAAGAAAATCACTAATTATTGTAATATTCAAACCTATTAATTAGTTTTGATGGTTTCTTTAACATTCTCCAATACTAATAAAAATTTATAAATTGTATGCCATATATTAATACTTTTATTTTTGTACAAATTAATTACATCATATAAGAAATAAATTATAAATTTATAAAAATTCTACTACTAATAAATAAAGAAATAGTATTTTTTTTCATGATTATAAATTTTTTGAATTATATAAAAATTCTACTACTAAATTTATAAAAAGTTAGATATATTGACAATTGCTCATCAATAGTATCATCAAAATTATTAAAATATTAAAAGAAAGTCGAGCGGCGAGATGTCGATTGTTCAATTTTAAGTCAATTTATTTAATCTAATCTGTGAAGCTTAATCTCATCGTTCAAGTAATTGTGAAACCATCACAATAATAATAATAATAATAATAATAATAATAATGATAATAAATGTTTGTCACGACCAATAAAAATTTGGGGTATTTCAATGTTACATTATGTTGAGCAACATTTTTTTATATATATTTTGCACTCTCCCCTTCCAACATTTTTTTTCTTTTTTTATAAATTTTTAATTTATTAATAAATTTTTAATCATCTATTTTATAATTTTACTATAATAAATTTAAAGTTTTTGAATTGTATACCATAACTAAAATTTTAATCTTTGAGAGGATAATATTAAGACGTTAAATTTAACCAAATCCATGTTAAATTTATTTTTGAAGATATGGAAGAAGAGTTGTAGTACTATTAGACAAAAAAAATTTCAAATTTCGCTTTCTCTCTTTGAGTATTTTCTTTTTTCTTTTTAAATTTTTAATTTTTAATGTTTTAAACTTTCTTTTCCTTATCTAATCTATATTATACCTTAATCTAAAATTTTAATATTTAATTCTTTAAATTTTGTGAATTTCAATTTGAAAAAACTTCTGAATTTTTTTCGAATTTTGCAATTAAATGCTTTGATACTTTAATTTTTTTCTTTTTAGTTAATTTTATTACTTATTTTATATATATATATTATATATATACTATATATATTCATATACCATGCCAGTTATTTTCTTTTCATCGTATTTTCTTCATTTTTTTAATTTCGTTCACTGTGTTTTGATTTGTGTTTCTTTATTTATTTTTATCGATTATCTTTTCTTCTTTTACTTAAGTAAATTTCAATTCTTTGGTTCTTGTTTTCTTTTTTCTTTTTTCTGATTTTTTTTTTATCTTATCTTTATATATTTAATCAATATTTCTTTGTTATCTAATCATTATTAGTATATGTTAGTGAGGTATGAGAAATTATCATGTTTTGATTAGGAAATGAACGGAAGAAGCTAAATATGATCATTTTAGTATTTTTTTAACTGTATTATTATTTTTAAGCATTGTATAATGTAATTTTTTTTATTTATGCTTCAACAACAATATTATGTATATATTTTATTATTTTAATTATTATTCATTGCAATTTATATATCTATATAATTATTTTTCTTTTGTCATATTTGCTACATTTTTCAAGGTATTTGCTTATGTTTTGAGTTATTTTGTGTTTTTGCAAGAGTTTCACTAAACTGAATTTAATAATTAGGAGAGAATTAAATATATATTTTTTATTATTATTTTTACTCATTATTTTATTTTGCTATTTAGATCAAAGAGGAATTCTGTACTATTGCAGCTATTATCTAATATTTTTTTTTTGTAGCATATGAATCTCATAATACATTTTAAAATACAAAGAATTGATAAAATTAAAACTAATATATTCAATAATAAATACCTTATCATTTATAATTAAAATAATATTTTTATCATTTAGATTTTAATTTTGTTATCCAAATATTAAAAAATTATATCTAAAGAATCATATTTTCAAAATTAATTTTCATTAACAATAATTATCTATATCTATATTTCAGGTTTGAATTTTATTTTTTCATTAGATCACTTAAAATACTTTTTAATTTAATTAACTATATTTATATTTAAATTTTTAAATTTTTTTAGTTTTAAACTGAATTGTTTAGTTTTTTGTATCCATTTATTTATAATAATTATATATTTATTATTATCATCTTTATAGATGGAATTTTTTTGTATGTTTTTTAAATTTATAATTTACAAAAATAATTTACTATATTATGTCTGGACGAACTTTTGTATTACGCCTATTTTTATATATTATATACTATTATATATATATATTATTATATTATTATAATATATACTCCTTCATTTCTCTATTTTTATATGTACAACAAAAAAGTAATTTCTATTAGAATGTAAAATAATAAAGTAAAAAAACAAACCCGCACAATGCACGGACTTCCACCTAATTCTATTTAAAAATAGAATCAGTCACTAAGGGGTTTCCAACAATAAATATTACAAGAGATAATCATTCTATTGTCAATATAAATTAAAATATCAATTACTAATAATCAACTCAGCCACACCCAAATTTGATATTAGCATAAAAGTGGATTTTACAATTCAAAGGTTTGCACATTTAAAGGTGTAAATTTGATTCATTTGATAGTAGAGATTTAAAGTTGTTTCATGCTACTTCACATTGAACATATACTATTCAATATGAGGAAAATGAATAGATTTTTGATTTAGACAAGTTATGTAAATAGTGTCTAGATTTACTCTTATGGGTCCATCGATGTATTGATGATGAGTCCATTGATTTACTCATGATGGGAGTACACTCTTTTGCTTCCAGATGAAGATAATTTGAAAACTTCATTAAATTGTGTACATAATCACTCCCATAGAAAGAACAAATATATTATATTGAAGGAAAAAAAATTATAATTCATTTCACTAAAAAAGTAATGAAGGCTCAACACTACTCTGATTGATATAACTCCTAGCCTCATAATCCTGTTAGAGAAATATTTACAAATCAGAAGTTCAATAGTAACAATTATACAAGAGTATTACTGTCACGATCCGAAACCATGGGCCAGACTGGCACTAGGGCTTAGGTAAGCATAAGGTCCCTGAGTCCTGTAATTAGGCATGGCCGGTTCAATGAACCGCCGACTCGAGATGTTTAAAATTTTGAACTAGAACCGACCCTTGAACCTCCGGTTCCGATTCCGGCATGGTTCAACACGGTTTCGGCGAACTGACAGTTCAAATTATGGTTCCGATTCGGTTCTGGCATTATGCAAATTTTTTAAAAAAAAATAAAATTTTGATTCCGAATTCATGAATAAATAATAATTTTAAAATGTTTAAATTTTATTAACTAAATAAATTATTAAACAAAATTCTATTTAAATTTAGAACTATTTTACATTAAATAATTTAAAATTTTGCTATCTCTATATAGAAATTATAATTTTTTATTTTGGGGCTGTGAATTAAATTAAAATTGAAAATTTTAATTTAATTTGCCTTACGTATCCTCTTGAAAACTGTAGGAAAATCAAGCCCACGCAAGTTCTTTTTTGTATTTATTAATCTGGAAATAACCTCCAATTATTACGTTAATTTTAGTCATCGGTGCATATGTCCAGTTTCTGAGTTCCGGAAATTCTCTCATCGCTTGATTTGTTGTCTTTGGTTTCTCACGCGCTCTAGTTCCAATCTTTAACCACACCTCTTGCATTCCAATTATTTGGCATAATTTACCATGCTTAGAATCTTAATTTGGTCATCCAACCGTACTAAAAGCAATAATGTTCCAATGTACAGTAGAATTGGACAAGCAATAATTAGTCTTTTGTCATTGAGCTAAGACTGGAAGGCGATCTTTAGTCAATGCTTTTTTCAACCAAATACAAATATTTCATTTTTGTTGGGGTCTTCATGATCTCACCTTAATAACTCAATCCCATATGCTATTATATGTTCTCAATTTCTTGTGTATAATGTGAACCCTCCCCTTTGATTTTTTTGAACATTTTGCATTAGGTAATTTGTTTGTTGATTAGAAATTTAGTGGATTGTTGTAGTTTGTGGTCTGATACTTGAGGAGTGGAGGTACTTAATTTGATACTATCCTCATCAATTTGCCGGACTACTTTAAAACAATATTCGTAGAGAATACTCTGCCTCAATATTAAAAGATCATAATAAGACAAAAAAATTTCTCGATATATGCATATTATGTTTAATCTAGACAAGAAAATGCACTAATTTTTAATCCGGAATTTCAGGTCGATTTTAATTCGTTGTAACATTTTTAGTTTTCATCATGATATACCATCTATGTAAAATTCTATCTATTTTCATTTTCATTATTGGCACCTACTTATGGCCAACAATGAATGGAATTAAAATGGGATGGTAGGATAATAACACTCTAAAGTTCTCATACAATTTTCAAAACTCTTTGCAATATCTATTTTTTTTATCATGAAAAAACTATAGGTCTTCTTGGAAAGGAGTAGAGATATTGCACCTTTCATTCCTCACATGAAGAAGATCAAAATATATACAACATATACAGCTGTCAAAATATTCTCCTAATAAAAGCTAAACTACCAAAATAGAACAAAATCAAACAAACAAGGAAAGGAAAATATATTTACAAAGAAAATTCCTAAATTAGCAACCCAGATCAACGACAATCAGCCAGCAAATCAAATGACAGCAGAAACTAGCTTACAGCAGAAAGCTAGCTATAATACCCCCCCTCAAGATGGAGCATGAGGATCTTGAATGCCCATCTTGCAAAGGAGAAACTGAAATTGATCCTTTCCTAATGCTTTTGTGAAGATATCAGCTGATATCAGCTGGCTGCATTGAACTACGAACATAACTGGTGCAAATATTACCAGAAATTATCTCATTACGAATAAAATGACAATCCACTTCAATATGCTTAGTGCGCTCATGATAAACATAGTGCGCTCATGATAAACGGGATTAGCAGCGATATGTAAAGCAGCTTGATTATCGCAATACAATCGCATAGGTTCAGTATGCGTCACACCAAGAGAATTCAATAAACCTTTCAACCATTTAAGTTCACAAGCAGTAGCAGTCATAGACCGGTATTCAGCTTTAGCAAATGAGCGTGAAACTATCTGTTGTTTCTTAGTCTTCCATGAGATAGGCGAGTTACCCAATAGAATAAAATAACCCGTTAAAGAGCATCTTGTCAAGGGACAACTCGCCCAATCCGAATCACAATAAGCAATCAATTTTAAATCACAGTCAGCACGCAGCAAAATACCTTGGCCTGGATTTCCTTTTAAATATCGTACTACTCTTAAAGCAGCATCCCAATGAGCTTTCTTTGGCTATTGCATAAACTGTGCAAGAATATGCACATAGTAAGATAATTCAGGCCGGGTTATAGTCAAATAAATAAGTCGACCCACCAATTGTCTATATTGAGCAGGATTGTCGACATCATCGCTTTCAGTAAGAGCCAGCTTGTGATTTTGTTCAAGGGGAGTATGAATTGGCTTGGAACCCAATAAGCCAACTTCAGAAATCACATCCAAAGCATATTTTCGTTGACACAAGAAAATCCCATCCAAGTTTCTTGCCACTTCAATTCCTAAGAAAAATTTCAGTCCTTCATATGAAAACATTGACTCAAATAAGTTTTGAACTTTTGCACAGCGGAATCTTTATTGGAAGAAATAATAAGATCATCAACATAAATGAGAACATTCAATTGAGTACCCTTATCTTGAAAAATGTCATCAACATAAATGAGAACATTCAATTGAGTACCCTTATCTTGAAAAATGAATAAAGAGTAATCTGATAATGACTGTTTAAAACCATACTCCTTGAGAGATGTAGCCAATTTCTCAAACCAGCATCTAGGAGCTTGCCGCAAACCGTATAGAGACTTTCGAAGTCTACAAACCTTCCTTGGTGTTGAAGAAGCAAATCTAGGTGGCATCTTCATGTAAACTACTTCTTCCAAATCACCGTGTAAGAACGCATTTTGGACATCCATTTGATGAAGTTCCCAATTCTTAGCAGCTGCTACAGTAAGAAATGTGCGTACCGTCCCCATTTTTGCTGTAGGAGCTAAGGTTTCTTGATAATCAATACCTTCCACTCGATTGTTGCCAAGTATTACCAACCGTGCCTTGTACCGTTCAACACTTCCATCAGAGTTGTACTTGATTTTATACAACCATTTACTCCCAATTGCTTTCTTCCCAAGAGGCAAAGTTTCAACTGTCCATGTACCATTTTCTTCTAAAGCTTGTATTTCTTTTCTTATGGCCTCTCTCCACCGTATATCTTTGATTGCATCAGCATAAGTGCGTATATCTTTGATTGCATCAGCATAAGTGTTTGGTTCATGACCTGAAGTAATTGCTGCCAAGAAACACCGATGTTGCACAGAAAATTTATCATATCTCACATAATGTGCTAAAGGATAAGGTGTACCTGAGGAATCAGATTGGTTAGATGAGCATGTCGAGGGGCTTATTTTGGTGGCATTAATCACATAATCTTTTAAATGAATGGAAGGATGTTTGACCCTATGCCCTCTTCCCAACTGCTCTTCTATGACATCACTGCTTTCCCTTCATTTTTGTTATTTTGAATGGATTTCTGCTCTTCATGATTGCTTGTATTATTTCTATCCATACTCTCAATATTTTCCTCAGCTATGCCACCATTTAAATCCTCAACTTCATCACTGGACTCCTCAACTCTGTTATTTATACTTAAAATTTTCTCATGTGCATATGGAAATTCATTTTCAGCAAAGACAACATCCTAGATTACAAATTATTCCGGTCTCCCAAATCATACCAATCCTCCAGCCCTTCTTACCCCATTGGGATATCCAAACAAAAAACACATCGTCGACTTCGACTAGCAAATTTATCTCAAAACCCCATTGATATGTGCATAGCACAAAACAACCAAAAATCCGAATGTGTTTGTAAGAAGGAATTCGCCATAATAATCTTCATATGGAGTTTTCCCTTGCAACAATAGAGATTGGATCCTATTTAATTAAATAACCAGCTGTAGAAACACATTCTCCCCAAAATTCTATCGGCAAATTTGCTTCCAAAACGCAAAGGCTTCTCTATCGGCAAATTTGCTTCAAAACGCAAAGCTCTTGCAATATTGAGAATATGGCGATGCTTCCTTTCCACCCGTCCATTTTGTTGTGGTGTTCCTACACAAGAAGTTTGGTGCAAAATTCCATTTTCAAGAAAATAACCTTTCAAGCACATAAATTCACTTTCGTTATCACTCCGAACAATTTTCACATTTTTTCCAAATTGTCGTTCAACCATCACAAAAAAATTCTTTAGAGTACCAGCTACTGCACTTTTTCCGTTCAACAAAAATATCCACACAGCACGAGAGTAATTATCAATAACTGTTAAGAAATAAATTGCTCCACATGAAGCTGAGACTTTATAAGGTCCCCACAAATTACAATGTATCAATTCAAAACAATCTTTAGCTTTACTGTCACTAGAAATGAATACCTCTCTTGTTTGTTTTGCTCTAAAACAAGCATCACAAGTTTTATTATTTTTCCTAGCTATTCTACCAACTTCTGGAATTAATTCAACAACTTTCGAAGAGGGATGACCCATTCTTTTATGCCAAAGCTCAAAAGATCCCACAACAGCCACCTTATGAGCATGCAATGAAGCCACACATTTGAGAAAATAAAGCCCCTCTCTTTGCTCACCCGCTCCAATCAGGTTCCTCGAGTTTAGGTCCTGTATAGCACAAATCTTATTAGTGAGTTGAATAACAAACTGTGAGTCATTAAGAAGTTGTGAAACAGAAATTAAATTGCATTTTAAGTTTGGCACATATAAAACTCGTCGCAGTATCAAATCTCCTCCAAGGAATACAGTTCCTTCTTTCATTGCCATGGTCTTTTCTCCATTAGGTAATTCAACTGAACATGGCTCAATATCACGCCAATTACGTAAAAAAGCCATCGTTCCTGTCATATAATGTGAAGCGCCTGTGTCTATAATCCAAGGAAAAATTTTCTGTTTACCTGTCATCCTTTCATCAGTTCCATTTTGATGTGAACTTAACATGCCTAGCAATGTCGTCCATTGCTCATCATTCAATCCAATAAGACCTTTTCGATCTGAATCAGTAATGTTTGCACGCCCACTGTGATTTCCAATTCTTTGTCTGGCATTGGCACGAGCTCCTCCTCTTTTACCACGCCTTTGGTTTCCACCTCCACGTCCAGTCAAGTTTCCACGCGGCCTGTTACCCCACCATTCAGGATATCCTATCAGTTGAAAACAATTTGCAGCCTCATGTCCGTCTTGATTGCAATTAAAACAAATCATGCTTTTATCCTTATCCCCCCCTGAATTTCGACCTCTTGATCGAATTGCGAAACTCATGGGATTACCTCTTTCTTCCTTAGTTCGCGTAACAGTTCTTACCCGCTCTTGTTGAACAACCATGGCATAAGTACGATTTATATTGGGTAGAGGCTCGGTACTCAAAATATTAGAGCGTACCGTTCCGTATCCTTCTTCATCCAAGCCCATTAGAAATTGATGGACTCTTTCTTCTTCTCACTTTCGTTCCAATTCAATGGTCAGATTACATTTGCAACCTGTGCAAACACATGTTGGTATTTGATCATAATTGTTTATTTCATCCCATAACAATTTGAGTTTCCCAAAGTAAGAAACAATGGACTGACCATCTTGCTTACAATTTGCCAAATCTGATTTTAGTTGCTGCATTCGCAGACCATTTCCAATAGAGAATCTCTGTTTAATATCTTCCCACAAAACCTTCACATTTTCTATGTGAGAGATAGTCGAGCGAACAGTCGGTTCAATGGTGTTAAGTACCCATGAAACCAACATAGAATTAACTGTCCACCAGTCTTCTAGATCCATCGAATCATCTGCTGGTTGTTTGACAGTTCCATCAACAAAACCATATTTCTTTTTGGCTCGCAATGCAGTCCGCATAGCTCGTGCCCATTCTTCATAATTCTCACCCTTAACCATATTTCTTTTTGGCTCGCAATTGCAGTCCGCATAGCTCGTGCCCATTCTTCATAATTCTCACCCTTCAACTGAACTTGGTAATTAGTGTTAAACCTGGGTTATTCATTCGAATTAGTGTGTAAGGGGTTTGTAACTTTTCTTTTTCTATTTACCAAGAAACTCTCATCATTTTTCTTTTCCGTCAGCCATGCTCTGATACCATGAACAAACTATTAGGTTCTTGGAAAGAGAGAATTGCCTTTCATTTCTCACAGAAAGATTCAAAATGATTATACAACATATTACAGCTGTCAAAATTATTCTCCTAATAAAAGCTAAACTACCAAAATAGAACAAAATCAAACAAAAACAAGGAAAGGAAAATATATTTACAAAGAAAATTCCTTAAATTAGCAAACCCAGATTCAACGTGCAATCCAAGCCAGCAAAATCAAATGACAGCAGAAACTAAGCTAGCTGTAATAATAAATAGGCCCAATTGGTTGGATAAAGTTGAAAATTGTGATGCATGGCAATTGCATAAATCATTTTAAAGAGAATATCTTATATAATCATAAGACTCATTTAACATTTTATAAGTTGAATTCCACCTTGTTAGGAAATATCTCTTGAAAGTTTATATTTTTTTCCCATAGCAGTGAACAAAATTTTTTAAAATCTTTTCTAACATATCCATGTGTCCACTTAAATATTTAAAAGCATTTTTTTATTTGGACGTAAAAATATAAAATACATTTAATGTTGTTAATGCATCTTGAACACATAAATTTAAAATATGACATACACATCTAGTGTGAAAAAATTGTCCATCAAATTTAGGTTGATAAAGAGTTTTTAATTTATTTATTGATGCCGTATTTGCACAAGCATTATCAAAACCAATTGTAAAAAATTTTTTTAGTCAAACCATATTCTTTTAAAATAATATTTAGCATGGTAAAAATATTATGAGCGATGTGAGAGTTATCAAAAACTCTATGTGCAATAATTCTTTTTTGAATTTTTCATTCATTATCAATCCAAAGGGAAGTAACACACCCATATAAGAATGAGTTTGCCAAGCATCACACCAAATATCACAACAAATGGCAATTTTACCATTAAAATTTGCAAATAAATTTTTTAAAATTTCCTTTTCTTTTAAATAAATAGATAAAATAGTCCTTTTAAGTGTATTTCTAGGTATCTTTTTTGCTGAAGGATTTAATGCTTTTTTTTACAATAGTTATTAAATCCAATTTTTTCACCATATGAAAAAGATAATCTTCCATACAAACCATTTTAGCCATTTCAATTTTATTAGTTTCATCACTATATTTAAATAGAGGAGTGTTAGGATCACCATACCTTGATGACGATAATTGGAGTTTGAGTTAGAGTTACATCCATTCCTACCTCACTTGGATGATGTGATTTTAAATGCCTATTGAGAGTGTCATAGCCTCCTCCAAGCTTGAATACATATTCTTTTTTGTAATAATTACATCGAATCGCATTGATTTCTCCATTATCTTGAACAATTTTTGCAAAGTACTTCTTGAAAATATCTGATTTTGGTGGTTTACCTGTTGAAATATTAGGAGATATTGCTTCTTGTGGTGAATGACGACGAATATAACATTCCTCAACTAGAGTTTGATATTGAACTTCATCATTAAATTTTGCTGAAAAATCAATCAATGGATCGTTTGAATCAATTTCTTCTGCACTTTGAGCAACTCGCTTTCCCTTGGAGCTTTGTGAATTGTGTGCCATAATTTTAAATGGAATTATGGAAAAAAAATGAATGAATGGAATATGAAATTAATGGAATTTAGAATTGGATGTATGAAAATAAAGCAATATTAAATATAAGGTAAAGAGGCAGAGATACGAGATATTTTAAATTGGTTGTGAAAAAAAATAAGTTCAACTTCATCATATTTATACATATTTTTCATTTATGTAGTTTCCCAAATTGTTCCTTTATAAACAAGAAAATAACAAACTATATTTTCGGAAATTTAGTAAATTATTAATAAATAAATAATTGATTAAAAATAAAATAAAATTTTATTTACCAAAAATAAAAAAATTTAAATGTCACTCAACTTAGCCGTTGACCGTTTTTAATCTTTTTTTTTTTTTTTACACATAATTTTTTCTTTACAAATAAACTATTATTTTTTTTCTTTTTACAAATGAACTATTATACATGAATAGTCCATTGTAAAAAGAAAACAATTTTGTGTAAAAAAAAAAAAAAGTTCCAAAACGGCAGTTTGAACCCTTTTTTTCTACCAATTAAGTCAAATGATTAATGATGTTGCTTTTTTGGTTACTACTTTTTATAAAATTATGTATGATTGTGTTTCTTTTTTTCATCATAAATCAAATCAAGTGATATTAAATTTTTTTGGATAAAAAAATTTTAAGCAAAACAAATAATTTTATTTGCTGAATTCTGGTTCGAACGAACCGAAACCGCCGGTTCCAGGCCGGTTCGGTTCATTTTTTAACATTCACAGAACCTTAAACCGGCCCTGAATCGCCAATTTTCGGTTCAAAATTTTAAACCGCCGGTTCGATCTGGCCGGTTCAGGTTCATTTTTTAACATTCACATGAACCTTAACCGGCCCCTGAATCGCCAATTTCGGTTCAAAATTTTAAACCGCCGGTTTCGATCTGGTTTCGATACGGTTCGGTTCCGGTTAGAACCGAACCGGTGGCCATGCCTAAATGTATGGCCATTGATTATATGTATAACTTTCTATTTTGTATTCTTCTTTTATGTTTTCCCTTTTATTTCTATCTAAACAAAAGGAAGTAAATATTAGTAGCTTCCTTTTGCTTGATTAACCACGTCGTTACTTCATTGTATCTCATCAGCTTCAAGCAAATTACTGTTTTTAGTAATATATTTTCAATCAACAAATTTCTTTATGATAAAAAAAGGGGTTCAGGCAATTTGTTATTATTGTTTAGGGAATTATAATTTTTTTTAGAAATTCTTCTTTTTGGATTTTAATTTTTTTTTAAATTTGAATAGTCTATCAACTATAACCTACCTCTCCTTTCTCTCTATTTTCTCTAATCTTCCAACACTAGTTTTAGTTGGGAGCTGCAGTGGTAGTCCTCTACCTTCTACTTTTTCTTTTGGTTACCTTATTTTGCTTTTAATCTGTTATTCACTTTAATAAAATCATATATATTTTTTTCTATAATAGACCTGCCTTTTCCGTTTGTTTTTGTTATTGGTGTTTTGTCTCCACATTTAGAGGTCTTTTTGTCCCTTCTTTGTGAGGATTGACCCTCTATTTTGAGGATTATTACTAAATAAAAATATGATATTTGGCTTTATTTGGTGTTGGAGACTTTAGATTTTGATTTGCAGGTGTGCATCATCAAGCAATGGAGCCTGGTAGTGTAATTTGTTTCTCCATTGATTCTGTTGATGCATGGCGAAAACTCATATGTGTTTGTCATATATTGTGATAGGCTTATTCTTTATAGTACTTTTTAATATAGTTTTTATTAGGATTTTAGTATTTTTATTTACTTTATTTAGCTTTTATTTAGTTTTACTTATGTTTTTACTTAATTGTTAATTTTTGCTTCCTTTATAGTTTTGATCTTGTTTTGGAAGGTTTTTGTAGGGATTTAATTAAGAATTCGCCAAATATCAAATAAAGAAGAGTGGGGACCACAAAGCTACTACCTAACTCGAGTTCTATCCTAATTGATCAACTTATTAGACTCATAATTTGGAAGAAATACAAGATTTAATTGTTTGCTATTGTTATTCTATTTCTTCCTCAACAAGTTAGGTGGTTTTCCTAATTAGACTGAAAGAAGCCTTGTGAAGTCTATATAAAGAGAAATCTCTACACTAATTAGAGGATTCCATTCACATCACATTTATCATTCCATATTCTATTTTCTATATCGTTTCTCTTTACAAGACTTCAAGCAATCAAGTTGGAGATTAAAATTCAAGGAAGTCAATTGTCGACTAGTTTTTATTTCTAAACACTCTCAATATTCATGTTGATTATGGAAATATTTACAAGTTTATTTGGGTTTACATTATTTACTATGTTAAACTAAATTCATATATTATGGATTTGATGTAGATTAGTTTCAATTCTAATTTGTAATATTAAATTTGTTTTTCTCCCTTGAATTGATTTATTTTATTAATCACTACGGGGAGAAGGGTTTTTGGATATGAAAAATATAATAAATTACATTAGAATAATAACGTGACACGGAAGCTATATATTTTGACTCATGGAGGGGATGGGGTTTTCATAAGTTAATAACCTTAGGTTATGAATTCATAAACAATCATAAAACTTAATGATTTAATTCATGTTTGATTACGCTATTGGAAAATAGGTAATTAGACAGGGTTAAAATAGCTAATAATACATCGGGAGAGCTTATTAGCAATTTGAGGGTTGTTTCTCCTTCTTGAACAATTAAAATTGATTATGAAACTAATAGGATAAATTGGATAGAATTAAGTGAAGTCAAAATCCCTAGTAGCTTTTAATCTTTGATTTCTTTTCATCAAATTACCTTGCTTAATTTCTTTTATTCTCTTTTATTTCTTTTAATTTAATTTCTTAGAATAATTTCCCTTATTATTGTTTTTTTTGAGGGAGATTATTTATATCTTATGTATGGAGAATCCAAAATGTTTGAATTTACAATGCCTTTTAGTAAGTGAGGCAAAGAAGCAAAAGTGGGAAAATTATAATTAACTGAGAATAATCTGCTGAAACGAGCCAAGAAATTAGCTGCATGATTTCCCTCTCTATAAACATGGCAGAAAGAGACATTGGATCCCGAGACTAGATTCTTGATCTGGTTGGCCAATCGAGGCTTTGGTATATAATCTACGTGGAATGATACTTTAGTTATTCTTTGTTACTTGTTTGCAATCTCGTACACTTGCGAATTCGTCTGTAATGTTGCAAATTCTTGGGAAAGCAATCCAACAATCTAGGTACAGAAGATCCAGAGAAATTATTTTATTGTCCAAATCAATTAACAGACTAGTTGCTCTTACGAAGAGTTATATCTTTTGTCATTAATCAACTCTAAGCGAAAATATCTAATATTATATATTTTTTTAGTTTAAGTTTCATTATTCAAAAGGATATGAATTTTTTTATTTCGTTAAAAGATTAGCAAACTCTATTAGCTACTAATAAAAAAGTTTAATGTCTGGTATATATGAGTATTTGTAATTCTTCATATTAGTATCAAGAGAAAATAATTATTTCATCCATAATTATTTTCTAGGTACTAACTACTATTAGTTTACTAATAAATAATAATTAATTGCTTTTGCGTTTTTTTTAATTATTTTATCTCTTTTTATGTCCATTTTTTGGTAGGAGATTTGCAATTACTTTCTCAACTTTGACCGAACCTGTAACCTTCGTTAGCAGATTCATTTTCTGTGGTTTCCCTGATCAAACTAGAGGTTACCAAGGACCAGGAACTGACATTCTTAGCGGAGTCAATTATGCGTTAGCCATGCAGGGATTCTTGATGACTCTAGCAAAAATATTGTAATTTCAATACATAATTACTTTGCAGCTTCTATTTTTAGTGGGTTTTGCTAGATCTCAAATCATTTTGGCATTATTGTTTGGAATGATTTTTGTGTTATTTATTATTAAGTAATTATTTATAATGTTTCTTAATGATGATTTAATCATGAATCCAGTTGAGAAGTTAAATATCTCAAAGTCTGATTTTTTTTTTTTTAAATTTTTTTGGGTTTACTTGATGTCTTTCTGGGAAATAAGGCTTTTTTCACTCTCATATGCGTTAAACTGCTTCTCTGCACCCTAGTTTAGGTTTCATAAACAAGATTAAGATACAGAAACAAGTTTACTATACATAAACAGGTTGCTTTTAGTTTGTTTAGTACTTACATTGTCAATGAGTTTTGAGAATTGCCATATACTTAACTTGCAGTTAGTTGGTTCAGACATTTTAATTTGTTTATTTATTCTGTTTTGCAGGGAATCTCAAAAGAACAGGCCATAGCCATTGCAACAGGATGAATGACCAGTCTTTGATCCATCGCCACAGCTCCCACCACCACAACTAATATTAGCAACTCATTTAGACCCATCCGATCCTACAGCATTCTGGATGATAGACTTCTACATATACTCACACCGATAGTCAGTCATGATGCTATCTAGGTAGACTTTAGTTGCTTAGTAGTTTATAATTAACAACTATAAGTTTAATTAGTTAGACAATTGTATAAACTTAAGTTTAAAAAATATGGGACATACAGTTGTTTTTTTGTGAAATAAAGAATAGCATTAAATCAAAGAACTCTCGCATACAAGAATACCAAAAATATGAGAGAGAAGACTCTCCCATACTCTAAAACTAGCCTCAAAATGAGCCGCCTGAGCAAGCTCATGGGCAACTCTATTTGCGAGCCGACTAACCCAAGCTAAAGACACAACATTAGCAAGAGGCAGCAAGGACTTGGAGTCGTAAATTACCAAACCAAACTCAGAAAGGTCAAGTGCATTGCTGCTCACAGTAGAGGCAACATCTTGAGCATCAAGCTCTATCAATACATTGCCAAAGCTGTCCCTTGAGCCACGAAAGCACCTCACGAAGCCCAAGAGCTTTCAGCAAATCTTGGCTGAGATATACCCAACAGCCTACCCGTTATCCCAGCAACAAACTGGCCCTGAGCATCGCGCAGAATAGCGCCAAATCCAGCCCCCTCACCTCCATTATAAACTGCAGCATTAATATTGCACTTAACCATAGCCCTGTTGGGATTAATGCTCTGATACCACTTGTTGGATATCAGCGCAGTGATGAACTCCAAGATTGATTAATAATACCACTTGTTGGATATAAGTGTAGTGATAAACTCCAAGATTGATTAATAATTTATAACACCAAAAATAATAACGGAAAAGGCAACCAAAATAATAGTAACACAAAACACCAAATATAATTATATTAATAAGAAGCAAACATTCACAAAGCTTAAAGAAAGAATTACTTACTTGGTTTTTGTTTTGTGTTCGCTTGGTTGGTTACAAATGAGAGGAGGGGTTGTATTTATAGGCATTTCCACCTCATCAATGTACGGCTAAGATTTGTTTACAAAAATGGACGGTCTAGATTACAAGGAACATTCTAGAGTTAGATAAGATATTTTCATTACATCTCATGTGTGGAAAATTGTGGAGTATTCTAGAATGTGGGCTTGGACCTCCAACTTTGGGCTTGGGGTTTTGGGCTTTAAGCTTGCCAAGTATTTATTTTTATTGTAGTAACCCATTTTGGTGGTTATCTTTTCTAAATTAATCGGTGATATTTTAAATATTCGCCCTCAACGATTAATTTCTCTTTCTTCGTCATTCCCAATTGTTGGCGAAAATCTTCATATTTATTTATGTTTAAACTCTTTGTAAAAATATCGGCTAGTTGATCCTCCGTCTTGATATATTTCATTTTAATCTCTCCTTGTAGAACCTTCTCTCTGATAAAGTGATAGTTAACCTCCACGTGTTTTGTTTTCGCATGAAACACCGGATTCTCAGCCATTTGTATAGCCGAACGATTATCACAATTTAACGGAATTGGATAGTCGATGGGTTGATGCAGATCGTTGATGCAGATCGTTCATAAAGCTGTGAACAAACCCACCTTTCTTGAAGCTGCTGTTACGCTGGCCGATACTCCAGCTTTTGTTATGGAAAGTACACTGTAGGTTGTCTCTTCCCTGCACCAAAGAAGATTACTCCTGGAACCAAGACTAAATGCATAGCCTGTTGTCGAGCAACTTGTCGAGCGTCGAGTGTCGTGATCTCCTGCATAATCAGCATCGCAATATCTTTCCAACTTGATAATTTCACCTCTCTTGTATAAGATCCCATAATCGATTGTACTTTTGACATATCTCAATATTCTTCGAACTGCTTCCAAGTGAGCTTTCTTAGGCTTCTGCATAAACCGGCTGACTACTCCAACTGCAAAAGAAATGTCAGGCCTTGTCATAGTGAGATAGATTAGGCTTCCCACTAGTTGTTTATACATAGTAGCATCTTCGAGATCATTCCCTTCATGAGCACACAGCTTGACATTAGCATCCATTGGAGTAGATATCAGCTTGCATTTCATCATTCCAAACCTCTTCAGCAGATCTCTTGCATACTTTTGTTGTCCGAGTACAAACCTTCCTTGGGTTCTTCTATCTCCAATCCAAGGAAATGCCTGCTGAGCTTTCCTAGCTCTTTCATTTTGAAACAAGTAGCCAAATTCTCTCGGATGAGTTGAATCTCTTCGATGTTGTCGCCAGTGACTATTAAATCATCAACATATACTAGCACTATAGCTAATCTTCCTTCTCGATCTTTCACAAATAGACTAGAGTCTGCTAGTGCCATAATATATCCATTCTTGATAAGAAATTCTGTAATCTTGTCATACCAAGCCCTCGGTGCTTGTTTTAGACCATAGAGAGCTTTCCTTAGCTGGCACACATAGTTAGGATTTTCACGACTTCTGAACCCTGGTGGTTGCTCCATGTAGATTTCACGATCAACTTCACCATGTAAGAATGCATTCTTCACATCAAGAATGCATTCTTCATACAATCCATCTGCCATAAAAAGGCATGACTTGCTAACTGGCTAAAGTAGTAATACACACAGTAGTGATCTTGGCAATATGGAACTAAATGTCCTCATCATCCAAGCCATACTGCTGAGAAAATCCACGAGCAACTAGTCTTGCTTTGTATCACTCAATTGATCCATCCGGGCGAGTTTTGATTTTGTAAACAGATTTGCAAGAGATAGGTTTCACATCTTTTGGTTTTGGCACTAATTCCCATGTTTGATTTTCCTCTAAACCAGCAATTTCTTCTTCCATTGCAGTAGTCCACTCCATTTTCTTTGATGCTTCTTCATAAGTTGTTGGCTCCGTTGTCTCTGCTATAGCAGCATTTGCATATTTTGGATTAGGCCTTCTTTCTCGACCCGATCGCTAAAGTAGAGGATAATCTGGATCTTGTTCTTCTTAACTTGGCTGCTGTTGTTCGTATGCACCTATCTTCCATGGGCTCTTCGATTTCTCTTGAACTCTGGGGCTCTTCGATTTCTCTTGAACCTGGATGGCTCTCCTTGACCTTTCTCTTATGATGAACTCTCCCTCCTCCTATCTTCTTTTCAAAATTTTCTGAATTTTCTTTTGAGTCCTGGTAGTAGAGTTGCTTTCAGATGACCCACCAAGATGAAAATGTCTCATCAAAAAGACCACATTTCGTGAAAATATGGCACTTGTTAGTCTATAGGATAACAACAAATCTTCAGCCTTTTCTTTGCTCATCATAGACCAACGAATATGCACGCGAAGTGGCCTTTTTGGGTCAAAACTTGCTTCGAAGTTCATTTCTGGCAGACGAAGAACATACAATGCATCCAAAAACACGAAAATGAACTTAAGTTGGTTTAATGTTCCATAATGGGGATGTAAACTCCAGTCTTGCTTGAGGTAGTCTATTGGTGACATACACAACTGTCTTCATGCACTCTGCCCAAAATCTAGTTGGCACATTCTTTGCATGGAGCAAACTCCTACAAATGTCCACCAAGTGTCGATTCTTTCTCTCAGCAACTCCATTCTGCTGCGGTGTTCTTGGACATGTGAATTGCCTTTGAATGCCTTGCTCTTGGCAATATTTAGTGAATTCGTCAAACGTGTACTCTCCACCATTGTCGATGCGAAGACATTGTCGGTGCGAAGGCATCTAATTTTATTCCCAACTTCTTTTTCAACTTTCTTTTTGAAAGCTTTGAATTTTTCAAAAGCTTCTGACTTCTCTACCATGAAATCTATCCAAACATATCTCGAGTAGTCATCGATGAAAGTAATCATGTACCTCATATTACTATTTGTACATTGCTTGATTCTTCCAAGAACATCTGAATGTATTAACTCCAATGGCACCTTGGCTCTATGTTTTGACTCTTCAAAGGGAAGTTGGTGAGCTTTTCCACACTGGCATCCAGCACATATATTGTCTTCTCGGCATTCCAACATTCCAACTGAGGAAGACCTTTAAGCATGGACTTCTTCATCATCACCTTAAGCTTGTGATAACTAACATGTCCCAGATGAGCGTGCCACAAGTCAGCTGTCTGACATGACGTAGATTGATTCTACTCGCCGTCCTTCCATGATTGGATCTCCGATTAATTTAAGATTACGATAAACCTTAACATTATCAGGACCGAACACCACATAATTACCTGCACTTGCTATTTGTGATACAGAGAGCAAATTTTTCTTCATCCTTGGCACATTATAAACCATATGTAACTCCATTTTCTCCTTACTGGAGGGAGAAACAATGGTTGTCTTTCCAATGTGAGCTATTGGCAATCTTGTGTTATTTGCTGTATTGGCAATCTTGTGTTATTTGCTGTGACTACAACACAACCTCCATCATAATCGGATACATCCGATAATTTCTCCTTATTTCCTGTCATGTGATTAGAACTTCCGGAATCAACTATCCAATCATCATCATACTTGATTCTATCACGTACAGATATTAATGACGACTCTTACTCGGGTCCTTTCATCATCATCTCTGCTGGCTTCTATGGCCAATATTCTTCCTCCTGAACAAAGGAACTGTGAATATCCCATTCCTCTTCACTTTGTTGCTCGTTCTGGGTTGATGCTACGTTTCCTTCTACTCGTCTGCTTCGACATTCTCGGGCGAAATGTCCTCTTTTGTTGCACTTATAGCAATGGTCACTTTCTCGCCAGTCGTCTTTCCTTTGTTGTCCTCCTTTGTCCTGGCCTTGCTCTCCCTTGCTGAGATGGTCTCCACTTTTGCTTTCTCCTTCCTTGTTGATTGCTCCTTTCTTTTCCACCATCTACTCTCGCAACGTTTCAAAATTCCCTCTTTTTAGCAAAGAGAGCTTTCTCATCATCCTCCAAAGCTACTTTAGACATTTTTTCGTCCAAAGTCTCTTCATTGGACAAGATATTTTCTAACTCGTCTAAGGTTGGTTGTGTAGCCCAAGCACGAGTAGCAGTCACAAGACCCTTAAATTCAGGTCTTACACCATGGATGATGATCCTCCTCATCCTTGTCTCGTTGATCTCGTTATCTGGATCTAATTTCGAAATCTCCTCACATAAAGATTTTACTTTAGTTTTACTTTAGAAAAGTATTTGACTTAAGTGAGGTTTCGTTGCGAAGATTTTGAGACAACTCGTTTTCTAGATTGTCACCGAATTTTGCTTCGTTTCTTCTTGGCGAAAGCAGACTTGAGAATGGTCCAATGCTTCCTTTGGTGTTTTAGCGGACTTGATCCCGTTGCAATCTGCTCATCTTCTACTGTAACCTGTCAGCACATAACATCGCCTTCCCGCATTTTTGTCGTCCCACTCTTTCAGAGCTTTCGCATCCCCAACATGGTAGTTTAGATTATCTCTTCCCGATGATATCCCATTACAGTCTTGACCTATGGAGATAATAATTCTCATTCGGGGTACTGCCAAGTTCCCGTATTGTTGGCTAATTTAGCTTCTCGATGCTATTAGCAACTCCAGAAAATCCCGACATAAGGTACTGGTGTTTTCGAACACTACCAAATGCACGACGGTCCTTGACCAATCACGATCAACAAATTTTTTTTTTTTTCCCCCCCTTGCTTGTGAATCTTGTTGTCTACAGAACAAAACTGAAGTAGCACCCGACTGTAAATTTCCAGCAG
>NW_023590566.1:77252-191717 GCF_014843425.1 Jatropha curcas
GAGAGAGATCAAAACCAGTTAGACAGATCCGAGATTTAACAGTGGAAAGGATAAAGAGAGAGAACTCCACTATTATGTGTCTTGGCTAATAAAATTCTATGTAGCTCAACCGTTCATGAATAGATGAGACCTTAGACTTCTTGATACAACTAAAGGAAGATAATTAGGGCATTCGCTTCACATAGACTTGTTTCGCAAATTTGGAAACCATGCTGCAAAGATATGAAGTTTATATATAAAAAGTTCTGAAACAAGTAGGGAAGAATCCGAATCGCTCAGTGTAATTTTTGCTGCTTAGTGGGTTGTGGTAGAAAACGTAGGATTTTTCAAAGACTTTTTAAGCTAAAATTTGTATTTAATGATGCAAGTCAAGATTCAGAAATTGATTGTAGTGACATGTGTATTGATTTTTGGCTTGGCATAAATTGACGGTATAATCATATTCGAGTACAATTCTTGAGGGACCCTTTTCCCATCCTTTGCGACAAGCATACTTAGTTTGTTCGTACAAGTAGGGACAGGCGACGTGCCATTGGTTCACAGATCTACAATTGATAAATGCAAGGTTGATTGTTGAATTCTGCAAAAGAATAAATATAGCCTGTGAAGAGTGGTTCTTCAGAAATGAGACACAATTTTTTGTGACTATTAATGCGGTAAGAACAGCACGCCTAAAGAGTTATATTGGATATTACATTGGACAACCAACTAGGTGGCGGTCCAGTTCTTCTAGATCCACGAGCACACATCTGATGGTGGAGTTTTATCTGAGGAACCATCTACCACTGATAGCAAGGGAAATTCAGTCACTAGAATAATGTTGTCACGGCAATGATTCTTTTTGAACCTCAGATTGAGCCTTAAATTTATGTTAATTCAGTAATGCTTTTCCTTACCAACTTCTTTCAAATATTGCAAAAAAACCCTCTTGGGTTATAGATTTCAGGAGCAAATATATACAACAAACTTCTATAGAATATTTTCCACATATTCTAAATATATAAGGCACAGAAAAAATCCGCATTGGCGGATGATTCTTTAGTACTCAAAATTGTTAAGCCATAAAGTTCTATTGACCTGTACTTCCAATAAATTGAACTCTCCTGCTTTTCTTCACAAGTCTTAAGATTTTTCCTATAATTCGCTTTTTGTTAGACTTAATCACAAAAGCGCTTAATTGCATAAGTAACCTTTTAAATCCTAGCTCATATGGTATACTTCAGGAACTGAAATACGATGAGAATGATTGGTGCAAGGTGATAGCTTTGCACAATGGACTATAATATGTTAGATGAATTGTGTTCACATTTTTTTCAAAAGTGAGTAACCAGTCAAGCTTTTGTTAGGAACTATCTAAGAAAATCCTTTCCCATGAAGTTATTTCAATTTGCAAAGAACATTAGGACTATTCCTCTTTTGTCTTTTAATTAGGACGTTATTTCCCTTTTGTTCACTAAGTGTAATTTTGATTATATTAAGTAGTGATGCTTGTAAAACTTGCTAAAACAACTAGGCCTTCCTTATCTCCAATTAATATAAACGTTGATACCTTTGCTAACTATCATAATCACGATGTATGATGGATCTACTAAAACTGTCTCTCTTTTGGTTATATGATGGGTTGTGACCTTTTATTGATTGTTGTACGAGATGACTGGGTTTAATATTTAATGAAAGCAAAAAATGATATTTTTTTTTGTGGTTTTTAGGAACTTTGTCAATAAAATGTACTTGTAACTAAAGTTTGATGCACATGTTAAAAATCCATAAAGAGCTGATAAATGGTAACTGGAAATAACATAATACATATATTTTATCTATTTAGATTTTAATGGTTCATACACATCAATACTAGTTGTGTCAATAACTTATGCTCAAAAATGGAGTAAGCTGAAAGGAAAAATATAAGTCATTTATTAGAAGCAGCTATGGTCTCTATGTTTACTATGAATCTTCCCAAACCATAATTTGGGTGGATGGCACTATAATTGAACCTAACTGCTTACCTATCAAATTGTATGCCCTCTTTGTCTTAATTTAAACTTTTAAATCTCCTCATAGATTCTTCCCAAGGAAAAAGACTCTTATATTGTACCTCCTAAAGTCTTTCGGTTGTTGTTTGTTTTGTTCATGAGAATGGTGCTAGGCAAATTAAGCTCCTAGAGCTTGGGAAGTGTGCGTTTCTTGGTTACTATAAATACTCAAAAGGGATACAAAATATTATTATCCTCCTCATAGAAAATACTTTGGTGAGCATGCAATGTTACGTTCTTGCAAAAATTTGAGTTTTTATTTATTCCTTTCTAGTACAACTCCTTCAGGGGCAAATAATTAGATTGGAAGAGGTGATGGAAATAAACATTCCTTTCTAGTGGGATGATTCATTGTATGACAATAGATAATAAAAGAGACCAACCACCAAAACCCTCTAGGAAGATAGGATAGATTCTGATTTGAAAACTACACACCGGCAGGAGTTAATAGAGACAACAACCATAGAGCATGAGACTCTGACAATATGTACCCTCATTCAATTAATCAAAGGCCCTGAAAATAACGAAGAGCAAGAATGGTGAGTCTTCTATTACATCCCGGTTGATTCTGATATCTTAGATTCTAACACTAATTGATACTGACCATATAATATCAGTGTTGCTCTTAAAAAGAAGTTAAGAAACATGCTACTAACATCCATCTCCCATTTTATCTCCTATAATGCTCTGAGGATCACCCTCGCCATAAGAGCCCTTTATTTTATTTTGTTTGGTTCTTTGTGGTTTTCTATAGACAGGAGATTGGCACAAAGTAGGATTATAGTAGTCAAAATGGAAGGGGTACATAATGTGTTGAGGAGATAAGAGCTTTGGCAAACTGGTAGGAACATGAGATTCTTGGAATTCCCCCAGGAAAGAAAGCCAATTGGAATGTTTGGCATACTTCAAATTTTGACGGCTCAAAAAAAGCCTATTTTCCCGGATTGCAAACAGTCCGGCCGGACCGGAGGCCATTTTGAAATTTACTGGGAAGTATGCCATTTATGGCACTTATAAAAACGTTCCGGGACGTCGCAAGGGGTACCTCGAAGGTTACTCCCAGAATATAATTTTTGGAGAAGGTAACGAAACTCCCGAAAAACGCTATCGAGAATGAACAAAACTAAGCGAGCTGGACAGGGGTTGTTCGTTGGTTCTGAGTGCCCGTCAAACAGCGGTTCCACCACCGCCCCCTCCTCGCCCCGGGTTGTGAACCGCCCTCCACCGGCCGGTTCGTGCACCCACCCCCCCCTTCTCCAGGGTGGTCATGAATCGCGCCGCCTCCTAACGGCCTGTTAATTTTTTTTACCTATAAATACATGCGCCGATTTCGTCATTTTTACTCATCAGTCTGTGTTGACGGACGCTCTCCTAATGGACCCTTAACGCTCCTTTGCCCGGTTTCCTGTATATACTCTAGCTGAGTTCTCTGCATTTTCCATTTAAGCTTTTATGATGCTTTCTTGCTTTGTTAAATATGGTATCACAAGTTAAAATTAACTTGTAATTAAATCACCGAACGTTCGTAACATTATGAGGACTTATAACCTGGAGCTAAGAAGTGGATGACCTGACACTGACTCAGAGGTTAAATCAAACGGAATTCTGCCCATTTTAAAATGAGTAGACTATCCGCTATCGTATCACTAGACTCGAGGCGACGATCCAACTCCAAAATAATGTATTAACGAGCGCGGCGGGCATTCAATGATTCACGTCTATCCAAATAGCAATAAAATACAGAACTGCCGGTAAGCAATTAAATAGTCGATTAAAAAGATCTTACAATCGCACGCGGTTAAGATAAAATAAGTTGCGTGGTACGGTCACACACACGCTAAAATCTCCTCGACTAATAAATCGGGTCTAAAGTAATCTAAGATCACTATCAATAGACTATAGGATATATTGGATCACCTTTGTGATTTTCTGAACAGTCGGGATCTATATTCCCAAATTTTAATGCAATGGTATTGTGGCTAAAAGGCCTTAATTAGACCCACTGTTTTTTGGCAAATAAAAATTGCATATAAATGAAGAATCCGGTGCAAGTCGTCCAATTAATCACTTTTGGTCAAAACGAGGTAATTTGCCTATATAAGTAAGATTAACCATTTTTTTAGCTGACAAGAATAATGGATTAAAATCGGGTGCCGTTTGATAAAATGCTCTGGAAGAATCAACACACAATCTTTTTGGCTAAAAAGAGTCGCTTAAATCAATCCAATTTTGTGCGACAATATCTGCCGCATAAGCAAACGACACTTTGCAAACGATTGCCTAAATCAACAAGCCATTTTATAAAAGCCTTCAAATAATTCACTTTGGGGCAAATCCAATTATGCCTAGAAGAGAGTCAACCTTTGGCAAAAATCAATTGCTAAATATCAATCATGTTTTGGCTATAAAAAAGCCCATTAAATCACCGACTTTTGGCATACAAACGCACTAAATCAGACATGTCTCTAAATGAGATATCTTTTGGACAAAAATGCTAATAACACACAATGCAGCGACAGAGAGAGAGAGCGAGAGCTCGATCTGCATTAAGGCATGACCCACTATCAAAAGCCCTTAAAAAAAAGGCCTAACGAACCTATCGTCGTACTTTGATCGATCCATTTAATACGAAGTACGTAGGGAGCGTCTTGGATTCTAATCCGAGCGGGAGGAGCAATAGAAATCACTTAAAACAGAATTCGATTGGTCCAATTACATATTTACCTTGAGAGTGCGATCATATGGTTAGGCTTAGTATAATCCTGACATGGTCATAGGATCCCACCTCGTCGGTCGGGTTCGCAAACTATGCCTTAAACAGGGATATATTAATGTAGACGAGCTTAATACAGGCCTACAGTGTAAAATTGGAGTCAACCAGGGGTTTCTTTTCCAGTTACCTCTAGAGAGAGAGAGTTAAATAGGTTGGCGACATCGACACATTTTCTACGGAGGTACGAGTCTGCCATTAGTCATATTCATTATATCCTATTTGGGGAAGGGGTTCACAGATGTAATGGGTGTTCACAGTTAAACAAATAGGAAGATGTTTCAATTGGAGAAATAAAAGGCAGATTGGTAAGCCAAAGGGTTCAAGTCACACCTGCAGAGTTGATTATTAGAAAACATTTGCCGCTGTATGCGCCAAGATGAACACATTAGATATTTCTTATTCCGAGCTGTGACAGACCAATCTTTGACTGGGAGTGAGCGTCATATTGATGTTAAATATTGTTTTTTCTACATGGTGATAGAGAACAGAGGTGTAATACATTGGAGAATTTCACCCTATGATTTTGATGATGACAAGACCAGAGGGAAGAGTTTGCAAGCTGAAGAAGTCATTATAGATGGACTAAAGCAGTCACCAAAGAGCATGGTTTGAAAAGGTTATAGTAAAGTTATGCGTTTCCTAGAGAAGTACATTCAGAGCGATGCTTGTTGACGTTCGACCTTTCGAACAAACTAATAAAGGTTATTCTTGGAAAGAGGAGAATTGCCTTCAATTATCTACAAGATAGCTGGGCGAGTGAAAGATCAACAAATCATACAACATATTATCCGCATCAAAATATTCTCCAAATAAAAAGCTAAACTACCACAAATCAGAACATATATATACGAACAAGGAAAAGGCAACAATATATTATAATAGGAGAATTCTAAAATTTGACCGCAAACCTAAATCAAATGGCAATTCAGCGCAAGTTGCCACCAAGTAAAATTATGGCAATTGACCATAAAGAATTCAAATGACAGTAAGAAAGCTAGTTTGGAAATACCCCCCCCTCCCCCTCAAGGGTAGCATACGATAGAGAATCTTGAAATGCCATTTGGCAAAGAGAAACTGAAATTGATCCGTTTCCTAATGCCTTTTGGTGAAAAGATATACAGCTGGCTGCATTGAACTACGAACATAAGCTGTGCAAATATTACCCCAGAGAAATTATCATCATTGACAAAATCCAATTGACATCCCCACTCAATATGCCTCTTAGTGCGCTCATGATAAACGGGCCATTAGCCAGCGAGATAGTGTAAAGCAAGCATTGATATTCGTGCATACAATCGCATAGGTGTTATCGGTAAGCGTCACACCAAGAGAATTTCAAATAAACCTTTCGAACCATTTAGAGATTCCACAAATTTCATGTAGCGAGGTACATGTAGAGCTCAGATATCTAAGCAAGTCAGCCCCAGCATGACATGAACCGTTGTTTTTCTTAGTCCTTCCATGAATAGGCGAGTACCCAACAGAAAAAATAACCTGTTAACAGAGCGTCTTGTCAAGACAACTCGCCTAATCCGAAATCACAATAAGCATCAAAATTTTAAATCACAGTCAGCACGTAGCAAAATACCTTGGCCTGGATTTTCCTTTTTAAATATATCGCACTACTCTTAAAACAGCATCCCAAATTAAGGCCTGTTGGCAATTAGAACTGGCAAGAATGCACAGAGTAAGAATAATTCAGGCCGAGTTATAGTCAAATAGAATAAAGTCGCCCACCAAAAAACGAACGTCTATATTGAGCGGTTTTGTCGACCATCATCGCTTTCAGTAGAGCTAGCTTGTGATTTTATTCAAGGGGAGTAATGAATGGCTTGAAACCCCACAAAGCCAACTTCAATAAAATCACATCCAAGCATATTTTCATTGACAACAGGGTAAAAATCCCATCCCAGTTTCTGCCACTTTAATTACCTAAGAAATAATTTCAGGCTTACCCAATGTACTTCATATGAAAACATTGACTGAAATAATTTTTGAACCTTTTGCACAGCGGAATCTTTATAGAAAAAATAATGAGATCAAATCAACATAAAATCGAGAACATTTTCAAATTGCATTACCCTTAATCTTGAAAAATTGGTATAAAGACGTTCGCGCATGGCACTGTTTAAAACCATACCTCCTTAGACGATCGTAAATTTCTCAAACCGACAGCATTAGGAGCTTGTCGCAACTATAGAGACTTCTCGAGAAGTCTACAAACCTTCCTTATGTTGAAGAAGCAAATCCAAGTGATGTCTACCATGTAAACTACTTCTTCCCAAATCACCATGTACAGAACGCATTTTTGGCCATCCATTTGATGAACGTTCCCAATTCTTTAGCAGCTAAATGCAAGAAATGTGCGTATGTCCCCATTCTGCGTAGGAGAGAAGGTTTCTTGATAATTCCCAATACCTTCCACTTGAATTGTTTGCCAAAGTATTACCAACCGGCCTTGTACCGTTCAAATCACTTTCCACAGAAGTTGTACTTGATTTTAATACACCCGCGTTTGCTCCCAATTTTGCTTTCTTCCCAGGAGGCAAAGTTTAACTGTCCATTTGTATCCATTTTTTTCTTCTAATGCTTGTTATTTCTTTCTCATGCGCCCCTCTCTCCCTCGTATAATCTTTGATTGCATCATCAGCATAAGTGTTTGTTCATGACCCTGAAGTAATTGCTGGCCGAAGAACACCGGTAGGTTTGAGCACACCAAAAATTTATCAATATCTCACATAAATGTGCCTAAAGGATAAAGTGTACCTGAGGAAATCAATTCGGTTAGATGAGCCGTCGAGAGCCTATTTCTGGTGCGCATTAACCACATACCATCTCTCTTAAATGAAATGCGAAGAACTGTGAAACCACCCGACCTGACAAAAGGGCGATCCTAAGCTGGACGGGCTAGAGCGAAAAGCTACCTGGCTAGCTTTGCTAGGCATTGGCAAGACTAGCTAGCGTGTAATGGAATGCAGGGACACAGGATATGAAATCGCATCACATACGAAAAAAGGGGGAAACTAATCATAAAGCGGTGTCCTTTTGGTGGAGATGGCTGGAAGAGTGTGGAAGACTACATAGGTTAAGCGTCCCCTTAAACTAGAAATCTTCAGGATGGGTAACCTCCTGGGAAGTTTTCCATTACACCTGTTGGGAACAAAACAGGTAGCAGGCCTATGCCATCATTGTAAAATGGCGAATTTGGCTTGATCCAAAGTGGACAATTCCTTTGGTGATTAGAGTTGAGGGTGATGACAGTTGTGTAATTCAGTAGCCTGACCCCCTCCAGTTATATAAGTATGAGTTCGAGGACACGAACCAATGCGGAAGTTGGTGGTGCCTGTGAACATCCTTGATCGGTCCCGGCAATAGCGATCTCTCTAAGAAGGGCGGGTTAGACGCAAGCCTCCTGGCTAGCTTCTGAATGGCCAGGCCTAGCTCAGGGCTAGTGAATGCAGGAACACATATGCATCAAATCATATACTCAGTATAAAAGGGAAAAACTAAAATCCATAAGAGGCGCCTTTTGGTGAGAGTTGGCTGGAAGAGTTGGAAAAGACACCTCCAGGTTAAAGCGTGCTCGCTTAACAGAAATCTCATGATGGGGAAACCACGACCTCAATGGAAGTTCCATTTCATTCTGCGGGAATAAAAACCGTCAGGTCTCGCCATCTTGTAGGGCGACTTTGGCTTGATCCAAAGTGGATAATTCCTCTCCCTGGTGAGTAGAGTTTCGGGTGTGACACAGGCACGTTTTAGTAGAACTCTAGCCCCTCTTCCCAATGCTCTCTAGTGCACCACTAACACTGAGCTTTCTGTTCTATGCCGTTCCTGCTTATTATTGAATGGATTCTCCTCTTCATGAATCTGTACGGACTTTCCTACCACTCTCCTAACTATTTAGCTCAGCATGCCACATTCTAAAGTGAATAATATCGATTATGAACGACGCTGTGTCAGTGCTACCTGAGAGCCGGCGCACTCAACACGAGTGCTGATAAGAACCAGAGAAATTTCTCATGTGCATATGGGACATTCATTTCCTCAGCAAGACAACAATCCTAAATAACAAACAAGTTTAACGATTCCTCTTATGTGATGATCTCAGCGAGAAGCATGAGAGCACATCACATCCCACACGACAAACCACACCACACACAATTAAGCACGGTTTGACCGCTAGAAGTCGGAGAACGAACCACTCAGCTACGTTAGTCTGTAACGGAGCGCTAGCCACACGGTAGCATTCAGCTATGTCGCGAACGCCATAGCACTGCACAGCTGAGATTGTGAGGCTGCCATATAGTCGAAAACCAACACATCAAAAATCCGCAAATCGGTGATGTAAGAAGGACACTCCGCCAAAGAACACTAATCTCCAAATGGAGTTTTCCACTTGCAACAAAGACGATAATCTCCTAAATTAAATAAAAAACCAGACTGCTAAAGCAACACACTGTGCCGCTCGAGCTATCACACGGATGGAGAAGGGAGTTGCTTGCAACACACGCAAGATTCTTAACACGGATAATATTGAAGAATATGGCGAGCTTCCTTTCCACCCCGTCCCATTTTAATGGTGGGGATGGCACTTCCTAACTACAAGCAAGTTTGGTGAAAAGTGTTTCCGTATTTCAAACCACGTATATCAACTCTGATAAAGAGCAAGCAGATCATAAAGAAAGTCTACTCGGAGAGGATAGAAGCCAAGACATTAATCAAGAGTGTATACTAGAAGTGGTTGATAAATACGACAACCAGCGAGTACCATCATCATAGATAACACACTGCGAGAGGAGATGATCACACTCAGAGGCATTAGCTATTAGAGAGCATAAGTACGTTCAAGCCAAAAATAGTCCACACAACACGAAGAGTAAGTCATCAATAATTGGTTAAGAAAATAAATTGCTCCCACATGAAAGCTGGGATTTTATAAGGTCCCCACAAATACAATGTTAAATCAATTAAAAACAAATCTTTACTTTACTGTCACTAGAAAATGAATAACCTCTCTTGTTTATTTTGCTCTAAAACAAGCATCACAAGTTTATATTATTTTTCCTAGCTATTCTAGCAATTTTTGGAATTAATTCAACAACTTTAGAAGAGGGATGACCCATTCTTTTATACAAAAGCTCAAAACACCCACAACAGCCCCGTTATGAGCACGCCAATGAAGCCAACACCTTTGGAGAAAATAAAGCCCTCCTTGCTCACCTGCTCCAATCAGTTCCTCGAGTTTAGGTCCTGTATATGCAACAAATCTTATTAGTGATTGAATAACAAACTGTGAGTCATTAAGGAAAGTTTTGAATAGAAATCAAACTTGCATTTTAAGTTGGGCACATAAAAACTCGTCGCAATATCAAATAAATCTACAGGAGGAGGAGCATATCCATGCTTTTCATGTGGCCATCAGGTAGGTTCCTCTCTCTCACAGGTTTAATTCCCAACTGAACATGCTCAATATCAACGCCAATTACGCAAAAAAGCCATGCATAATCCTCGTCATATGATGAGCAACCGCATTGTGTACTATAATCCGAAGGAAAAAGTAACGTCTGTTACTCTGCATCAACACTTATACAATAGTCAGTGCCATATACTCAGATTTGAACTCAAAAACATGCTAACAAATGTCGTCCATTGCTCCATCATTCAATCCAAATACAGACGCATTTTCGAGACCGAATCGCATAACGTTGCACGCCCACTGTCATTTCCAATTCTTGTGTGGCATTATAAGCTATGAGCTCCGTCCTCTTTTTATAACCGGACGCCTTTGGTTTTACCACTTTCCACGTCCAGAAATCAAAGTTTTACCACGACGGCCCTATATAACCTAAACCATTCAAGATATCCTATCAGTTGAAAACAAATTTGGCATCACTCATGTCCATGCTTTGATTTGCAATAGAACAAATCATCTTTAATCCCACTTATTCCCCCACTGAATTTCGACAACAGATCGAATTGCGAAAACTCATGGGATACCTGCTTTCTCCTAGTTCGCGTAATAGTTTCCTTACCGCGTTGTCTATTGAACATACCATGCAATAAGCACGATTTACATTAGGTAGAGGCTCGGTACTTTTTCATAATGGCTCGGTACTCAAAATATTAGAGCGTACCGTTCCGTATCCTTCTTCATCCAAGCCCATTAGAAATTGATGGACTCTTTCTTCTTCTCGCTTTCGTTCCAATTCAATGGTCAGATTACATTTGCAACATGTGCAAACACATGTTGGTATTTGATCATAATTGTTTATTTCATCCCATAACAATTTGAGTCTCCCAAAGTAAAAGACAATGGACTGACCATCTTGCTTACAATTTGCCAAATCTGATCTTAGTTGCTGCATTCGCGGACCATTTCCAATTGAGAATCTCTGTTTAATATCTTCCCACAAAACCTTCACATTTTTTATGTGAGAGATAGTCGAGCAAAGAGTCGGTTCAATGGTGTTAAGTACCCACGAAACCAACATAGAATTAACTATCCACTAGTCTTCTAGATCCGTCGAATCTTCTGCTGGTTGTTTGATAGTTCCATCAACAAAACCATATTTCTTTTTGGCTCGCAATGCAGTCCGCATAGCTCGTGCCCATTCTTTATAATTCTCACCCTTCAACTGAACTTCGGTAATCAAGTTACCTGGGCTATCATTCGAATTCAGTGTGTAAGGGTTGTAACTTTTCTTTTCTATTCCAGAACTCTCATCATTTTTCTTTCCGTCAGCCATGGCTCTGATACCATGAACAAACTATAGGTTTCTTGGAAAGAGAGAATTGCCTTTCATTATCACAGAAAGATCAAAATAATCTATCATTCGAATTCAGTGTGTAAGGGTTGTAACTTTTCTTTTCTATTCCAGAACTCTCATCATTTTTCTTTCCGTCAGCCATGGCTCTGATACCATGAACAAACTATAGGTTTCTTGGAAAGAGAGAATTGCCTTTCATTATCACAGAAAGATCAAAATATATACAACATATACCGCTATCAAAATATTCTCCTAATAAAAGCTAAACTACCAAAATAGAACAAAATCAAACAAACAAGGAAAGGAAAAATATATTTACATAGAAATTCCTAAATTAGCAACCCAAATCAACGGCAGTCAGCCAATTGCCACCTAAATTAATGGCAATGACCATGCAAATCAAATGACAGTAGAAAGCTAGCTGTAATAACCTTGTTCATTAAACACCATGAAGGTAAGATCACATTACTTATTATTTATATTAATGATATAGTGATAACTGAAAATAATGAAGAAGAAATGACTCACTTAAGAAGTTTGTTAGCTAGGGAGTTTAAGATTAAGGATTTGGAAATTTTGAGATATTTCCTTGGGATAGAAGTTGCCAAATCTGAAAAAGGAATTTTTATTTTCAAAGGAAGTACATCCTTGATCTTTTTAATGAAATTGGTATGTTGGGATGTAAACCTGCAGAATCACCTATTGAAGCTAATTATAAGCTTTAAACTGGAGTAGGAAGTTCGATTGATGTAGGCAGGTATTAGAGATTGGTTGGAAGGTTGATTTATCTTGCCCATACTAGACAAAGTATTATTTATACTGAAAGTTTAGTGAGTTAGTACATGCATGATCCTCAGGAGTCTCACTTAAAAGTTGTACATCGGATTCTAAGATATTTAATATCAGCTCTAGGTAAAGGAGTTTTATTTTCTAAACTTGGCCATTTGACAATAAAAGGCTATATAGATGCAGATTGGGCTGGTTCCTTTGATGATAGGAGATCAACCTCAGGTTATTGTGTTTTTATTAGAGGAAACCTGTTCACATGGAGAAGCAAGAAGCAGGCTGCTGTTGCAAGGTCCTGTGCAGAAACTAAATATAGAACTATGACACAGGGAATCTATGAACTCCTATGGTTGTGTAGATTAATGGAAGAGTTGAAGTTGGTTGAAACAACAAAATATATCCTTGTTTTGTGATAGTAAAGCAACCATCATATTATTTATAATCCAATCTAGCATGATCGAACTAAACATATAAACATTGATCGTCACTTTATAAAAGACAAGATAGTCGAGGGTTTCATAAGTGTCTCTTATCTAGCTTCAAAAGAGCAACTAGCTGATGTTTTTACAAAGGGTTTAAATAGCAAGTTGTTTCATCCTTTAGTTTATAAGTTGGGCATGTGTAATATCTATGCATCAACTTGAGGGGGAGTGTTAAAATTTTTATAATTAAAGTAAATATTGTCTTTTCTAGTTTAGACTTATTTTCTATTTAGATTACTTCCTGTATAGGAACGATTTTTTTGTATATATATTGTGTAGATTGTAAATTCATAACACAATATAGAGAAATAAAAACTCTCTTTTTCAAAACTACAAATAACTTTAGATTCAATTTAGCTAATGAAAATTTTCAAAACTGGAGGGAAAATAGGAATGCTTAAAATAACTTACAAACTTGTATCAATATAAGTTAGATTGTTTGAATTGTTTATTTGTAATAAAATGATTGTTTTCTATATTTTTTATGTTTAACTTGTTACCTTGTAAACAATTTCTCAAAAATAATTTGTTGTTTAATTGATTTTGTGGTTTTGATATAAATGCTTATTTTTTCATTTATGATCAAATTATATGATTAGCATATTTTATTAATAGTCAAAGAAGTGCAACCTCAAAAAATAAAGGGAAAATGCTACATAATGACAATAGTTCTGGAAGGTTTTGTGTTAGATGGACAAATGCTGAAGACACCGCTTTAGTTTCATGGTTGGTGGATCTTGTTAATATGGGTGGACGAAAATAAGATAATGGTCAATTTAAATCTAGCTACCAGCTTCAGATAGAGAAGATGAAATATAAGGTTCATAATTGTCAAATGAAAGCTTCGTTTGTTTCCGTAAAATAACTTATAGGAAAATATTTTCCATTATTTTCTATTGTTTGGGGCATTCAGAAAAATAATTCAACAGAAAATATTTTGCTAGTCAAAGGAAAATTAAGTCATTTTTAAAAAAAATAACTTCTCATTTTCGAGAGCGTAAAACATTTTCCAGACATTGACAAACTTATTATAACCTTATAAAATATATTTTTTAATTTATTAATCATCGATAGCCACTACCACCAATTACTGTTCACCACTGGTCACCGACAACTTTTATAATTTACCTTTTATTTTTGCATTCTTCTTTTATTTAACAATAAAATTTTTCAAATACGAAATTTCTATTAATATTAATATTTTTATAGTCTTCTGAGTTAAAAATTTTAATATTTTTAACTAATTTTCAATATTGCAACCAAACAACGCAAAGTAAGTCATTTGAAAATATTTTTCAAAGAAAACATTTTCCTTGGAAAATATTTTTCAAAAGTAAGTTATTTTTTGGAAACAAAGAAAGCCTAAAGCCTAAAGTATCGTGCAATTGCTGAAATGAGAGGTCCACGGTGCAGTGGATTTGGATGGAATGAAAGAGCTAAGTGCATCACTAGTGACGATGAAGTTTGGGAGAATTGGGTTGATGTATTATTGTTAAAACTTGTTTTTACTTTTAGAAAGTGCATTTGACTCGTCCACATATATCAATCACTAAAAAAATTTAATTTTATGCAGAGTTATCGAGATTGAGGAACAAACCATTTCCTTTTTGTAATGAATTAGATTATGTTTATGGAAAAGACAGAGCTATAGGAGAAAGTGCCTAAAATTTTAGCCGATGCAATAAAAGATATTGAGTTGAAGGAGCAAGAACAACAAAGTGATTATGAATCATGTCCTGCACTAATTTTGAATGTCGAGGTAGGTAATGAGCAAGAAGAAACAAGTGCTTCACCTCTACATGCATTTTCTCATTTTGCTCAAATAACATATGTTGCACCATCAAACACTGAAAATAAAAGAAGAAAGATAGATATAATGGAAGTTATTCAAGAATTTTCTAATCAAATGGATAAATCAGGTAACTTGATGTTTGTTATTGGAGAACATATTAGGAGACTTGCTAAGTGTTTTAAGCATGAGTCTAAAAGGGCAGAAAGAAGAATGATTGTTAATGCTGAGTAAATGAATATCGAAGGCTTATCTCAACAGGATATTATTAAGGTAGGAAGAAAGATTGCACTTGATACCATGTAGATTGATTACTTTTTTTAGTTTGTCAGAGGATTTTAACAAGACTTATGTACTTAGTTTATAACTCCTTGAAAATCTATAATTTACTAGGACTATTTTTTGTTATGATTGTTAATGCTAAGACTTGTTTATATAATATAAAGGCAAATGATATAGTAGCAACTAAGCAATAGTTTTTATGTATCTGAAGTTATATATGTATATTTTGGGTGCAAAAATGGTTATATATATGGCTAAAGTTGTATTATTTTGGTTGCTAAAATTATGATAATATAATTTTAATTATTATTATGTGATAAAAAAAAATTATAAGGTGAGTTGAATTGTAGATTTTATGGTAGGTGTTTTATTAAATTATTGTAAATTATTATTTTTCAATGAAATATTTTTAATTATTATTTTATAAATATTATAAGGGTATTCTTGCATTTCTAACGTCCTATTTAACTAATACAATTTTACTTTTCGAGAATTCAGTATATTAACCAAACACAATTATATTAGACTTGCCGAAAAATAAATTGAAATGAACCAAACGAGACGTTTTAATTTATGATGGTTTTTAAAATTACTCTTCTATTCCCTTCTTAAATTAGATCAAATAAAAATTCATTTCCACTTTTCCTTCACGCGATCCCATGATCTCCATCCCCTTTCTGTCGTCGTATGGTTATCCCCACCAACCAACAGCTAATGCTTGATGTTCAGGACACCTAGCCTTTTTTTTTCCTTCCATCTAAATCGCTTGTTCCACATCGAACCTGCCTTAAAGGTCATTCTTCGCCCATTCACAAAAGCTACATTAAATTAGTCGCCGATTTTCGATCAACTAGTTGAAGGAATGGCTGACAACTAGGTTAAGCGTGAACTGTCGATGATCCGACTCGTAGGAAAATATCCTTTCAACAGTGAAGCACATTTAATTCCTCTCATGCACCATGAGTTCATAACTCCAGTTCCTCTCCATTATGTTCGAGACCACGGTCCTTTACGTGGTCTTGTAGTCATCGAAGTAGCATTTGGTGTTGTACTCGAAGTAATTTGTCCATTTTAACTTTGAAACTCACAGGTAAAACTCTCACCAATATTCAAGAAAAATTTTAAAAAAAAATTAAAAAATTAAATCGAAAATCGAAAAAGTATCTTAACAAGTTCGTTGCTAGTTTTTTTGCCTCATATTATGCTTGGTTACAATAATGATTTTAGAGAATTTATGAAGGAGTACATTGCCAGATTTGGATATGGGAAACCTAAATTAGCTCATCAAGCACAAAATGAAGAGAAAATGCTTACAAAAATGGAGCATGGTGGTCTTACAGAAACAAGATTGTATTCTGTTTTGTTGATGTTGGAAGGTTCCACCTCTAGTCCTTCAATTGATGGAAGTTGCATTTGGTGCACTCCTCAGAATCTTATTTACAAGAAGTTTTAATACTTCTCTTTTGATTTTAATTTTAATTTTAATTTTGTAGATTTTTTGTTTAGATAATCGAAAAAAGTGTTCTTACAATCATGGTTTTTGGGATTTAAGATAGTAGAGGAAAGCAAATAAAAAGCTGATGCAGCCATTTTTTTAATGATTTGCTAAAAAAATAATTCCACATCACTAAATGGCCAGTACTTCATCGGCCAATTGGTAAAAAAAACTTGTATCACTCCAATAGAATACAAATTAGGGTATATGGACAATTAAAAACTATCATTCAGGCACAACGGGTGATAATAAGTCTAAGATTAAGTTAATTAATTGGCCAATGCATAATTTCCTCTTTGAACTTCTACTAAATAACATTTTGTACCCTTTTACTTTGTGAAAGACCTCTTGTCCATCTTAACTTTTATTTTTTATAACTATTTTACACATTGCCAATTTTAAGCTCGTACGTGAATTATAATCGCGTTGACGTATCATAAATAATTAAAATGTAATCTATTGATACGCCATGTTGGATTCCACGTGTCTAAGAAATAACAGAGAGAGAAAAACTACCGGGTATTATAGTTTTGTTTTTTATGGTTATTTGGTAGAGTTTGTCGTTATAGGAAAAGGAATGACGTGTGAAATGAGGTTTTTTGATATTTTGGTATTTTGAAAGTAGGTACTGTTGGAAATTTTTGGTCTTTTGAGATTGACTTTTGCAAGCAAATGTAGTTACCTCATATCTGAAACAAACACACTGATTTCATGAGTCCGTAAACCTCCATTATTAAAAAAAAAAAAAAAAAAAAAAAAAAAAAAAAAAAAAAAAAGATTGACTTGCAAGCAAATGTAGTTACCCCCTTCCATATCTGAATAAACAAACACATAGCTGATTTCAGTGAGGAGTCCGTAAACTCCATTATTAAAAAAAAAAAAAAAAAAAAAAAAAAAAAAAAAAAAAAAAAAAAAAAAAAAAAAAAAAAAAAAGAAGATCAAAATCAAAGATTACTTACCCTATATCCCCTACAACCAAAAAACCTCCTCCCTAGATTTGCATTAGTGCAAGAGAACTTAATTACAGCTACCTGACGCAATTGCAACTCAAAATTAGGAACTCTCATGTGAATTCCATCTAATTACAAGAACCCTAATATATGTTGGTGGGAGAATTGAAATAGTAGAGAAAGAACAAGCTTGAGATGATGATAGATTTGTTTGATTGAGGCGCTCCATTTAAGCAACTGAAGTTTAATTCGACGTTGTTTCTTACACTTAAGATTAAAAATTACTGTTCACGCTCTCTTTGTATTTCACACTTCATTAAGGGGTAAAATAACTATAAAAAATAAAAGTTAAAAGTCTTTCGCAAAGTTAAGGGACACAAATGATTATTTGATGAAAGTTTAGAGAGAAAATTATGCATTTGGCCCTAATTAATTAGTTAATTCTTGAGTTTTCATCAAAATTATAACTATTAACCATTAATTATTAATTAATTCCCGCATAATATTTAACCATATTAAACTATTTAGTTTTTTTTTCGTCAAAAATGCTATTGTCATTAAATATCCTTTAATATTTAGAGTCTATTTGGTTTAACTAATTCATTTAGCTGATAGTTATTTCGTATAACTAATTCAAAAAAAGTCGAACTAATTTATACAAAGTCTCAGTCGGCTGTTATTTCTAAGATTCTGGGTCTAGTTGGTGCTTGGTTCCACCGCCTGTAATTATTTTGTTTGTTCATTGAGATGGAGTTCGTCGTTATTAGCTTTTGGTGAACCCGTCTCTGAAGAAGACGAAGAAGTTTGGTCTGTCTCATTAAATTAAGGGCAATTATGCCTTTTCCTTGTGATTGACACTTCATTTAATTTTTTTCCCATGTCAGCACATTCGTGGCAGTCCATATTTGCAGGTGGACAAATGTAGGGTCCATTTTCAGTAAGTCAGATTTCCCATATCCTATTCAGCTTGATTGCATTTTTCAGCAAACAGACACTTAATTGCATTTTTTAAAGTTAAAAACACTTAATTATAAATGTTTTCGATAAACAAAACAGCAAAAGCTGGAAATTTCAGATTTTTTTTTTTTTTTTTTTTTTTGATTTTTTTTTTTTTTTTTTTTTTGAGGAAAGAAAATTCAGGCACTAAATATATCATTATCCAGTTAACAAATTAATGTGACAAAAAAAGAAGTTCAATAATACAGAACAAAATAAGTCTAAAGTGAAATTTTAAAAAAAAAAAAATTCAATTTTTTTTTTTTTTTTTTTTTTGAGGAAAGAAAATTCAGGCACTAAATATATCATTATCCAGTTAACAAATTTATGTGACAAAAAAAGAGTTCAATAATACAGAACAAAATAATGTCTAAATGAAATTTTAAAAAAAAAAAATTCAATAGTGAAAGCCTCAGGAAACTCAAAACAAAGGACAATGTTACGTAAACAATAATATAATATGCAAAAATTAAGAATTTACAATTGCCAAACCTTAAATAAAAGCAATACACGTAAAACAAAAAATAAAGAATACCACAACAAGATATAACCAGATCCAAGTTAAAATCTACCTTCTCCAATACTCAAAATAAATAAATAAATAAATAAATAAAGAATAAAGAGTTTGTGTACCACAGGAAGTAGGTTAACAGTCTCAATATCCAACAATGCATAAATGGTTAGACCAATCACTTTGAACTATTTATTTCAACACATATTAACAGTAACACCTGCCATTTATTTTAACAGTGAAAAAAAAAAAAAAAAAAACTCATTCAACTGACATTCTTGCTGAACAGACTATTATGAAAATGGATGAATAGATGCATTGCTTCTATAGCTGAAAAATACATGAATAGAGCGGAACATCTATCTTCCACATAACATCATTTTAACCATCACTCAAAGTCCAAACATTCTATGTGCTTTGACATTGGAAGTAGAAAGTATATTCAAATTTTATAAAAAAACAAATACAACATATGCAAACATAAATGATTTGATAAATCCAATATCCAAAAACATCGCTCCAAATATGAAGGATGCGTATTTCAACACTATCCAAACCAACAAAAAATATTTAAGCATAAGATGAAGAGATGGAGAACCAAAAGAATGATGCACAAGTTCTTAAGCATGCAAAATCTCAATAACAGTTTTACTCTTCTGATTCCTTTCAAACATTTTTAGCAAAGTGTTAACACTTTGAAAATGATAAAGTCTAACAATGGAGTGACAAGAAAGATCGGTTGTAAGGCACACCTGAGAAACATGAAGCAAAAGCACATGAACACTAGGCTGAAGCAAAAGCACATGAACACTAGGCTGAAGCAAAAGTATTTTTCGAATGAGCATGCTTCAAATTCAATAATGCCAAGGCTAAACTGCTGATGCTTTCAGCATATGCACAAAAGCACTCTTATCTCTGTTTTAATACACATAAATTCATTATATCACATGTGGATCGATGAACCATAATGATTACCAAATTCCATGGTTCAACCTCTTACTCATCAAGGATATCAACTACAAGGGGTCAGCTAACACTACTATACAGTGCACTAAGCAAACCTATTGTGATTTTACAACAGCCACAACCCTCAGCATCTGGAACCAAAGATGCTAAAAAGAAAGATACAGCATGTAACCAAAAGAATTAGATGCCTATTCACCTTCAGCAGCCCATCAAGTTAAGCTCCCGTAAAGCATCATTATCAGTTGCACTGCATCTGCCTCAATTCTTAAACATCTGCAACTCTCAAATCATGAAAATTGAAATTAGTATGTACCTAGTATATCAAGTAGATGGAGAAGCAAAAGAAATCAGAAATCACCGAGTCCCCACACAAAAAGAAGACAGTTTCATGGTTCAGTTTCTGAATTTTACAAAGAATATTAATGGGCATCATCAGGCATTTTCAAGTTTTAGGCAGCAACCATTTCATACAAAAATTCTACTATGTAGGAACCATCTTCAAATTCTGTCATATGACCACTTCTAAGGGCTTTAACCAGCTTTAACAGCTCAAAAAGACAAGTGAATTCGATCTATAAAGGTGATGCATATGTTTCAATAATTAATCAAAGTTACAACCTCAGGCGCAGAGTTCTGAGTAAATGATAGGTTTTTCCCACCTTATTCGATGTATGTCTAGAAAAGAAAACCACATAATACACATCATCTAACACATGCTATCCCAAAATAGCCAGAATGCATTCTATCAGTCCATTTTTTTAAAACAGAACCTCTGGGTTTTGCAGACTTCCCCCTTGGCCAATTTTACAAAATTCTACTAGCAAACTTCAAAGGGCACAACATAATTATGAAAAAAAATTAAGTTACACTTTTGCCATCATTTGGCGCTCAGCCTGCAATGCAAGAGACCTTATACACTGGGACAACCTTATACTATTGCCCAGAATCCGCAGTGGGCACAATCACGAGGAAAAAATAAAGTACCATTGGAAATTTTTGTCCAAGTAAAAATATTTTACCTTAACTTTTAAATTATATCTGCCTGTTCAATACTGCAGGAAAAGTGTAGCATCTTCCTCTTGCAGTGTGACCACTGGTTCACTTTTAAATGGCACAGATATAGTATAGTTGAGCTGGTAATTTACAAGCATCGAACCAAAAATGTTAAATTTTGGAGCACTACCATAAGCAGCTTCTGCATCAGAACACCTCTTGAAAACAACTCTTGCACGGTTGGTATCCTTATCTACTTCTGTCTCTGATTCTTTTAGCGGCCCAAAGCGCCTGAACATCTTATTGAGGCTTATTTCTGAAGGAACAGAATCCACCACAGGAAAATGCATTACAAGTTCTGCTGGTGCCTTCTCATCAACAGAACCAGCTGGTTTCTCTGCCGCTTGACCACAATTGACATCTGAATACCGCTTCCTAGAATTTGACTTATTAGCAGGCTTATCCAGCTCCACAGGCACAAACAGATTATCCCGTTTTCTACTTTTACGTGATGGTTGTTCTTCAGAACCATTTTGAATAACCCGGTCTGTCCAATAAGTGTCACCCATATCCTCAAATTCGAATGTTTCAGGAGAAGCACCAACTGAATGTCTCCTTTTACCACCTACTTTATCATGCTGTTCCATGATCACTGAGTTCCTGAAATCAGAGAAAAAACTGACAATGATGGTTGAAGAGCTACATCTTGTCAAGGGATCTCGTGCTGCTGTGGTAAGTTGTGATAACAATTCATCAAGAGATGAGTATTCTGTCGGAACAGTCATTCTCCTCATCTCAGCATCCTCATTATTCTGGAAAGAAACATCAGATCCATCCCCAACAAGTCCATCGCTGCTTCCTTCCTGCTTTTGGCTATTAGCCTTCAGTATAGACGGAGACCCAGTCATCTGGCTAGCAACTCTACGGATGCATTCACCAATCTTGAAGGAGGGCTTAGGTACAGGAGGTGCAGTAGTTGAGACTTTCGCAAGAGAGATGGTTTTCCTGCCTTCCATAGCCGAGTCATCAGCAAAGGAATCAGAACCTTTTCGCTTCTTTCCAGATGGTGAAACTAATTTATTGTTAGCTTTCTCATCGGAACCGAGTTCATCATCTATAGAATCCCATGATTCATCCATTAATTCAGACATGCTTCTTTCTTTCTTCCTAGGAAGGATAGTATCCTTCAAATTATGTTTACGTTTGTTGTATGAGCTTCTTTGAGTTTGTAAAACCTCCTGACTAGATGAAATTTGCCCATCATCCCCACAAACAGGAGATGCATGTACAACTTCATCTGCAAAGTGTAAACTGTCAGCATTCTCCAACAACCCTCCACAAAATTGGAATTCAGACAGCTGGGAATAACCCTTTAAACGATAAAAGGCCAGCAACTGTGACTTAGTAATGACAAGCTCCAGTTTATCAGCCCCACCAGCTGGAGATTGTGCTAATGCTTTCATATACTCCAATAATTTACCAGGTTCAAATAAATTAGCATGAAAGGATTTGTCCACACCATATCTTTTACTTGATTCCTCTCGGATTCCAGCATTTTCTACCATCTGAAGTTTTATCTTATCATAAGTGTCTTTTGGTATGCATGAGCAAGCAAGTCCAAACTCCACACGTCTGGAAACTTCTTCCAAGGCACAATTAACAGCATTTTGGAATGATTCCAAATTACTCTGCTTCTCAACCTGGGAGAAATTTGATCTGAAAGACTTTAGGAGAGATGCCTCATTCCATGCAAATGTTCGATCCCCAAAATATGCCACTAAAAAGCAGTCCTTCTTATGGTATTTCATTGCTTTCTCAGAAGCATCTGAAGGGTCAAATATTTGTCCAGGCCACCATGGATGACTCCTCACTTTACCCCATACCAGATCAGATACAATGAATTCACCTTCATCATCTGGTGGTAGCTGATAACTAGCTTGGTGTAGTTTTACTGTGTTTTCAGTAAACCTTGGCTGTTCAGAGTCTGTATCCAGTTCTTCAGCTTCCATTTCTTGCCCTTCTTTCAAGCCAATCTGTTCATGTTCATCCACTGCTGTTTCTTTTCCCACATTTGATTCAGTCTCAAAAAGATCACGACTTGCACTCTCATCCAAGCTTTCTTCAGCCCTCATATACTGGTCCCCTTCAGCAGGACCCTCTAGTCCAGTCTTGGGATTCAAAGTCACAACACTATTAACAGTTTGCCCTCCATTGGTTACTGGACACTTTATTTCTGTTCTTATGAAAACAGCTTCAGCCTCAGAGTTCTGTCCTGCCTTTTTATCTTCCTCTCCAAGTTGATCAACATGAGCAACCTGTTCTTGAGCATCCATCAGCTGCCCTATGTTTGAATCAACCTTAGCAGTATCACTTACATTATTGTCTAAGCTTTCTTTCAGCTTCAACCCTTGGTCTTTTTCAGAGGGCTCTGACACAACAGCAGCCGAAACTAAAACCTTATCCTTGTCCGTCAAAGTCATTCCAGTATCTGTTTCCATAAGATCTCCCTCAGCTTTTATATGCTGATAATTTCCCGAGGAAGTTAATACCCCATGCAGACGTCCGCCAACAGGACCCTCAGAATTAGGATCAGTATGGACCTTATCATCCATTTCTGTAACTTCAGCTTGAGCAGAACGACATAAAGTTGTTGAATTTAAACCTATGGCGCTATGGTTTTCACTGCTCTCATTACTGGTCTCAACTTCACCTTGCTTTTCCTGTATTCCAGCTTGTTTGTCAACTCCTATCTCTGGTTCTACATTTGAGTCCACTTTAGCAGAACCATGGGTATTGCTCTGGTCTGAGCACTCTTCAATTAATAATTTTCTGTCTTCTTTGGAATTCAGAAGCACCATGTTATCAGTTGCTGCAACTTCACCCTCAACAACAACTTGAGTTGGCTGTTGCAAAGATTGCATATCTGCAAATGCATCATAGTCATTTTCAGTGCTTCCATTGGCTGTCTCAAACGTTGCCTGCAGTTCTTCCACTGAAAAACAAAAATTTTCATTAAAAGCATCAGTGTCCATACCTTCAATGTTAGGACATTTAATCTCCTCGTTGTCCATTGACACAACTTTCCCATCAACAGCAACTTGAGTTTGTTCATCCAAAGATTTGGAGGTTGCAGTAGTAATGGGATCTTTTGCTGTTGAAACTGAACCTTTTTTAGAACTGGATATAACACCCTCCACAGCATCAGCACCATGTGTCCCCTCCAAAGCTGCTTCAACTTCGGGATTTAAATTTTCATCGGTCAATATCATGACAGTTCTCTCACCTACAACTTTGTTAGCTATTATTGAATCTTCCCTAACAGTTGAAGACTCCTCAACGGCTTTAGTCTCTAAAATTGAACCTTCCATAACAGTTGAAGACTCATTGACAGCTTTAGCTTCAACATTAGGACATGTAACCTCTTTTTTGTCGATTGATACAACTTTCCCATCAACTGCAACTTGATTCTGTTCATCCAAAGATTTGGAGCTTGCAGTGGTAATGGGATCTTTTGCTGTTGAAACTGAATCATTTTCAGAACTAGATATAACGCCCTCCACAGCATCAACACCATGTGTCCCCTCCAAAGCTGCTTCAATTTTGGGATAACTTTCATCCTCCACAATTGCAGCTGCTTCCTCACCAACATCTTTGGCCTCCATATTAGAATCTTCCATAACAATTGAATACCCGTCAACAGCTTTACCTTCCCTGTGAGGATGTGTAATCTCTATGTTCTCCAATGATATAAGTTTCTCATCAACAACAACCCGAGTTTGTTCATCCAAAGATTTGGAGGTTGCAATAGCAATGGGATCTTTTGCTGCTGAAACTAAATCATTTTCAGAACTGGATGTAACACCCTCCACAGCATCAGCACCACATGGACCCTCCAAAGCTGCTTCAACTTTGGGATTTAAAATTTCATCATTCACCATCGCAGCTGCTTCCTCACCAACAAGTTCGTCCTCCACAATTGAACCTTCCATAATTGTTGAAGACTCCTCAACAGATTTAACTTCAATGTTAGGACATTTAACCTCTTTGTTGTGCATTGATACAACTTTCCCATCAACTGCAACTTGAGTTTGTTCATCCAAAGATTTAGAGGTTGCAGTCGTAATGGGATCTTTTGCTGTTGAAACTGAATCATTTTCAGAACTGAATATAACACCTTCCACAGCATCAGCACCACAAGTCTCCTCCAAAGCTGCTTCAACTTTCGGATTCAAATTTTCATCATTCACTGTCACAGCTGCTTCCTCATCAATAACTTTGGCCTCCACAATTGAATCTTCCATAACAGCTAAAGACTCCTCAACAGCCTTACCTTCCATGTTAGGATGTTCAATCTCTTTGTGGTTCCCTGATGCAACTTTGCCATCAACAGCAACTCGAGTTTGTTCATCCAAAGGTTTCAAGATTGCAGTAGTAGTGAGATCTTTTGCCGTCGAAACTGAACCTTTTTCAGAACTGGATATAACACCCTCCACAGCATCATCACCACGTGTCCCCTCCAAATCTACTTCAACTTTGGGATTTAAATTCTCATCATTCGCCATCATAGCATCTTCTTCACCAACAGCTTTGGTCTCTACAATTGAACCTTCCATAACAGTTGAAGACTCTTCAACAGCTTTGGTCTCTGCAGTTGAACCTTCCATAATTGAGGACTCCTCAATAGCTTTTTTCTCTGCAACTGAAACTTCCATAACAGATGAAGACTCATCAACAGCTTTGGTCTCTACAATTGAACCTTCAATAACAGTTGAAGACTCTTCAACAGCTTTGGTCTCTGCAGTTAAACCTTCCACAGTTGAAGACTCCTCAACAGCTTTAGTCTCTACAACTGAACCTTCCATAACAAATGACTCCTCACCAGCTTTGGCCATCATAATCAAACCTTCCATAATGGTTAAATAACAGGCACCTGTAGATACAATTCTGGGATTCACGCCTCATCATGCAAAACACCAACCTTTTGTGTCACTGAAACTGTAAAAAGGACAATAAGTGGGTGGAAATACCAATGGATAATCTTACTTCATATCTAACTCAAATAAGCCTTACAACTCCATTCTTCATTAATGAACTTAGTTAATGTAAAAATTGGCTAAAATTGGCTATATTTTCATTCAAATAATCTAAACTAAAATTGTCTGAATTTTTTTTTTTCTATTCATATTAAAAGGAGCCCTATCTCCAAGCAAATATATAGACAAGATAGTAAAAAGATACAGAACAGAAAATTAACAAAAATGAAGAAGAAAAACAATGCAGTAGAAGCAAACATAGGGTTTAGCAGGAGCCCTTGATTATACCTCTTCGTGGAAGCACAATTACCTGGTAAGGGCCAAAATCAAAGCTAACTATCAAACAAAACTAGAAACAAATTTTGCAAAATTATTACTACATACGAATCAGCATATAAATACACATTACACACCATAATAATCAGTAAAAGGATTATGAAATAAGCAAAAACAAGCAGGCTCGAAAATTAAATCAGGTATTAATAAGATATATTACAAAGGGGAAAAGAAATTTCTTATGATCTGCTTAGATCTATGCAAACTTCAGTTTATTTCAAACAAGGAGTAGATCATTTAAAGGAAAAGGGTTAGGTGATTTAATCTTACTGTGATAACATAGAGAGTAGCTCCCAATAAATGGATTGAGGAACAAACCGAAGCTTAATGATCTAAAATCGACGGACCTGAGTAACTGCGACCTCACAGTAGGGTTTTGGAGAGTGGAGAAGATAAAAATGGTTGTTTATGGGGGACTTGTGAAATGACCAATTCAGTCCTGCTGGGCTATCGCATGTGCACACGTAGGGGTGAGCAACTCGTTTCCCTTAACTTGAAACCAAACTCAACGGTTTTAATTTCCAACATTTGGAAGTAGTTTGAATCAAATTTGAGCATGTAATTTCGACATTCCGTAGATTTACTAAATTAAGTAAATTCAATTCTTTTGGTTGAAAAAAACAATTATAATCCATTAAATAAAATTAATAAATTTTACTTTGACTTTGCTTATTTTAAAATCTATCGGGCTCTTCAATTTAGTTTCTATTTATAATATAAATATTTTAAAGATGAAAAAACTCATAATCATACACCTAAATAATATCTCTAAACAAAGATAACGATAATTTTTAACTTAAAAAATATATAGAATATAAAAATATGTTATCCTTTTTAGCATAAAGATAAAAACATAAATTTTAATTTGTAGAAATGAGTATGTTTTTTTTTTTTTAATACTAGAAGAGCAGATTCGAACATGAATCTATTACTAGCCATATATGCTCTTACCACTAAATTATGCATTAGTGTGCATAAGAATGTGTATGTTAGTTGTGCTATCATGATTTTTTTTTTCTATTTTATGAGTTATTCTTAGTCTCTAATGTGCTCTTGTAGTATTTTTTTTTTTCCTCTTCCTTTCTTGTACACTTTTGTGAGTTTCTTCATTCCTATGAAGGACGATTTTTGTTTAGTGGTCTATAACGGAAAAGGAGGAGAGTGAGTTGCCGAGAGTCAAGAGGTTGGTTCAAACTTGATATCTAAAAAGCAATCGTCAGTTCATGATTTGAAATTGTTGGGCTCATATAGAAATAAAATTTTTTTGGCCAAAAAAAGAAAAGGTATTTGCAACTTTAATCGATATGAATAGAACTTTCTCGTAGGATTTTGTTTTACAATCTATAAAGAATGAATGGTATGCTTCTTATCCAAGAGGAAGCTTGCATAAGGCAGTAGGTGAAATTATATTGGATGAAATTCAGAGATAAAAACTCCAAATCTTTCATCTCGCATAAAAGAAAAAAAAAAGATGAGAAATGAAATCTGAGTAGTTAAAAAGGGGAGGATGGGACTTGAATTTTCAATAATTGGGATTTCACAATTTGGTGAGTCATTATTTTTCCTATATGTTTCAAAATGAAGGTTCAAATTTTTGGGTTTAGTTAGAAGTTTAGTTTCTTTAGAGGAAAATAATTTTTTGGCTACTCCTTTTTCAAACGAAGAATTCAAGGATGCAGTATTCCAAATACATCTTGATAAAGCTTCCGGCAGGGACGAAACTAGGATTTATAAAGGAGGGGGGGGGGGAAATTAGTATAAGAATATATTAAGAGAATATTATGCAAAAATGAAGGAGGGCAAAATGGTTAAAGTGTCTTAAAAATTGCCTTCGGCCAAGGTTTTAACCTTAATATTATTAAAGGAAAACTTTTTTTTTCCAAAATAGAAGGGGGGGGGGGACTAGGATTATAAAGGAGGGGCGGGGAAATTTAGTATAAAATATCATTAGAAGAATATTATGCCCAAAATATTGAAAGGAGGGGGCAAAATGGTTAAAGTTCTTAAAAATGCCTTCGGCCAAGTTTAACCTTAATATTATTACAAAGGAAAACTTTTTTTTTCCCCAAAATAGAAGGGGGGGGGGGGGGGGGGGGGGGGGGGAGACAATGCCCCTCTCCTCTAAAGGATAGCTTCGTCCCTGACTGCCAAGTCGAATGGTTTGTGATAAGGATACCAGCTGTATATTTCATATTGCTGTAACTAACCGTATCTTAAGATAAGTTTGTATAACTACAAACTCTTGTAAATAAATACAGTACTAAAACACAGAAATAATACAAGTTGAATTCCAAAAGATATTAAATAGCTTTATGGTATCAGAGCCAAGAGCCCTACGGCATATGGTCTCTTTTCTTCCTTTCGTTTTTCTCGTGATCTTCTGTATTTCACGAACACAAATGGTATTTCACGAACACAAATGGCCACGGAACAGTCTTTAATTTCTACTACTGCATCAAGTTCTTCTTCTTCCCCCTTTCCTTCTATTCAAATACCAAATGTTACACAGTTTCTATCAATCAAGCTTACCTCAGCCAATTGTTTGCTGTGGGAGGCTCAGATTCTGCCTTTGCTCCATGGTTATCGCTTGTCTGGATATATTGACGGTTCTATCGTTGCTCCGCCTCAGCATTTGCCCAATGGTGATTCTCATCTCAGCATTTGCCCAATGGTGATTCTCATCCAGCATTCCTTGATTGGTTTGCTCAAGATCAAATTGTTCGGAGTTGGATTAACTGCTCTGTTTTGGAGTCAATTATGCATCAAATTGTACGATGCAAAACAGCCAAAGATGCATGGGACAAGTTGGTTGTGATTTATTCTACTGGTGCTAGGTCACAAGTTCAGCAACTTCGAAAGCAATTGAAACATCTGTCACGTGGGAATGACGGTATTGATGATTATATGCGTAAAGCTCGTTCTTTGAATGATTAGCTTGGTGCGTTAGACACTTCCGTTCCTGAAGAGGCTTTAGTTTGTGATGTACTTGAGGGACTTGGTTCTGAATATCGTCCTTTTAAATGAGCTATAGAAGCACGCAATTCTCCAGTTAGCTTTGATGAATTATATGCTCTTCTTTTAAGTGAAGAAATTCAACTCAAGTTTGATTCCATCCAAATTACTTCTACCGTTTCGCCGACTGCTCATTATAGCAATACACACCATGGTGGACGAGGTAATTCTGGACATGGAGGTCGAAATAGTCATGGTGGTCGTGGTGGGCAAGGATGTGGTTATGGTCAATCCTATGGAAATTCTTATTCTGGCCGAAGTCCATATGGTCACTCCTATAGTCAATCTTATGGAAATTCTTATTCTGGCCAAAGTGCATATGGTCAATCTTCTGGTCAAAATTCAAACGGTGGTCTTGTACGTTTTAATTGTCATGGCAATGGCCATCTTGCAAGGTAGTGCCCCTCACCTCGAACCTCACCTCAAGCTAATGTTGCCAAAGCTGAACCTGAACCAAACCCAAACTGGACAGTGGATTCTGGTGCCAATTATCATCTAGTTGCTAATCAGGAGAACATTGCTCAGCCAATGCCTGTGCATGATTCTACTGCGCTAACAATTGCAGATGGTAAAAATCTTTCGATTCTTTCTCGTGGTTCCACTATTTCTCATGTTAATGGTCGTTCTTTTGTTTTCAATGATGTTCTTTATTCACCACATGTCACTACTAACTTACTATCTGTTTCTGCTTTTACTTCACAATTACATTCACAAAATTAATGCGTCTATTGAATTCTTTCCTAACTCTTATCTGTGTGAAGGATATCCCCAAAGGAGGCAGGGTGCTATTCCAAGGCCCGAGGTAAAGAATGGATCTCTATCTTTTCCTGATTGTGAACCCTCCCCAAGATGATCAATGCATACGAAACTGCATAGTGACTAAGAAGGAAATGCACGGTGATGTCGTGAGTCGCACCTTGTTTAATTATTTCGGGTAAATAGGAAAATCCTAAGTGACTCCAATTTAATTAACCTAGTTACTAGCATAATTAAACCAATGATTAAGGCCATGGTGTGCAAAACCCGAGATGATCCCGAGATATGTCTATGCTGATTAAAACTAACCCAATGAAGACATGGCTTGATGCTATTGCATGGTGAATGTTTCATGTTCTAAAGCTGGATTTCGACTTGCCCCGGGTGAAATCCCGACGTGCCTACCGTACTTCCTTTTGAATGGGAAGATCAAGTCCAAGTAGTTCGATAGCCTCTTTTAGAGGCTTGAGGGATGCGTTTGATGCATGAGTGTGTGTATTGCTTTGTGCATTTTTGTTTAGCAATTTTGCCAAAGAATTGATTGATTTTTGAGCATCTTGATGCAAAATGTTGATTTAATGCGCTTTTAGCCAAAAAATTGTGTTGAGTGGACTTATTTGCTTGGCAATAATGAATTAAGGCTTTTAGCCAAAATCTGAATTTTTTGATTTAGGCATAAATTGCCAAAAGGGTCGATTTAGGCGAATTTGTCGCCAAAATGATTGATTTTTACGGTTTTTAAAACCTAAAAAATTGAATTAGTTTTAAGACTTTTGCAAAACGTTTTGAATTTTAAGCAATTGTCTTGCAAAAATTTGGTTATTTAAAGGCTTTTAGCCAAAATGTGTTGATTTTAGGCAAGTTGTTGCCAAAGAACGTGAGTTAATTAAGCCTTTTGGATGCACAAATTATGTGATTAATTGGACTTAAGCCGAAAATTGTTCGAAATAAAGGCAATATACCAATAGCCATTGAAAGACTAGATATTTTAAGCCAATATTGTCGGATTTAAACTTTAATACACGATTAATTAAATTACCGGGCATTTGCTTAATCATATTTTAAATGAGGCAATTACTTGCCTTATATGATGGTATGATGGCATTTATGCAGTTGTCTAGAATTATTAGGAGTAGAAAAGAAAGCCATCATGAAGTGCTAATTAAAATAGGCAAAAGTTTAACCTTACGTACCGATTTATCGTCGACGCTTCTTAACTCCAGGTTAAAGCTCCTCGCTTAAGGGAATTAATTTTATTTAATTTTTAAAGGTGACCAAGTATCACAACAAATAAAATCAAACTAAAAAAAAAAAATGCAAGAAAGCAGTAAAGATCGGCAAAAGAGTGTTAGGGAGAAGAGCGGTCGTCAAACACAGACTGAGTGGAAACGAAAACGGAGGGCGGCCACTATTTATTAGAAAAAAATGGGACATTTCGGCGCATGCCGGAGCTCATGATGGTGGCAGGGTCGCCGGAGGCCGGCGGGAGCCGCGCGTGGCCGGTGGCTTTTTGACAAAATTCCGCTCCGAGGCGTTCTCCGAGAGTTCGGACCTCCAAAAAAAAATTCCGAGGACAGAGACCAGTTCCGCGATCCTCGCGACGTCCCGGACGTTTTAAGTACCATATTAGCATATTTTCGGTGAACTTCCAAAATGGCCTTTAGTCCGGCCGAGCTGTTTGCAGTCCGAAAAAAAAATGGCTCTTCGAGCCTCAAAATTTGAGTGTTCACACCTATGCAATCTGTTCAATCACTTTCACTTAAAGCATTTCCCGCCACTGTGTCGTTGTGGCATAAGCGTTTGCGTCATGCAAATACTCGTATTATTAAGCATGTTCTTAGGACTAATAAAATCTCTGTTGATTCTCATAAGCAATTTCATTTTTGTCATGCTTGTAATGTGAGCAAGTCTCATAAACTTCCTTTTCCTGATTCTATTTATCATGCAAAGAAACCTCTTAAGTTAATTTGTTCCGATGTTTAGGGGCCTTTGCCTGTTGTTTCTGTTGATGGTTTTCGATATTACGTCGTTTTCTATGATCACTTTAGTAAATACTATTGGTTGTATTTTCTAAATCAAAAATATGATGTTTTTCCAGTGTTTGTTCAATTTTGCAAATTAGTTGAGACATATTTTGGTCTTCCAATAAAAAGCTTTCAGTTTGATTGGGGGGTGAGTTTCGATCTTTAACCATATATCTCAAAGAGCATGGGATTAGTCAACGTGTTTCATGTCCACACACATATGAACAAAATGGTTGTGCCAAGCAAAAACATAAACATATTATCGAATTGGGTCGTGCTTTATTACACCATGCTTCAGTTCCATATTCATATTGGACTTATGCTTTTGACACTGCTGCATATACCATTAATCGCTTGCCTTCACCGAACATTCACAATCAAATACCTTATGAGCTTTTATTTTTGGTGCAACCCAATTATGATGAATTACGAGTGTTTTGGTGCAACCATTGATGATGAATTACGAGTGTTGGTTCATTATGTTATCCTTGGTATTCATATTGGACTTATGCTTTTGACACTGCTGCATATACCATTAATCGCTTGCCTTCACCGAACATTCACAATCAAATACCTTATGAGCTTTTATTTTTGGTGCAACCCAATTATGATGAATTACGAGTGTTTGGTTCATTATGTTATCCTTGGCTTAAACCATATTCACCATATAAATTGGCACCTCAATCCTCTCGTTGTGTCTTTTTGGGGTATAGCAAAATTCACAAAGGTTATACTTGTCCTGAGCTTTCCACTAAGCATATTTTTATCTCGCAGCATGTTTTATTTTTTGAGCAGGTGTTCCCCTACCAGGAACTAGTTGATACTGCCACGAGAGAAACTGCACCACCTCAGCCCACTACAATTCCATTACCTCCTGTCCCTATTCCACAAGTTACTGGAATTTTGGGTGCTCAACCAAAGCGCAGCATCAATAACCTCTCTATTACACCAAACGCAACAAATCCTTCACCTGGTTCACAAAGCCCACATCATACCAATCAACATGTACTCACCATTTCACTTAACCAGTTGGACCCCGCCATTAACCCAATGCATACCGTCTCACTAAGTGAAACTCTAACCGAACCAACTTCTGAAGCAAACCTATTTGGTCCAACCATCTCAGCAACCCATACATCACTCCACATCGTTTCAATTAATTCACCAGGCCCCACCGATTTCATTAACTCTCCTTCATCTGCTCAACACGAAATTGCAGTAACAGAAGCAGTCTCTCTTCCACTACCTTCATCTTCAACAATCCACAAAAGTGCATCCAATGGTGACACGGTAGCAAACTGGAACACTAAAGCCCAAAATTTCATGGTCTCCACGGGTCTCATAATGCTACAATTTCAACTTTGGTTCCTACTTGTTATACACAGGCTATTACATGCTCCCATTTGCGAGATACAATGATTTAGGAATTAAATGCATTATTACAAACTAGTACATGGGAATTGATTCCTCGTCGTATTGCACAGAATGTTGTGGGTTGCAAGTGGGTCTTTCGAATCAAACGAAAAGTTGATGGTAGTATTGAACATTACAAAGCTTGACTAGTAGCAAAGGGGTTTCATCAACGCCCCGGTGTTGATTATTTTGAGACTTTTTCACCAGTTGTTAAACCAACTACCATCCGAGTAATCTTGTCTCTAACTGTCTCTAGAAATTGGGTGGTCAACAAATTAGATGTTTCCAATGCATTTTTGCATGGTAACTTGGAGGACGAAGTATTTATGGAACAACCACCAGGGTTCCAAGACAAAATGAAGTCGGACCATGTATGTCGCCTTCCTGTTCTCTTTATGGTTTGCGCCAAGCACCACGACAATGGTACAAAAAACTACATTTTGCATTGATTCTTAACGGCTTTCGTGTTTCACCTGCAGACTCATCATTGTTCCACTATGCTAAAACCAATGTCATACTTTTTGCATTAGTGTACGTTGATGATATAATATTAACAGGCACTAGTCATAGTGAGATGCAGCAAATAATGGCCTCTTTACAGTCGGAATTTATGCTTAAATATCTTGGGCGATTAGATTATTTTCTAGGCATGGAAGCACACTGGTTGCCTGAAGGCTTACTTCTCACATAGCAAAAATATATACTGGATTTGTTGAAAAAGGCTAGAATGGAAGATTGCAAAGGTATTGCTACACCGGTTGTCTCGAGAGATAAAATGTCATCGACTGGAAGTTCCTTGTTCTCAGATCCTTCGTTCTATCGGCGTACTGTGGGTGCTCTGCAGTATCTCAGTTTAACTAGACCAGAAGTCTGTTTTTCTGTTCATAAAGCTTCTTAGTTTCTTCAGGCTCCTACTAATGATAATTGGAGTTCAGTCAAGCGCATCTGAAGGTACTCGGAAGAGACAGTACATTACGGACCTCTCATTCGAAAATCCACTCATACTAATTTGAATGTGTATACTGATGCTGATTGAGCAAGCAGTCTTGATGATTGAAAATCCACCACTGGTTATGCAATTTTTATGGGTCTAAATCTTATATCTTGGAATTCCAAAAAGCAACAGACTGTTGCTCGCTCTTTCGCTGAAGTGGAGTGTAGAGCCATCGGATTAGCTTCCACTGCATTAACATGGATCCAAGCGCTTTTATGTGAGATTGGCTTTCATTCTGTTCATACACCTAATCTATGGTGTGATAATATTTGTGCTACATATTTGTTCGTAAATTCGATTTTTCATGCGCGCACAAAGTATCTTGAGGTTGATTTTCATTTTATACGTGACAAAGTACAAAAGAAGGAGCTTCAAGTAAAGTTCATTTGTTCCAATGATCAACTCGCTGATACCTTAACAAAACCGCTTTCCAAAGCATGGCATCGAGCTCTAATGTTTCATTTAACAATTCGATCATTCTCCAAGAATGCTCGAATTGAGGAGACGTGATAAGGATACCAGTTGTATATTTCATATTACTGTAATTAACCGTATCTTAAGATAATTTTGTATAACTACAAACTCTTATAAATAAATATAGTACCGAAACACAGAAATAATACAAGTTGAATTCCAAAAGATATTAAACAACTTTAGTTTGAACTTGGCTTTCTATAAAAAATTTTGACATCTAATTGGGAAAGATATTGCTAACGAGTGCAAGTCTAAGTTACAATAAGATTTCCTCTTGCAAATTTGGGAAGCTAGAAGGACAAAAACGGTTGAGTTGTTGGTCGTTTATGCTTGAAACAGTGGATGTTTCAGAATTTATTTACATGGAAACTAGTTTTCAAACAAGTCTTGATATTTATGCAAACTCATGCAATTCCGTGCATAAATGGCGGACTCAACATGCATAGGTGATTTTTCTCCTTATCTTAACCGTTATCTTGTCTTTATGGATGTCACATTCTTTGAAAATACTCTATTTTCCCCTTATTTTTCCATATATGAGGGTTAAAGGGTTAAGGGGAGGATGATGATCTTTTAGTTTACACTATTACACTTCTTTCTAGATCTACTGCTCCTGATCCTACTCTTGCTCTTGTCCTTGCTCCTACACTAACATCCACTCGCCCGCACTTTGATCAAGTTTATTCTAGACGATCCAAGACTCTTAACTTGCGTGCTCCACCTGTTGCTTCGACAGAAGAACCATTCTTCTTCTCAACTTGAACATGTGCCATCCACTTCTCTTCAGTAGACTTTGGTCTTCCCATTGTTCTTCGCAAAGGTAAATGCCAGTGTACTTATCCTATTTCCTCATTTGTCGGTTATGATCACCTATCTTTTTCATATGTTGTTTTGTGAGTAACTTAGACTCTATTTCTACACTTACTACTATTGCTCAAAAAATTTTCCATCCTGGTTGACATGCAACAATAAAGAGGAGATGACTGCTTCAGATGCTAATGGTACTTGGGAGCTTGTGCCTCTCTCTGCCAGGTAAGAGAGTTATTAGTTGTAAGTGGGTTTGACAGTTAAAAATGAATCTTGATAGGTCTGTTCCTCCCCTTAAGGCTCGTTAGTTGCTAAGGGCTATATTCAAGTTTCATAGGCTTGATTATTATGGTATTTTTTCTCTTGTGGCCAAATTGTCTTTTGTCCATTTATTTATTTCCTTGGTAGTGATATTTTCTTAGCCTTTATATTAGCTGGATGTTAAGAATCTTTTTTTTTTTCATGGGGACCTTTAGGAAGAGGTTTATATGGAGCAATCGCATAGCTTTGTTGCTCGGGGGAGTTGGGTAAAGTCTGTAAACTTCACTAATCTCTTTATAGTCTAAAATATAGTCCTCGAGCTTGGTTTGGTAAATTTTGCGAATAGTCCTCAAGCTTGGTTCGTAGATTTTGTGAGTTGGTATAGTAGTTTGGCATATTTAAGAGTAACTCAGGTAACTTAGTTTTCTTTAGAAAGACTAATGCTAATTTAATTAGTATTCTTTAGAAAGATTATGCTGATTTAATTCTACTTGTAATTTATATTAATGACATTATTATTACAGGAAGTGATTCGGCAGACATCTCATCACTTAAGTCATTTCTCTAAATTCAATTCCAAACAAAATACTGAGGATCATTAAATTATTTTTTAGGTGTTGAAGTTTTCAAGTGTAAGAGAGGCATCATCTTATTTCAAAGGAAGTATGTCATTGATTTGTTGAAGGAAATTGGAAAACTAGGTGCTAAACCATGTGGTGCTCTGAGTCCTAATCCATACCTAATTATTTGATGATCCTGAGACGTATAAAAAATTGATAGGCAAATTGAATTACCTTATAGTAACACGTCCAGATATGACTTATTCTATTAGTATCCTAACAATTTATGTCTTCTCTTACTGTAACTTATTTGGAAGCTTTTAAGATAGACTTTGTGCTACTTGAAAGGCACTCTAGGTCATGGCCTCCTTTATAATAATCACAATCATTTGTATATTGAGTGTTTTAGATGCAAATTGGGTAGATTCGAAGGTTGATAAACGATTAACTTTAAGATATTTTGTCTCTGTGAGCAGAAACTTGATATCATGGAGGAGCAAGAAACAAAATGTAATCTCTCGATCGAGTATTGAATCAAAGTACCAAACTATGACATAATCTACTTCTAAAATAATTTGGACTTGTCAATTGTTAGAGGAAATCGAATCTTTGCCTGCAAATTTGCGATATGTCACAATGTATCAAATCCGGTATTTCATGAACGAACAAAATATATCAAGATCGTCATTTCTTTTGTGAAAAAACACAGCAAGGTGTTATCTCTACAGGATATGTCGAAACAAGCAAATCTCTACATGATCCTCAAGTTGATTATCTCTACAACAAGTTAGCATGCTTAATATTTATGCTCCAACTTAAGGGAAGTGTCAAGGAAAGTCAACTGTGTTTATAGATATAGTTGGATTCTCAGGGATCCTTCCTAAAGATTATAGGAACCAACTTGTATACAATCTGATGCCTTTTCTTTTGTCAAATGTGGTTTATACAATTTGTTTCACAACCAATTATCCAAATTCGTTTCTTCCATTCTGCATATCTAAAAGACCTAACATACCAAGATCTGGTTCTTTGAATTAGTTTTCTAGAAAGAAAAAATAAAATATTCTCTCTTTCTTGATCACTTCTTCCCATGTCAAAATGATGAACTTGGCACAACCCTTTCTTGTACAAACTCAAGAATGCACTTCAAAAATTTGGTTAAATTAAACACCATCCATTAGTTAAAGACCTTAAGATGCTCTGTGAACATGCAGAGAATATCAAACTGCAATTGATAGCCAAAAAACAATAGTTTCCAACCATGGCTTATCCAGTCCAATTAACAAGGGGAAAAAAATCATCAAAGTGCAAACCCCTTTTCTGGAAGTATAAAGCATACACGGGTTGTGATTTTTATACATATGCATGCACAAGATTGTAAAATCTTCCCTCTGAAACAGAAGTTTGAGATGAAAATGACAGCCGGCTAGCCAATTTTCACCATCAGCACTTACATGTCAGCATATCTTCAGAAGGAAGTGTTAAAGCATGCCAAGGACAGTACACTAGGCATGCAAAGTTACACCAACCCAAACAGAAATTTCAAAAAGAAAATGAGAATCAATCAGTAGGCAGAATTTAAGTGTATCTATTTTTCCCAGAAAGGCCTTCAGCAATTTGTTTTTGACAATAATGAATATACAAGAACATTAAATTTATGGGACAAAATGATTCAGTTATGAGGGTGTTAAGTACTGTACAACCAGATGAACAGCCGCAAATAGCTTGAAAGCAGCCGCCTGCAAACATGACATGAACAATATTATGAATGAGTATATTGGAAGAAATATACAGCAACCATGATAAAAATGGAAGTATTCAAATTAAACAATGTTCTCAGGTTTAACATATTTGAGTAAACTATTTTGCAGCTACTTTATTGCTGTCATGCAGACCTACTTATGGGCACACTTCTCTACTTCCCTACAATTCTTAATCTCAACAGGTATGTAAAAATTGCTTAATTAATCATTACCTGAGAGAATTTATATATTTTCCTTTCAACTGAACTCTAAAATATTCAGATGGAGGCAAAGTGTTCATCTTTGCTTGGCTCAGCAAGGACTAGTGCTGATACTCTAGTACAGGTGTCTTCTTTATACTCGACTCATATTTTCACTTTGGAATAGTACATATATAAGGCCTTATTAAAAAAATACTTCCACTTCAGTTTTTCTGTAGTTTTATCATGAATTTTTGATTTTGGAAATTTTATACCTGAACTTTTATAACATTGTAATTCAATCACCTATTCAATTTCAAGTGAACCTAAGCCTGCCTGAATTTCCTAGCATGGCAGGTATTGATTCATTCCCTTTGTTACACATATAGTAATTAAAGGTGCAAAGGTATGCTAGAGACTAGGCGCAAGCCTGAGTGAAGCGAGGCGCAAAAAAAAAAAAAAAAAAAATTTCACAAATGGCAGGTATTGATTCATTCCCTTTGTTTCTACACATATAGTAATTAAAGGCGCAAACGTGATGGCTAGGACTAGGCGGCAAAGCTGAGTGAAGGCGAGCGAAAAAAAAACAAAAAAAAAAAAATTCAACACGATAAATCTGAAAATTATTTTTAAGAATATTGAAAAAGGAAAATTAGAAAACATGGGAAAGAAACACACATAAATCAGAAAAAATAGCAACATTGGACAAGTAATATTTTAAGATTATTGGAAAAAAAAAAAAAAAAAAAAATTTCAACACATAAATCTGAAAATTATTTTTTAAGATATGAAAAAAGGAAAAAAAATTAGAAAAACATGGAAAGAAACACACATAAATCAGAAAAAAAATAGCAACATGACAAGTAATATTTTAAGATATTGGAGTTAAGATGGAAAATAATAGAATCAAGAAAATGGAAAAAAAAAAAAAAGGAAAATAGAAAGCACATATAGGAAGAGAAATTGAGAAAGGCGTATCCTTATGGCTATTGGCTAAAAAACTAGATTGCAGGAGGTGAGTGCTGGATGTAGCAGAGGCTAGATCACAAAGCACATCACTGGTTCTTATGTTGCATTTTATTTCTTTTATTTATTTATTTTGTGTAAGCAGATGCTGACTGGACAGGTTTATATTGAAAGAAAACCCTAAGCGACTTCTTCAGGAAAACAAAAAATAGAAAGGCACACCTTTCTTGAGCCTTAGCCTCATGCCTCTACCCAAAGGCGATAGCCTAAGTGAACTCGCCTACCTGAGGACTATAGAGGCACAAGCCCTTGAGCCTTAAGCAACGGGCGCCTTTAATAACTATTACACACCAGCTATAAAAGATAATAATAATAAAATATTTCATGTCAACAATACACAATTTTGGGTTTGATGATACAAATGAAGAAAAAGATAACAAATTCAAGTCTACGAAGTCATCAAATGCAGATCAAATTTCCAGAAACTAAATAAGTGATACAACTGGAAAAATTTAGAAGCTCGACAACATTGAGAAGTTCATGATAGAATTACAAAAAAATGAGGAAGTTGAATTTTTTTTAAAAGCATTTAAATAATCAGAACCAAAGTAAACTTTACAAAGAGGAGCCTCTTTACTTAAAAACATATAAATACAAATTTATGTTTACAACCTAAATAAAAGACAGCTTTAGATACAATCAGGAAAAGCATTTTTCATGATACTGGCGAAACTAACAGAAGAATGGCCTCAACAGTATGTTCTCACTTCTCACAGGGTCCGGCCTATTTTAATTTAAAAAGAAGAAGAATCAGCAAATATCAGAACTAACTATATAGTAGCCTACAACATGTGATGCAGTATCCCATGCCTCTGCAGAAAATAACGGATCACTCTATTTGAATATTGGATTAGCCTAGGTTCATGATAATCATAAGTAACAAAAACAATCTCCTAAAAGTTGCATACAATTAAAACACATCAAAGAGACTGGCTACCTTTACCAAGGTAAATAAAAAGGTAGAAAAAGAATACCTCATGATTTCATCACGAAAGTTCATTTTTTGCGATTCTAAACTTGTGATGTAAATTAGGACAGCTGATGCAAGTGAAAGATGTAAGCTATTGAAAGGATCCTCCTAGATCACAGTGATGCTATAACGAGTTCAACAATGCAAGAAATTCCACTGGTTCTTCATCTTCTCTGATAATCTGTCATAATCAGCATTCAAGAATACATAATTTATCACCACGCAGTTCTGCTTTAGATTGACACATATATTGCACAAGCAACTTTGATATCACATGTCCTTGAATGAGAATGTTATAAGAGTGCCAAAGATAGTAGCCAAACAAGAGGAAAAAGATATCAAATAAAAGGCAAGTAAAACTGGTGATTGAACAACAAATCCCAGTATTGGTCCAATATTAATAGGAAATCAATAAACATGAAAGAGAGTAACAATAAGGGAGACAATTAACTGCAACAAAACCAAGAGGCGAAAATCAAAATTCAGCAAGATAACTACTTTTTAAGCTTTTTTTATCCATACTACTCAAGTTTAAAAGCATTCTCTGCCGATCCATTTAAGCTTCCTGTCTAAGCATCCTCCAAATGTATGAGTTCTTGGCTCGTGGATCAACACAATCTTTCACTCCCTTTTTTAAAACAAAAATTCTCCTCTAAATAGGCATTTATTTATTTAGTTATTTATTTTTGCGAATAGTGATAAGATATTAAAACCATGAGAAGACTCCTGAGCATGCAGTAGTGATAGAATTAGGAACACACAATGACAGTGAACCTGTTCAGTGCACTTGCATAATACCCTTATCTGTTTGATGCATTAAATGTTCACATATTTGGACCTTTGGACCTCAGTCTATTCAACTTAGATCAGCGACTCAACATTGATCTTCCTTTGCCATGACATGGGGTTAACATGGATATATGTGGGTTGAAAGAATTGTGCATCAGGAGGAGAAAATCCTTTATTTTCAATTACATCAACTGTTCAGTTATTTTCCTGCAGCTTCAGCAAGACCAGCTATATGGAGTATTTCACAAAGAAACCAAGCACTCACTTTCTCAACTGATTACAATGCATAAATTGCTCTAAATTGAAGTCAAAGCTAACTGCCAAACTCATGTAAAGCCAATGAAGCACCTTTGCATGGTCATTGCTAAAAGTTGTAACTCACTTTTAAAATGTCCTCTATGTAAAGATTGTTACCGAGGAAAAGAGCATGTACTCCAACACTAGTAGGTCTGACACGTATGGGACATAACAGATGTGAGATACAGGGTAATTAAAACCATTCTGTCCAACAATATTCATCCTTTAAATTGGTAGGAACGAAAAAGGGATTAAGTTGATTCTGAACAAGGTGCTCTCTCTCTCTCTCTCTCACACACACACTCACACACACACACACACACACTCTTATATATGTGAAGATAACTACTCCAACAACCAAGCAAGCATAGATGGTTAGAAAACAAGCATATAGATTTATAGATGGTTAGAAAACAGAACTGGTAAGTAATCAAACTCCTACTCCTACCTTCCTTAAATTCAGATATCCTATAACAACTGCAAGCTAAGCCATTCAAGAACATCCATGTTGCCTAAGGTGACCAGTGAATCGGATACAAGGTAAAGTGGAAAACCAGTTCATGCAGATCCAACTCTTCCCAGCACAACAGCCCAGTACAAATTAACCATAAGGTAAATAAAGGAATACTAACTGGTGAATAACTAAAGATTTCAGCACAAGTTCTTGCCGTAATTAAAGATAAATTTCAAAAATGGTTTCTAATCAACTTATCAACCCCTATTTAGTTGTAACTATTCTCTATTATTTAAGAGCAATTCATTTAAAATACCCTGACCTTTGCGAGTTGTAATAATCATACCCAATTTTGACCTTAACCCCCGGGACACCCCACTTTCAAACATTTGTTATAATTCCACCCTAAATCTAAAATCAAGGTTTAAAAATGAATTTAATAATAGTGATGTGGGTCCTACGACTGACTCAAGAGTTAAACTAACCCAAGTTGGCAAACCAAAAAGCAGCGTTTCTGCTTGTGTTCATAAAACCCAATCAGGAGCAAATGAATTTAATAATAGTGATGTGGGTCCTACGACTGACTCAAGAGTTAAACTAACCCAAGTTGGCAAACCAAAAAGCAGCGTTTCTGCTTGTGTTCATAAAACCCAATCAGGAGCCTTGGCAATGAACAAAACCCGATCCATAATACTCTTAACCTAATTTCTCAATCTCGCGTGCAAAGAAGAATACCAGGACTGACCCACGAACACCATCTCAGGACAAGGAGAGATTGCAGACCCATGGTGAACAAATAGAGACTTCTATTTAAATTTTATTTCCCTTTTTCTTCACTCTTTATGTTAATCCTTCTTGTATCACATTTCTATAGTGAACTCTACAACTCTCGATCACTCTCTCTCTCCTTTCCTTATTAAACCCATTAAAAAGAAATTGGAGGTGACCGGAACTTTGATGATAATTGGTAGCCTAGACAAGAAATTTTAGCTCTTTTAAAAATAAGGTCTGATATGTTTTGAGATTTCAGTATGAAGGGTCTTTATGGAAAGAGATTTCCAAGTGATTAATTTTCATTAATAATTAATAAATAAATTTCCTTTCCTTGATTTTTATTTTACTTTTGTTTCTTTCTTTTTTTTTTTTTTTTTTTTTTTTTTTTTTTTTTTTTTTTTTTTTTTTACACTTTCTGGAGGTTTCATTTTTTCTTTTTTTTTTTTTTTTTTTTTTTTTTTTTTTTTTTTTTTTTTTTTTTTAACTTTCTGGGGTTATTTTTTCTTTTAGCCGTTTTACAGTTTGTGCACTCTTAACAAAGAGATTACTTTTTCTCTTAACAACTAACAAAGACGATCCCTTTTTGCTTTTTGCTTTCTCTTTTCTAAGTTTCATTTTGAGGAATTGAAAATTTCACAATTTTATTATCTGGGTTTTGTTTCATTAATTAGTTCAGGTACAATTCAAATCCTCAAATGTATATTTCTTTCCATTCTAATAAAATAGATTTGTATTTGTTGGTTCTTGTTTTAATCTTAATCTTAGATGATTAAGGAGAGAGCAGTTTAGAGCAAATAAAGAGATGATACTCGTTGGTGAGAGGGGAAAGAGAAGCTAAAATTCATTGAAACAAAACAACAGTGAAACAAACCGTTTCACTCAATTTCAGCTGGGTTAGAGTTAACTAAGGGTCAGGCATGGGTCCCACTGTTCTATTTTTTATTGTTTTCCAAAGCTCTAATTTTAATTCGGGGGTAGAATTTATAACAATTGTTTAAAATTGGGGTGTCTTGGGGGTTAAGGTCAAAATGGGGATATAATTATTACAACTCGCAAAGGTCGGTATTTAAATGAATTACTCATTATTTAACCGAATACTATTACATTTCATGCAGGTTTTATTGGTATTAGTTAAAACATTTAGAAGGAAAATTAGAATACAGATATAATTTCCCCCAGACAAGGGAATAGGTTACTTTATGGCTTCCCATATTACAACCGAACAAGACTTTTACGCTTCTATTCATTAATTGCCAACTTAATGTTTAGATAAATCAAAATTTGAATAAGTATACTAAAGGAAAGAAATGAAATAACAAGTAAGAATACAGATTTTAGAGTGTAAGAACATACCTTAACGGGGATATCCTTTGGAAGACCCATTTGAGTTAGAACATGACAACCTACTTGATTCCAGTCAGTATGTTTCACATCCATCAATCCTTTGCAGCAATCTAACTGAATCAGGTTCTCATCAAATGGGAAAGACCTTCCCAACCAAAAATATAGAACCCTACTCTCATCTCTGCCTAAATCTTTAGTTGGCGCTAAAATTGCAAATGCAGCCTTAGAATCCAAGCCACTGGTACCAAAAGTTGTGATTCTTTCCAAACTGGGCCAATTGAATACCAATGGTTGCATTCGATTACAACAAGATGAAACACTTTCCTCCTTCCCATTTGTAATAGAACACCCCAAGCCTTCTTCCAAAGGAGAATTTCTATCTGAGCAATCATAATCATTTACAATGGCAGTTTCTTCGCGACACAAGTCAGCACCAGCTACTCTATCTAGAGATATATTCAACTTGCGTTGTTGCCTTGAATCTTCATCTCCTTTAGAATCATTCTTGGACTCTAAAACAATTTCTATACTATTTGAATTACACCAAGAGAAATTATTCTCGTTTATCCTAGCACCATCTTTCTGGCAGTCAAGTGAACTCGGAGGAATTTTAGTCACCCCCTTATCAGTCATCACTGGCAGCTTCAAAGACTTTGACAAGCTACCTCTGCGTTCTGCAAGTGAAGGTGAAGATTTTTTAGATGGTGAGGAAGTCACTTGAGAACAATGATTTGACATGCTATTGATGCTACTGACAGCATGAAATTCAGGAGTGTTAGATGATGGTTTAGAAGAAGCCTTAGACGAAAGAAGTGACAAATTAGAGAAGTTAGATAATGTTGAAGATACAAGGACAGAACATGAAGCTGCTGAAGGAGAATCTAGGGAAGATTCTGAGGAATACTTTGAGCTAGTACTAGAATCAGAAGAAATGGAATCTGGAGAGAGATAAGGAGGTGAAGAAGATGAAGATGATGACAACGACGAAGATGACGGTGATGAGGAGTGCACAATCATCATAGAATCTGAATAGACTCTGGACAGAAATATCTTCGGTGCTGAGACAAATTCCTTCATGTCACTCGGGGCAAATTTCCGCCTTAGCACACTCCAACTGCTTTCTCTAGCTGGAAGGTGGGTTTCATGTTCATTCTCTGATGATGCAAAAGGAGGCACAAATCCTCCCTTAATAGCTTTTTGGAAAATCTCAAAATCAACATTATAAGCCTCCAGTTTTCTCTCACCAGGGCAAATTTTAACAGCTGGTTCCCCAGCATCCACCCCATTCCGAGATTTATCCATTAAAGGTAGATAATTTGAAAAAGCATCCCAAAAATAAGCTGGCTCCTCCCCTTCTTTCATTACAATTATTGGCCCTTGAGCTCTCTCGTAACGAACAATCTGACATACAGCCCCTCTAGCATCCCTTTCCATAATAGCCTCACAATATTTACCAATCCAGATATATATTGCAGAAGGAATATGAACAATGAAGGCACCTCTAGAATCCAAAGCAGACGGTGAAGGATCATTCAACATTCTGGGGACAAGATGTAAGGGATCATATGGTGAGTGTGGGGCAATTCTATACATCCTCAACAACGAACTAGGGCTAAGAGGGAATGCATGGACCCTCTTCTGGCACTGTAATAACTGGCAAGCAAAACCCATGTTGGGGTCAGCAATACCTCTTGCTGCTTTCACATATTGAAAGGCATCGTCAAAACTCTGACCTTCTCTCCACATAAGATATGCTATCACCAATGAGGTGGACCGCGAAACCCCTTGACAACAATGAACAAAAACCCTTCCACCCTGTTCCCTAACATCCTCAAAATAATCAAAAACATCATAAAGAATACTTGTAATATCCTCTGAGGGACTATCCTGCAACCACAAGGTCCTATACATAAAATCAGCCTTGAAATACTCGGGACAGACAAAACCCACGCAATTCAGCACATGGGTAATTCCATTCTGTTTCAAAATCTCCCTATCCTTTGCAACAGCATCCCCACCAAGATACACATGTTCCGCTACTTTTGAGCATTCTTTATCAAAAAAAGCAATCCTATCTCTCTTCACTGACCCAGAATTCCTATCCGGATTTCTTTGGATTGAAGATAAATCAAGCTTCAATCTCTCACCACTCTTGTTCCCACCAGGGGTGATCGGCTGAGGCCACTCGCCCAAATCATCGGAACCTGCTTTTGGCCACTCATCTAAACTTCTGCGAGAAATAGCCAACGGCTGCAGAGGCGGCAAGCATGACCGCGCTTTACAGTTTTGTTGGGACCGTGGGGTTAAGGGAGCAGGGTACCTACGATTTTGCCCATTGTGACCATTTCCGATATCATTACTATTTGGATCTATGACACAGTCTTTCTCTTCAGCTTCAGGGTTTTGAAGGGCAGTCCTAGAAGAAGACCAAGACGCAGAGCGCCAGAACATTTTGCGGTTCCCAGCAGCAGAAGGAAGCTGGCGCGGAACCAGAGGATTCCCATCCTCTTGACCCACCATGCCCAGTCCACTTGAAAAAGTTTAAAAATACGTAATGTTTGAGCCAGACCCAGAAATCTTCAAAGTCTTACAGTTCTATTTGTGCTTGAATTTGGAGAATAAACCATGAACAAGTTAACTACAAATTAAGAATGAAAGTCCAAACCAGATCAAGCTGTGTTCAACCCTACAGAGTGTCACTGCAAGCCAAAAATAGAAGGAAATCAAGCATTTCATCATCAAAATTTTTTTTTTAAAAAAAAGGCATTAGTACAAACAATTAACACACTAAATCAACGATTTAACCCATGAGATTTTAAAGAGCCCCTCTAAAGAAATCCAGTCAAAAATTCGAAGTAAATATTCACGGAAATATACAAAAGAAACCATATCCTAGGGTTTTTTGTTCCGTTCTATTCTTCCTGCTGATACAAAAATAAGGAAAAATAGACTTGTAGAAGGTTAGATTTGATACTTACAGTGTAAGATACGAAGGTGAATCCAAGAATAGAGAGGTAGATTTAGAGGAAGAACGAGAGGCTATTAGGGAACAGAGGAAGAGAGAGAGGGAAAGGGAAGGGGTAGTAGCAGTCTTTTTCAGTTGTGACTTTCTTTCTTTATTTATTTGACTCCCAAGAAAAAGAGAAAGAAGGAAAGTGTGAGAGCCATTAAAACATTTCTCGGATTTCTTTGCTTCTTTTTGGACACAAGGTAACCAAAAACCCAATTGATGCTCCCTCAACTCTGTCTGGGCAAAATATTTATAGTACTCCAAATCTAAAATCATTATCATTTCATTGCCTTAACTTGGGTTGCAAATCCAATTAAAATTCAATATAAATCGAATAAAATCGAAATTTATTAAAATGTGATTCGAAGACAAAAAACTCCAATGGAAGAATCAAACCGAATCAAACTTGATTCGATTCAATTTGATTTAATAGTGTTTTGAAGGATTTCAATTTATTTTTAGGATTTAATAAAAATCAAATTGAATAAAAAAAAATTAAGTTTTCTCAATTAAAATTGAAATAAATTGATATGTAAAATATCAAAATGAATTTGAATTAACCGACTCGACTCGATTGAATAATTTAATTTTTCCAAAATATGCTATAACTCTAAGCTCATTTCTGAATCGTGATACTACAAATTTCACCGTATATGATCAAATTTTTAACTCCCTCGACATATAAAAATATTTAATCAAATTTTTAGAAAATGTAATGACATTGCAAGTTATATTTATAAACTATAATTTTACAATTGTCATTAGTCAATATCATAATTATTATTATCATCTTCTTATGTTGAATTTGGTGTCTAGTGACAGGGAAAAAGGAAAATTACCATCACACTTCTCCGAAGAGAAAACAAAATGAAGTGAAAAATAAAGAGAGTAATTTTTCCTTTATACCACAACCTTTTTTTTCCTTAAATAATATTATACGAACCTATTTTTAATTTATCTTTTGCAAGAATTTTCAATAATTGACTTTAATAATAATTTTAAAAATAATATTTAAAGTGCTTATTTAAAAAAACTTAACAATTTATTAATAAAGAATATAATGTCTATACATAACGATATTTCAATAAAATTTAAAAAAATACACGTATAAATAATTGAAAATTTTTATCTAGAGATAATGTTAGTAAAATAGATTTATCTTGTTTATAAAAATTAATCTTTTTCAAATATGACAACTAAGAAACTTTTTGTAATATTGTCCAAATTTTTTTTTTTTAGAAAACTTATCACATTTAAGACATGGAGGGGCTCCATTGATATTATTATCCAAAGTTTCCAACCAAAAGTAATCAGACAATTCATCTTGCATTTCAAACCGTCAAAAAGAACAAATCACAAGCAAACATAAAAATGTTTCAACAATAAAAGTAGACTATTAAAATAAATAATGATATTCTCTACCATTTAGCTAATACTTAGTAAAAGAATTAACAGCTATTATAAAAATTGACAACTATTAAAACAAATAATATTGTGAAATAGTCCTTAGTATTTTGTTTCTTAAAACAACTGTTAAGACAAATTAAAATACTAGTTAGGGAAGTAATTAATTTGTAACTATGGTATATGATATGATATGATAAATATATAAGTTGAGTGAAAAAAATATAAAACAAAAATTTCAACACATCACTTGGGAAATGGAATTTTTTTATAAATAATATTTTTTTTTTGAAAATTTTCTAATAGTTGCCTAAAGAGAAATTTTTTTTTATAAATTATTGGATCAATTATGCAAGAGAGTGCATTATTTAAAATCACTCCATATGAACTTTAGTCTCCATGGATAATAAGTTGACATAAGAATATCTAGGATTGAGTAATATGGTTAAGGCCAATTGTTCACTATTGTTAGGGTTTTAAAAGATTGAACAATACGGTTAGGATTGAGCAGTAATCAATTTTGATTTTTTTATAAGAAAAATCTAAATTTTTTATATCAGTTTGATTTTATTATATAAAACCGAAAAATATAAAATCCTAAAAATTAAAATGATTTAATTCTAAAATTAAGTCAAAATTAAAATTAAACTGAATCGATCCAATACAATTTAGTTTGATTCTATATACAATTTGGTTTGACTTGATATTTATATAAAATTTAATTTATTTAATTTACCTTTCTTCAATTTGATTTAATCTGAACCAATTGATCCGATCCAACTTTATGAACATTCCTTACCATATGTGAAAGCAAAACAAAAAATAGATTGTATTCATTTACGTTTAAAGTTAGTTAATTACCGTTTTTTATTAACGTTTTTAGACGTTTTAAGAATATGAATTTAGTTAATTATTGGTTTTTGTTGATGTTTTTATACGTTTTAAGAATGCGAATCTAGTCTCTAATATTTTCTTTTCTTTATCTTAATATCTTACCATTTTTTCATTGCAGAAAGAAAACCACATTGATTGCTTGCTTTTGGATTTGGCATTCATCACATTTCATTCTATTTAAATAAGATGCAAAAAAAAATATATTTCCTTCCATTTATTTTCTCATCGGATTTGCCCAAATATGGATATAACTATAAAATCTATTAATTATATATCCAAATTAAAATTCAAAAGCTATATATGACATAGTCAAAACATTATTTTGCGTAATCTTTATGAAAACTAAAGTTTATGGTAATATCGTAAAACCCATAATTAGGTTTCCATGGACTTGGATTTGTATTGACCAAAAAATTTTATTCACCTTTGCCCTACCTAAAATAATTAGAAAGTATTCGCGATTTGAATTTTTCTATATATAATTTAGATTCATTTGACCTACTGGCATATTTTGGAGAAGCAAAATGGTTTGCGACTAGTTTTCTATATCTTTTTCAAATGCGAAAATTAATTTAAATTTTTAAGACTCAGGTTCTTGATTATCCTTTTGCTAAAATTTTATCATAAACTGACGGTAATAATATGCCTAGTGAGAATCTGGTTTCTTCAGAAGAAGTCGACGTGTGCATGATCTCTAACCGAGATCATGCAAGAGCTTCATGTGGAAACCCTAAAGGAAAGTCTACCAATGCTAGAACGGGCCTAGCTAAGAACCAAAAGGTTGTATTCCCTCTTAAAGTGGGGTCTAAGCCCATATAAAAGCCCAAGAAGTCCACTTTGGATGACTTCTTTGATTTCACCTCAAAGTTCCGTAACAAGGCCTCTACTAGCATACTAGACACCACTTTAGACCCGTTTAACAACACCTTGATTCGCATTATTGATTCCCAACCTATTAATGAGCCCATGACTTTAGATGCAGGCCGAAATTGCAACCCAATTTCTGATAACAGACCTATTGACCTTGCCCAGCATCCACCTGATCTAGGAGAAATGCCTATTATTCCGATGGTTACCTCCTCTCCAAGTGTTCAAGGAGAGAATTTTACCAAAGAAAGAGAGCTATCAAGATGACGTTGAGATTTATGAGGGAGAATCTGATTAAGAGGATTCTATTGACGAGGATAAATTGTTTAAGAAAGAGGCTAGAGACCCCCTATCTCCATGATTAAGAGAATGGAGGTTTATGTGTTAAGGGTCTACTGTTTTCCTCTCTTTTGTAATTTTCTCATGTCGTTAATTTCGGTGGAATTGTCAAGGAGCAGGGAGCTCCTCCTTTATTTGGACTCTTAAGTTATTTTTGAAGGCATACAAGCCTGATTGCTTTTCCTGTTAGATCATATTACTGGTGCCAGAGTGGATTTTATGATTAAAAAGTTGGGGTTTACTTGTTCTTATCATGTTAAAGCTACTGGGTTTTCTGGGGGAATTTGGATTCTTAGGAATAAAAAGTGGGATGTGCAAATCTTGGCCAATAATACACAGTGGGTGCATGTTGGAATTGAAGATTCAGGTAAGATCCTCATGGAGGTCTCTATCATCTATGCTAGTCCATAGCCTGTCCGTCAGAGATCTCTATAGGAGGACCTCCTCACCTTGGCAAATGGTACGAATAATCCTTGGTTATTGATATGTGACTTTAACACTATAAAGTTGACGAAGAAGAGGTTTAGAGGATCCAGGAATCATTTTGCTGTGGATTTGGCTTTCTCACAATGGTTTTTGGACTCAGACCTCATTACATGGGCTTTAGTGGATCTCAATTCACTTGGAAACGAGGTATATTATCACAAAGACTTGACAAAGCCTTATGCAATGATGTTTGGTATCTGAAGTTTCCTAGTTACATGGTCAAACACCTTCCTCGAATCAGTTCGGATCATAAAACAGTTGGTTCAATTTTTGGGAGCTAACCCCCAGGCAACCGTAGCGTCGGCCTCGAACCAGAACCTTTCTATGTCAACTAATTTAGTTGCTTTACTATTAAGGTTCATAATTGGAACATAGAGGTGTTTGGTAATGTTTTTAGACAAAAGAAGATTCTTTTGGCTCGTTTGGATGGCATTCAACGAGCTTTGAAGACAAGCTATAATCCTTTTCTTACTCGTCTGGAAGGGCAGTTGAAGAAAGATCTAGAGGTTGTACTTTGCCAAGAAGAACTTGTTTGGTATTAAAAATCTAGGGCGAAATGGATTAATAGTGGGGATAAGAACACTAATTTTCTCCATTTAAGGGCTCTCCAATGCAGGAAAGGAATGTTATCTGTGCACTCAAAAATCAGGAAGGCACTCTTATTGATGACCAGGAGTAGCTTCCTAATATGGCTTTGGATTATTTCTCTAACATGTGTGGAGGAAGGATCCTATCATCCGACCTTTCCATTACAAGGTTCTTTTCCACGTTTTAATCCTACTCACTTTAAGTCATTAGCTAATCTTGTATCTGTTTCTGAAGTTAGACAGGCCCTATTTGATATGAAGCCTTGGAAGGCTCCTAGATTGGATGGTTTTCATGTGGGTTTTTTCCAGCATCAATAGCAGGTTTTTAGGAAGTTTGTGTTTAAAGCTATTAGAAATTTCTTGTCTGGTCATGACATGGGGTCTCATTTTAACTCTTGGTTCTCATCCCAAAAGTAGAAAATCCAGTTGCTATCTTATAATTTCGGCCCATAAGCCTGTGTAATGTTCTCTTCAAGATCTCAACAATGTTCTTAACTAATAGATTGAAAGTTATCCTGCCTCAAATTATTAGTCCGACCCAGATGAGTTTTGTGCTTGGACATTATATCATAGACAATATTATTATTTTCCAAAAAGTTCTACATATCGTTTAGTCTCATCGAAGCCGTAAAAAATTAATGACTATTAAAGTGGAAATAGATAAGGCTTATGACCATATCCGTTGGGATTTTCTTGTTGAGACTTTATCTGAAATTAATATTCCACAACATTTTATTTCTACTGTTATGCTTAGTGTCTCCTCTTATAATATGCAGATTACTTGGAATGGGGGTACCTCGGAGTGTTTTACTGCCACCCATGGGTTTTGACAAAGAGATCCTCTAAGCCCTTACCTGTTTGTTCTTTGTTTAGAGTGTCTGTCTCATGCTATTTCTCGTACATTGGATCATAGGGAGTGGAAGCCTATTTTTCTTTCGAGGGGAGGGTCGCTGCTCTCTCATCTGTTCTTTACTGATGATCTCATTCTACTTACGAAAGCCTCATTGGATCAAATTCTGTTGATTGAGGGGGTTTTGGATGAGTTTTGTAGTTGCTTAGGACAGAAAGTTAATGCCAACAAGTCTCAAATGTTTTTCTCTACCAATGTTCCAAGCGGTTTGAAGGGCCAACTAAGTAGAAGTTTAGGGTTCAAGATAACCAACGATCTGGAAAAATACTTGGGAGTTCCATTACTCTGCGGAAGGAACTCCATTGCCTCTTTTTCTTATATTGTGGATAATGCCTACAGGCGATTATTGGAATGGAATGCGTCTCGTCTTTCGCTTGTAAGTAGAATAGCTCTCACAAGCTCTGTCCTCTCAGTGATGCCCACTTATGTCATGCAGATGTCTAGGCTCCCTTATCGTATTTATAATGAGATTGATGAGATTTGTCGGAGTTTTATATGGGGTTCTACTCAAACGAGTCATAAAATACCTATTGTTTCTTAAAGTGACGTTATTCAGCCGAAAGTTAGTGGAGGTCTTAGCTTGCGGGACCTGAAGCTTCTTAATAAGGCTTTTCATATGAAAATTAGGTGGCAGATTCATACGGGATTGTCTTCCCTATGGTTAAACATTCTTAAGAGTAAATACAAGATTCTGCTTGATCCTTATCTGGATCTGCCTTCCATTAATAATTGTTTTCTGCTATGGAGAGGGGTTGCTAAGACATGGGACAAACTTGTTGGTTGTACATGGTTTCTATTAGCAATGGTAGGTCAACGAGGTTATGGAAAGACCTTTTGGGTCATGTATAACGTGATTATGGAAACTGTTGCTCTCACTGATATTCCTGCCACTATGAGTAACAAAGTTGTGGCTGACTATGTCAATGACAATGGAGTTCGGAATTGGGCCAGATTCTACGCACTTCTTCCAGTCTCGATTTGAACTGTATAGCGCCATTATTCCTCCTTCTTCAACTAGGGATAGGGATAAAATGTGTTGGAGATTTACTAGTTCAGAAGCCTTCTCCATTAAGAGCGTATAACTGGTTAGATGCTCCTCCCAGTTCTGATCTATCGAAGTTATGCCAGCAAATTTGGACTTGGAAAGGCCCCCGCATTCGCGTTTTCTTATGGCTGGTTCTCCATTAGAAGATTTTGACTAATAGTGAGAGGTCTCGACGTCATCTGTATAGTACCCCAACTTGCTCTATTTGCATGGTTTTGCATGAATCACTCTTTCACATCCCAAAGGACTGCACCTATGTACGATAATTTTGGTGGATATTGGTGTTCAAAATCCTAGCTTCTTCTTTAATATCCAAGATAGTATTTTTGACTGGCTCATGCTGAATCTCTCTAACCATGATCTTTATTCTTCTAGGGTTGAACGGGTTGTTGTGTTTAGTATTAGTGTGGAAAATTTTGGACAAATGCAACAAATGAGTGTTCTGGGAAAAGCATATTACCATGCAAAGCCTGTCATCAGATGTTTTGCTTATGGCTAAGGAGATTATGGCTGCGAATGAGCAAGTTGCCAGTGCAGTAGTGCAACGCCCTAATTTTTCTGTGTTTGAAATAGTAGTTTTACCGGTCTGTGAATAGTACCACCAGTCCGGGAGTCAGTATTATTTTGGTAAAAATTACAATATATGTTTTATATTTTCTTTAATATTTTTGGAGCATGTATGCATGGTTTTTATGGGGTAGAAAGTAAGTAATGAATATTTTGGAGAATTTAGATAATTAGTGAATAGTGAATAATTACAATATATGTTTTATATTTTCTTTAATATTTTTGGAGCATGTATGCATAGGTTTTTTATGGGTTTAAAAAAGTAAGTAATGAATATTTTGGAGAATTTAGATAATTAGTGAATAGTGAATTATGGTGTTATATTAATTAAGGAAATTTGAGGAATTATTTTATGGATTAAATTTGAGAATTTTGTGGAGAAAAATAATATTTTGAAGGAATTTAATTGGAAAATATTTTTAGCTATTAGATGAGATTACTATTGACTTAATCTTAGCCACCCAATTTTGGGAAAAGATCAAAACACCCTTAATTGCTTTATAAAAGTCAACCCCAATTATTTGAGCAACCATTTTTCTCTTCTTCTTCTTCTCTTCAACGCCAACTTCTTCTTCCTCTGTTCTTTATTTTTCTTCACTTATTACTTGATAAATCCACCAAAATTAACCCAAATTAACCCACCCAACTTGATTTAAGTAATTAATCCTAGAGATTGAAGCTTGAGAAGAGATTTTTGGTGAATAATTTCAAGTAATTTGGAGAGTTACTACTTAAGCCAAAGGGTGGAGAACCTTGTACCAAAGAGAAGGGCAAGCCAAGGCTTAAAGCATTTTATTTAAGCTTGTTAGAGCTTGTGTTTAAGGTTAGTGTTCATAAACACACTTACCTTACTTCAGTTATTGATTTTGTAAATTTATGTTATTATGTGTATATTCGGGGATTTTGTATGAAATGATTGAATTGTTGAACTTTGGTTGTATAAACATGCTCTTGGGTGATGTTTGATGAGTATTTAGTATGTGGTAGAAATCAGAAATCTCTACCTTGTATCTTTTGTCTTTGCATGCTTGTATCTTTTGTCTTTCATGTTCTTTTTCATGATTAAAGTAAGCTGAAATTGGAAAAATGTGTTATTGGGTGTGATTAAGGACTATTTTTTTTATCCTTTTTGTTTTCCATCTGTGTCTGAGCCCTTTATGAAAGTTGTAGGTCTATTTCTTAGCTTTCCAACCCATCCTCTTGTGTCCAATTTGGATACATATAGCTCAACTTATAGCTGAAACACCCAAATTGACATTGTTATGCTAGACCACATGCATCTCTGAATTGAGTGCCCATTTTGACCACTATAATGGTAAGATTATGTTCTAAGTTCTTCATAAAAAAAGTTTTTTTTTCCATATCTTAAGACTTCTCTGGTTTTGGATTGGATTAATTTGAGTGTTTAGATAAGTAGGAATTTGATAAACATTGGACTTGGTTTTGCTGAATCAAGTCTAGACTGTTGGTCTGTGTTCCTAGCTTTTATTTACTATCTTACAGATTGATCTAGAATGTGGTCCCTTCATAATATTTGTATCATTTTGTCTTAGCTTTCTAATGAATTTAATTTCACTCAATTTGGAGACCTATAACTCAAGTTACGTCTTAAAAACACGGCAAAGCTCAAGGTTATTTTAATGCTGTAAATTTTCTCTATGCCGTTGAATCACAGGTTTATTTTCGGATATATGTATGTATGAATCATGTGGGGATGAAGTTCTCTTGATTATTTGTATGTTTTAGGATTTATTTGACTAAAAATAAGACATAAGTTTGAAAAGTGTTGTTATTGGATATGTTTAAAACATGGATACTAAAAGTATATATTGTACATTATGTATGTACTAATTCTTCCCCATGAATAAATTGTTGGAAATTTTGGGAGAAAAGTGTAGAATTGATTTAGATAATGCATATGAGGGTTACATGGATAATGGATACTTGGATGCATAAGAGTTATCTTAACATGCTTGATTGAAGGAGGAAATTCCTCCCCTTGGTTTTCATTAAGAGGCCGAACCACCCTAGGGTGGTTAGGCTTACTTAATTTCTTTTTATGATATGCTATATATATGACATAATTATGATTATTTTGATAACTTTCATATGTTTGAAGTTTATGAAAAATGGGTACTTAAAGTGTATGTGCTTTGAATTTTAAATAAGTAAAGTATGATTTTATATGATAAGAAATTACTTATGATAAATTTCATTATGACTTTAAGAAAGTTTTAAAAGAAAATGAATTTATGAGACATTTCCTATGTTAAGTAATTATATTTAAGTATGAGGTTTTTATGAGTTACTTAAGTTCTAAAGTAAGATTCCTTTATGATTTCATGTCGACTAAGGAATAAGACAAGTTTTATAAAAAATGTTATAAATTAAGAATTAAAACAAGGATTTTGGGCTCTAATATACTTGGTGTGAATCTAATGCATGATTTGATTTTATTATTTATGTAAGATGATGGCGACCTAAGGCCATTATGAATAAGTTGGCGACCTAAGGCCATTATGAATAAGTTGGCGACCTAAGGCCAATATGAATAAGCTATGGAAACCTATCTGCTTCTCTTTCTCCTAAGTATATGCAAGCCCTTGGAAAATATTTATAAGGCAATTAAACGAATGAGATTACAATATTTTAGTAAACCTTACTTTAGAAATTAATAATTACGTTATCAAATGAATTTTCAAAGCATGATATTTCGATACATGGTTTTAAAATAAATAGTATGTGTATTGGTATAATAAATTTTCAAGTAATGAATTTATGATTTGGAAGAATTAAATTATTTATGTTATTAATTATAAGTTTATTTGATATTTCTTTTGCTATAAATGTAAATAATTTTATGAAATTTGTATTTTAAGTAATTTGCCATCGCAACTTTAGTAAGTATGTGAATTATGAGCACCACTGAGTTTTATACTCACCGCGTTGATTTTATCACGCGCAAGTTAAAGACCGTGGTTGTTGCTTGAAGACTAGAGGAGCAGCATCAGAGCAGAAGAGACTATTGTGGTAGTGGTAGATTGAGATTTATGTAATTAAGAATTATGGCATGTATAATTATTATATTTTCAGACATTATGTTATTTGAATTATAACTTAAGCATGTAATTATCAATTATATTGGTGTACATATTTGGAGATAAGTATACAATTTATTAAATGATTTGATTGAATATAAAATATTTCAAGATAGTTGGTATGATTAGTTTATTAAGACTTGATATATATAATGAATGCAATTAATTGATGAATATTAAAATGCCATTGAGAATTTATATAGTTAGGAAGATATAGTAGTGTTGTTGTATTATGATGATTATTTGGAGATGTTGGGAGTTTAGAGTTTAAATTGGGAGTGTTTTGTATTCACATGTTTAGCGAGCTCAGTTTTTAAAGAGAAATTCTTACAGTTTTTCTCTAGGATTTTTCGCAATCTATATTGAAAAAAAAAATGAATGATTATAAAAAAATTATTCACTAAACTTGTGAATACTTAATTACTTTTAATTCATAATCTAATTTTACGATTTATATGTTAAGTTAGGACGGTGTATCCGGCACCGAATGTGGCATCTATCGTCGGGTCTCTCGGGACTGGGCGGTGGGTGTTACAAGTGGGGCCTCTCTATAGCACAGGGTAGGTTACGATTTCTTAGAAGCCTCCTAATCCTCAATGAGTCAAGTTGAATACAGATGGTTTGATAGCAGCAAAACAGGCTTATGGAGGAAGTCTCCTATGAGACCACATACGGAAGTGGCTGGGTGATTTTATGGCAAGTTTGGGTTCTTATTCAGATCCTAATATAGAATTATGGGTTGTTATGGAAGACATCAAGTTGGCCAGGGCGAGGGGCATTACAAAGTTAATGATAGAGTGTGATAGCTTAAGTATTGTCATTTAAATCTTAGTGAAATCAAAATCCCTAGTAGCTTTAAATATTTGATTTATGAAATCCCTAGTAGCTTTAAATATTTGATTTATGACAAGTTTGGGTTCTTGTTCAGTTCCTAATATAGAATTATGGGTTGTTATGGAAGACATCAAGTTGGCCAGGGCGAGGGGCATTACAAAGTTAATGATAGAGTGTGATAGCTTGAGTATTGCCGTTTAAATCTTAGTGAAATCAAAATCCCTAGTAGCTTTAAATATTTGATTTCTTTTCATCAAATATTCTTGCTTGATTTCTTTTTGTTCTCTTTTATTTGTTTAATTTAATTTCTTAAAATAAATCTTCTTATTACCGTTTAAATAATAGTAGGTTAACATAATTTTCGTACTTGGTATACAATCCCTATGGAAATGATACTCTTCTCATTCTATTTCCTTGTTGCGATTACGTACACTTGCGAAAAATCATTGTCAAGTTTTTGGCGCCGTTGCAGGGGATTGAAGTTACCAATATCAATACTAATTACCCTATTATTAATTTAGGCAATTTTTTAGTAATTCAAATACTTGTTTCTATTATTTATAGTTTTTCTTTCTTTGTTTTATTGATTTTTATTTTCATTATTTTTTTGCGAAGTATTTTGAGACATTTCATCAACAAGTAGTCGCAAGTTTTACTCAACAATACTCAGAACCATTTTATGCCGCTTGTGCAAGATTTAACGAATTGTTGAAGAGATTTCCTTATTATAAATTTACAAATAAATATCTCACTTACATATTCTACTTTGGATTAGATGAAGAAACAAGAAGTTGGGTAGATAATGGATTTTCGGCAACCAGTGTTCACCTTTCGGAAAGTAATTATGAAGATGTATTTTACATGTTAAATGATGTGGCAGATTTTGACTATGTTGGCATTGGGATCCTTCACTGCAAGGTTGGAATCACCGATACCCTCCAAATTTTGAGTATGAAGAAGAAAAGCAAAAGAATTTAGAGAATTTGATTGTTGCCCTTACTAAATTTCACATGGAATTTATGATGAGAGTTTTAAAATCCAACAAGCGGCAATAAAGAATTTGGAGGTACAAGTAGCGGAATTGATAATCATGGCAACTAATGGATATCAAGATGATGAGTGCAAGGTGAATTATGAGGAAACTTCCTGGGAAATTGCACCTTTAGATGAAGTAAAGTCTACATGTGAAAAATGCAACTCCTTTGAAGACGGATTAAAACTTACTTTCTTGTTTCCAGATATGATTATTAATGACCATGAAAAAGGTGAGGTACAACTAGAAGTGATATTGGGTGAGAGTTTAAATGAAGACAAGCAGCAAGCAATATTAGTGGATGAAGAAATAATTGAGGCTATTGATTTGAGCTCATCAATGGTTTTTATACATATACCACCGGAAGATCCTTTCTTTCCAATGATACCACCTTCAATAAATTATGTTCTCCATGATCTAATACAGTTCTTTCCCCAGTTTCATCATTCAAAGCATCAGTCAAAGCAAGAATGTGTTGATAAGAGGAGCATATTTTCGCAAATTAGCCAATTTGCCAATCTTGAGGGCATTTTCAACCAAGACCAATGTGTGATATTACATGATACATACTATGGGCGAAAGCCGTTATTTGATAAACTTCTCAAAAGTCGAGTGTAAAGACTTTAAATAAAACGCTAATGGGAGGCAACCCATCATTTTCTTTCTTTTCCTTTGCAAATTATTTTTATTTATATTTTTCATTTTTTTCTGCATCTTTAAACCATTATTTTCTTTTAGTTTGGTGTTTTACACTCATATTGCAGGTCATGGAAGGATTAAAGAGGCTCAAAAACTGATTAAAAGTTCCAAAGTTAGGCTCTAGCACCCTAGGGTGTGCTACCCAGCACCACTGGCAGCAACCCCGTGCTACATAGCACCCGCAGGCCATGCTGCAGTTTTTTTTTTTTTTCATTTTTGGGAATCACGGTTTCTATTTTTCTTTTCTATTATTTATTATTATTATTATTATTATTATTATTATTATTATTATGTTTATTTTATTTTATTTTATTTTTGTTTCACTATTAATTTTTTTTATTTTGTTATTTTTTTATGTTACTTTAGTTCCTTTTCACTTTTGAAATTTAGCATTTGGATCTAATGCGCTTCGCTTCCTTGAATTTTATTGTATTTTTCAATACAATGGTGGGAATGTATTCTCAACTCTATTTTATTTTTACAACTTGTTTTGATAATATATGATAAGTTTGGGGAAGTGATCTTATTTTTGCACACATTGGAGATAATGTGCTAGATTTAGTTGGGGGAAGGAAAATTTTAGTTAAAATTTTAAAATTTTTTTAATTATTTTCTTTGTTTGTTTTTATTAGCTTAATATGGTTGGAATAATTGTGAGCAAGCTTGAATTGTTTTTATTAGCTTAATATGGTTGGAATAATTGTGAGCAAGCTTGAAAATTATCACAATTTAGTAACTTGTGATAAATTTAATTATTTTTCTAGTCTAGTATGTTTGAGCTTTAATTTAATTTTTAACGTAACATGATTCTTTGATGTAACCATTTATTTTTAAGATGATGAACACTGATTTTTGCAAATTTTATGGTATATAGGTATGTTTTAATCAAAATTTATTTAACATTGGCATTCCTAAAACAAATTAGAATTCCCTTTGAATTCCAGTTGAAGGCAAATTTTAAAATGCTTACCATTTATTAAAAAAGAGATGATTTAGGCATTCTTTGTTAAACTTCATATTTAGCCTAGGCCATCTAAGTTAAAATATGACCTTTGCAGCAATTTTGAAGGCCTATCTCCAAATTTTATTGTTCACATCCTTATTAAACTAGCATTATAAACCTAGCCATTAAACCAACTTAATTTCCTACCCTAAGTGCAATAATGTATAATTGAAGGATTTGATTTTTATTAAAATATAGCAACAAAAGAGAGAAAATTGCATTAATACTAGGAAGTGAAGCAAATAGAAAAACTAAAGGAGAAACACCCCATAAAGAAGCAACCAATGAAGAATTCAAGTTTGGGGAATTAAAGCAAGGAAGAAATTATCAAAGTATTATGAAGAGACTTTGAGCTAGTGAAGAACTTCAAGATTAATCTCCCTTTGTAAGGGTTTATTACTAAATAAAACTATGATATTTGATTTTATTTAGTTGGAGACTTTAGATCTTGATTTCAAAGTGTGGATCTTCGATCAATGGAGCTTGGTACTGCAGTCTGTTCCTTCATTGATGTTATTGACGTATAGCGATGAAACTTATCAGTATTCGTCATATGTTGCAAATAATTGGAAAAGCAATCCAATTATATAAGATCAAGAGGAGTTATTATTTTGACGTCCAAATCAATTAATAGACTGGTTGCTGCTATTAAGATTTATGTCTTTTGTCAATATCAACTCTAAGCGGAAAGATCTAATATTATATATATATTTTTTAGTTTTAGTTTCGTTATTCAAAAGGATATGTATTCTTTTATTTCGTTAAAAGATCAGCGAACTTTATTAGCTACCAATAGTAAAGTTCTATGTCTAGTCAATGTGTTTATTTGTAATTCTTGATATTATTATTAATGAATTACATTTAAAAAAAAAAAAGAAGTACCTCTTCCGTCCATTTATGAAACTTTTAAAGAATGACTCAATCTAAATTTGGACAGTTTAAAGAGAGAGAAATTAAATGTTTGGCAAAAATATCTCTAAGAAGGTTAGCTTATGTCTTTATATGGTATTTAACCAAATTAAAAGGAAGAAATGGGAAAAAATTGGAAACAGGAAATTTGTGAGGGTTTACAAGGTCTGAAAGGAGGAGCATCTCATTCGATATTGAGGGTAGATATCTGATTGTGAAATTGAGGGTAGATATCTGATTCGATATGCAAATTTAGGATGTGAGCTAGGACATGATTTTTAAGACTAATAAGAACAAGTATAGGTCATATTACTTTTGTCAGAACAATGAGTGTGACAGTTTCCTTGGATGGTGCAAGCCGACTGATTCGTGCATTGAGAGCACAAGGGACCCAGATTGGCTAAAGATTCAATGGAGATCGATGATGGTGGAGTGAGTGAAAGGAAGATCATTTTAAGGATGTACTTGACCTTAAAGATGTTGTTATTCATCTGAATGATAAAATAGGCATAGCGAGGGTAAGGTAGATAGGTTGGATACTATAATAGGGTACATGAAGATTGTGGTTGCTCTTTGCATGATGTGTACTATTATGGATTTCATCCTCGTTTTTGTTTGTGCTTACCAAGTCAGTTAACTAGCTTCTTTTTTTGGATTCTTTTTCTACTATATCTTTGATATGGTAGTTATTGGCAAGTGTTATTAGGTATGACTGGTAGGTAGAGTAATTGTGGTATAGAAATAGTAAGCGTGTTATGACTAACATTTTGGATTGTTATCTGTTAATGTGTTTGCAATTTATCATTAATGTAGTGGGTGTCTTTTTTTACAAATGAGAAGTGTGCAATTGAATATATAAATTGCTTTCTGAAAATAGAAAAACATCACAGAAATTTAAAGCTAAAAGATCATCTTGTCATTGAACAAAAAACAACATTTGCATATGATATTTGCTATAAGAAATCTAAAATAATATTTTCTCTAGATTTCTGATTACAAATCCTTATAAATAATCTATAAAAAAAAAATGGCAAAAATATACACATAATCATATTTATGAAGTTTACAATCTATCATTTTTTTATATTGTAACAAAAAGTTTCTAAATGTCAAAATGCCAAGATGTCTATATATAGAAGTCTCTATTGCCCACTTACTATGTTTTCCCTTGCTATTTGCTATGTTCTTAATCCAGAAGCACCATCATTCCTCCTCACGTCTTTGTGTCTGCAAATAAATTTAGATGTAATAAATGTCATTAAGAATGCAGTAAATGAAATTGAATGAAATATGGAGTGGATTAAAAATACCTGCTTGCTTGATGGAGCAAATGTGCATGTCCTCTTATTATGTCCTAGCTGATTGCATTGCTTACATCTAGCTAATTATAATAGCCCTTGTGCTCTAAGTTGGATGTAGTCCTTCACTATCTTGTCTGATCCTTCTATTCATATTATCAGTTTCATCCTCAATATCTTACATTACATTTCCAGTAGATGTGTCAATCCCAAGTTTAGGAATTATAAAATTAGAGGGTACCTAGTTATTACATCACTATCATGATTAGAGAACCCAACATAACATCATCTATCACTACTCTAATGCCAAACTTGTTGTGTTAATGTAGTATTCAAGTTAGATATTTTCCTCATGTTGTAAGTCCTCACATTATGTGACCTAGGCCTATTTTCCTCATTTGTTGAAGCATTTCCATTATCGTTATGAGCAAGTGCCTCTTCTGTTGTGGTATTGTAATGTGGAATTATAGTTTGTTGATAATTTGAACATCTTGTTTCTTCTTGTCAATCGAAGATTCTTCTCCCACCACTCTTGCCTCTACTCCTTGCTCATCTCCTTTCATTAGGCTTATTCATATCACACATAGGAGATTCTAGCCCTATATTATCTCAAATATTGGAACCATAAATATAGCTCTGTCTATTCCCCTAAGCCTGGGCTTGCCTATCAACATTTCTTTACTGATTCATATTAGTCTCAGTTCCATTCCCCCCAATTTAACATTATTAGGCACATTCTCTCCAATTTCAACATCATTAGCCATATTCCCCCCAACTTTAGCATCATTAGGAACATTATTTTCTTTTGCATAAACATTTCCCCCAACAACTACATTGTCCTCTCTAAACCACCAGCATTAAGCACATTATCCTGCATAACTATCTTTTCCACATGATTAGAATCCTTATTAAATTCACCTAAAATCCTTATTATAACAGCAATAGGATCAACATCTCCATTGGTTACAACAAGATTCACCTCATGAGAAGATTCATATAATGCAATCATACACATCAAATCAACATCATATATTGTATGAGTAAATTGCCTTCAAACCTTATATCTATGGAAGAACTCATAGCAATCTTTCACCTATTGTAAGTAGGAGTATTACTTACTCTCCACATTTAGGAATGAAGCCTCCCAGCCTCCGAATATAACAAGAAAATTGTATAATTTTTACCTTGTCATCATGTTATTTCAAAACAAGGGCATCACTTAGTTAAACCCTAAAATTTCATATTTCAAGTTCAAACCACAAATTGAATCAAATAATCTCATTTCACCTAACATGCAACTAATTTCTATAAAAAATGGCAATTTTTGGTTTTACCTCTGACGAAAATCTAATATCATTTTCTTTACTCCACTTTTGCTCCAAGCACTATAGCAACGCAAGACTCAAGTGGGAAAAAAATTCATGAAAATTTCTTGCATTATTTTTTAGGTTTTCAATTCTTTTCAAAATAGTCAAGAAAGGTAAAAGACGCTTCATATGCCAATTTTCATCATAATTATGGTGTTTTTGATTTTGTATTTTAGTTAGGTTATTAATGTCATCTCTTGGCAATTTAACATCTAAAATTGCTAAAAATGGATGGAATGGGTACTTGGTGTAATGGAACTAAAAAATGAGGGTATGATAGTCTATTTTAAAAAATACAAAGGTAAAATAGTTAATTTTGACAAAATATAGGAGTACGATTATATTTTTGTCTTTTTTTTTTTCTACTTTTGGATGTAATAGAAAAGAATATGTGGTCCATATAATGACTGGGAAAAATTATAAATTTATCCTTGTATTTTGTTAAAATGCACAACTTTGTCCCTACATTAGGGAAGTGCAAAACCATCGACTGAATCGAACCAACCAGTTTTGGTTCAATTTGGTTAGCTATTTAAGGGAGGTTAGGTTTGTCGGTTTATTCGGTTTGAATTGAACGTGTTGTTCAGTTTAAGTCGATTTTATAAAAATTCATCAATTGGGCTTAAAATCGAATCGACACGGTAAAAATCGATCCAAACTGGCCCAACCGACTCATGTGGTTTGAGTCAGTTTAATTAAAATTTCAGTTGGATTTGATTTGTTGTTTGTTTGCATTTTTAGAGTTGGTTCGGTTCAATTTGCACCAAATCGACCATTTGTTTACCCCTACCCTATATTTTTAGGAATATGTAATTTTTCCTATATCTTTTGCCTCTATCACACTGTCATATCTTTATGTCATTTCAATTTTTCTATTAAATACATGGACATATTAGTTAATTTCCGCAAAATATAAGGATGAAATAGTTAATTTTGATAAAATATGAAGGCAAAATAGTAATCTATTGATAGAAAATTATACAAAATTAATAAAAGGATATTACAGCATAACGGAGGTAAAAGATAAGGACAAAATTATATAGTTCTAAAAATATAGAGACAATGTGTATATTCTAGCAAAATATAGATACAAAAATTATAGATTTTCCTAATGATTATATAAATTTGTAGAAGCTTAGAGAGACTCTTAAATTGTTATTTTTGATTTCTTTCTAGTTTTCAATTTTTTTTATTTTAATGACAATACATACATGTATAAAGAGAATCATAAAATTTTCATTTCAATTATGTCAGTGGTCTAATCTTTATTTTTTATTTTTTTAATTTTATTAATTGTTATATTCTTGGATATTTAAGAACCATCAATTTTACAACTTATTTTCACCCATGGTATCTGAAATATAAGCCTTATAACTTAAACATCTTTAAAATTCAATTCATTACTTAAAAACTATCATTTAAGTAACATAAAAAATTTTATTTTTCGATTTTTCGGTGATCAACTAGTTACAATTAACGTGGAGGGATTTTAATAACTGAATTCTGCAGAAATTGAAAGAGCCAAGGTATTCAAGGGAATTTTTTTTATATCATTACTGTCATGCGTGAGAGTAATATACAGGTACAAGGAATAAATCCCTATAATAGAGGAGATACAACAGATTGTTAAATACAAATTCAAAAACTACAACAGATGAGCAGAAGTCTAGGAAGACTTGGACCTGTTAAATACAAATCAAAAACTACAACAGATGAGAGAGGTCTAGGAAAAGACTTGGACCCGTTCAAGATATGGGTTTATCACCTCCCCGCAAACTGAAGGAGGGAACCACCTTCAGTTTGAACCTGAGATCGAGGAATCTGGTCTTAGACAAAGGCTTAGTGAGCAACTCCACTAGCTGATCCGTTGTAGAAATGTAAGAGACGTGAAGGTGCTTCTTTCTAACTTGATCCCTAACGAAGTGAAAATCAAGTTCAAAATGTTTAGACCGAGAATGAAACATAGGATTTGCAGCCAAGTAAGTAGCGGAAACGTTGTCACACCAAATGCGAGGAGTGGCTGAGTTTGACTGTTTGAGTTCTGTAAGAAGACCATGGATCCAATATAACTCAGATGCTGCTGTTGCAAGAGCTCGATACTCCAAATCTGTACTTGAACATGCAACAGTATTTTGCTTTTTGGAGCACCACGAAACCAGATTACTTCCATGAAACACAGCATAAGTAGTGGTGCTTTTACGATCAATTTGATCGCCACCCCAGTCCGCATCATTATAAGCAACTAAATTACCATTAGATGAGGGCCGAATTAATAAGCCATGAGAAATGGTTCCACATAAATAACGCAGAATGCGTAATGCGTTTAACTGCTTGCCATTGGGAAACAGACGGGGAATGCATAAACTGTGACATTTTATTAACCGCCATAGTGATGTCAGGTCTAGTCAATGCTAGATACTGCAGCATGCCTACAATTTGTCGATATAATGTGGGGTTTTCAAATGAATTTCCACAGTCATGAAATAGAGCGAGCTGAGGTGTAGCTGGTGTAGCCACAGCAGTGGCCTTATGCATATTGGCCTTACGAAGAAGATCTTGAATATACTTGGACTGAGATAAATGAAGACCAGCATGGGTGAATGTTGCCTCAACCCCTAGAAAATAGTGAAGAGCACTAAGGTCTTTAAGTGCAATTTTCGAGCCGAGCTGATTAATCAATCGACGAAAGAAGAATTGGAACCTGTGATTATTAAATCGTCAACATACACCAAACAATAGGCAAGGTCAGACTTAGAGGAATAGATAAATAAAGAGCTGTCTGCCTTAGAACCATTAAAACCAATGTCTTGTAATGCCTTCAAGAGACAGAAATACCAAGCACGGGGTGCTTGTTTGAGACCATATAAGGATTTTTTCAAGGCACATACATAATCTGAATTTGTTGGATCAACAAAACCCTGTGGTTGTTCCATAAAAATCGGTTCATCAAGCGTACCATGAAGAAAAGCGTTGGAAACATCAAGCTGACGAATGTCCCAATGATGATTGATTGCAATAGATAAAACCAAGCGAACAGTGGCAGGTTTAATAACAGGACTAAAAGTCTCAATATAATCAAGTCTCGGGCGTTGATGAAACCCCTTCGCAACCAACGCAACCAACCGTGCTTTGTAACGGTCAATAGAACCATCGGACTTAGTTTTGATGCGGAAAATCCATTTACACCCGATAATGTTAGGTGCTTATGACCGTGGAACCAAATCCCACGTGCCATTAAACATTAAGGCATCAATTTCAGCAGACATAGCATCCCTCCAAACTGAAGATTTTGCAGCTTCAGTATAGGAAGATGGAGCAACAGTAGGTACCACGGCCTGATACAGTTTGGGTCTTAAGCTGTCGGTTTTAGACCTTGTAACCATGGGATGCCGATTGGAACATTCTGCTGGTTGTGGTGCAGGAGGAATACGATCAACAGCCTGAACTGGTGGAGGAGCACAAGGTTCAGGGAACGAAGTAATATTCAGTAGAGAACCTGAACTAACAGCTATAATAGCCGGAACACAAGCAGTAGTAGGTATTATATCTGAATTCGATACTATGGATGGTTTGTGTAGGGGAGATAACAGTGGAAAAGCAGGTGGAGAACCAAGGATTGAGGAGCTACCATCACTTTGCTTGAACGGAAAATCCTATTCATCAAATAAAACATGACGTGAATAGAAAATTTTATTAGTAGCCAAGGAAAGACACTCATACCCTTTATGGAGCAGACTGTATCCAAGAAATACGCATTCTATAGAACGAGGCTCAAGTTTGTTTTTAGTATACGGTTTAAGCCAACGGTAACAAGAACACCCAAAAATTCTAAGAAAATTATAATCAGGCAGACGATCGAACACTTTTTGATACGGAGACATATGATTAAGAGTTGGAGTGGGCAACCGATTAATTGGGTGAACAACAGTGGCAAAAGCATGATCCCAGTATTTTGGTGGTAAAGATGCATGAAACAAATAAGCTCTACCAGTTTCAGTGATGTGTCTATGTTTCCTTTTCGCACAACCGTTTTGTTCAGGTGTGTGCGGACAGGAGCTCCTTTGTACAATTCCATTTTGGGCGAAATAATTTTTAAGTGCTTGAAACTTCCCTCCCCAATCTGATTGAAAGTATTTAATAGATTTCCCAAAAAACTTTTCAACAATTAGACGAAATTTAGTGAAGCAAGAGTAGACATTAGATTTGTTGCAGAGAAAATAAATCCATGAATACTTTGTGAAATGATCAAAAAATAAAACATAGTAGAGGCATCCATTAGTAGAAGCAATGGGTGTAGGACCCCACAAATCCGAACAAACTAATTCTAAAGGTTCCTTAGTAACAAAAGAGGAATCAACAAATGGCAATTTATGTGTTTTACTAACACAGCAGGTTTCACATAAGGAATTATTAAACTTATTCGTAGAAGACAAATTATTGGAAGACAAAATCTTTGAAACAGTCCGAGAACAAGCATGGCCGAGCCTAGCATGCCACAAATATTTGAACAGTCCGAGAACAAGATGGCCCGAGCCTTAGCATGCCATGTACGAACATAAGAAAATAGAATAATGCAAGTTCGCGGAGATAATCACCAAGCAGAAACGCCAAGACAACAGAGCCCATCTTCTAACATGTCTCCATCTAAGTGAGAATTTGTCATTCGATCGAAGGAACCCCTTATCTACACAAAAACAATAATGGCGAATAAAATAGTAGAAGCCAAGACATAGAGCCCATCTTTAACATGTCCCCTGTGAAGAATTTGCTTCGATCGAAGGTCCTTAATCACAAAACAATATGGGAAAAACTCAAGTGAGACATCATTAGAAATAGTAAACTGACGAACAGAAATCAGATTAGTATTTGAAGTAGGAACATGCAAGACATTACGTAAAGAAAAATTACGAAAATTTAGAGTTAAACAAGCAGACTCAGTATGAGAAATGGGCAAGGTTTTACCATTTGTGAGAGCGACTTCGTCTGTGCCTGAGTATTCAGAATGAAGAGCAAGATTATCCAGTTCAGATGTCAAGTGATGGGTCGCTCCACTATCCACGATCCATGATTGAGGAGTAGTAGTAGGTGAGGATGAGAAATGGCTTGCAGGTTTGGGGTTTTGTCGATTATACCTTGGACTGGGACAAACATTAGCAGTGTGACCTTGGCCGCCACAGTTATAACAGACCAGCATAAAACTGTTAGTGTTCAAAGAAGAACCTGTTCCTCTACCAGAATTATTGGAATAACCACCTCGTCAACCGCCACGTCCACGACCTCGTGAGGAACTACCACGATTCACAGGAACATTCGTGTAGTGAGCAATGGCAGGAGTGACAGTTTCAGAACTTTGAAGCTGTAACTCTTCAGAGAGCAGCAAACCCAACAAATCATCATAAGACACCGAGGAGAGACGTGCTTCAATGTTACGAGTAAAAGGACGATAGTCCTGACCAAGTCCTCGAAGAATATGATCAATAAGATCGTCTTCAGAAATTGCAGTGTCTAGAGCCAACAACTGATCATAAATCTTTTTAGCACGACTCATAATAAACAAGGAATAGAAAATCAAACCCTTTCGAGAAGAGCATGAAGAGCAAAGTCTCAAGAAGTTTCTAATTTGAGCTTTCAAACAAGAGCATATTGCGTTTTCAATCGAGTCCAGGCTTCATGAGCCGTGGCAACACCAACAACTTGAGAAAGAACAGATTCGGACAAAGAGCTTAGGATCCAACCAAGAACTGTTTGATCCTTGAGAAACCATTCGAAATAAGCTGGATTAGAAGCATTATTAATTAAATTTGGTGGAGGAGAGACAGAATCCACATGATGAAAAAGCTGTTGGCCATGGAGAAGAGGAGTGATTTGGGTTTTCCACAAAAGATAATTGGTAGAGGTTAATTTTATAGTCACATGATTCTGAATAGAAGGAATTGAAGAAGGTATAGCAGAAGAAGAAGCCATTAGCAGAAGGAGAAGATTGCGAAAAAAAATATTAAGAAAGCTCTGATACCATGAAAGAGCCAAGGTATTTAAGGGAATTTTTTTTATATCATTACTGTCATGCTCATTACTGTCATGCGTGAGAGTAATATATAGGTACAAGGAATAAATCCCTATAATAGAGGAGATACAACAGATTGTTAAATACAAATTCAAAAACTACAACAGATGAGCAGAAGTCTAGGAAGACTTGGACCCGTTCAAGATATGGGTTTATCAGAAATCTCACGTTATTTGAGTTGATCTTCATTCTTTATAGAGAAATGAGTGTTTCACAAATCTCATCCACATTATTGGCACTCCTTTTTTTTTCTTTTTTATCTTTATTTTTTTTCCATTCTTTTACCACTTCTTTTATCACTTCATTCTCTTTATTTTTAATTAAGTAACAATTTTATTAGTAAAGAAACATAAATCTATGTTTAGTAGAGAAATACTTTAAAATTAAGAATAGGCATAAAAAATTAAAAATTTAAATTTTACTAATAACTCTTTCCATTTTTTTATTTTTACAGGTATCCTTGCACTAATATTGATTATTTTTATTTTAAAATGTAATTAATTTTTTAATATTCTAACATATTAAAATTTAATTTACTTATTCCTAATAATTTTTTATTCAATTCTTTATAAAAGTGATATCTAATCTTAATACAGGAGCATATTAGGCAAATATAGATAAAATTAATTATTCAAACCATATTAATTAATTTTTCTTAATTTATGTAGAAATAGAAATTAATATATTATTGTAGAATGGAGGGAATAAATAACACAATAAAATATTTTTAATTTCTTTTAGCAAATACATGAATATTTTAAAATAAAGATGTATAGCATAAAAAATATATTATATGCTGAACTTAATTAATTAAATTTTATTCTAAATTTTGACATTATATGATAAAGAAGGAGAAATTAAATAAAAAATAAAATACTTAATAAAAATATTTGTTCAGTTTTTGTTTCTTGAATTTCAATATAAAAAAATCTTAAAATTTGTATATTTAAAAAATAAAATGAAAATATTAAAATTTTATATTTTAAAAAATATTTAGTTTTTTATTTTTGTCCTTTCCATTTCATGTAATAGAGGGATTGAAGGATATGCACATTATAATTCCAGGGTTCCACGTGGCAATATTTATGGGTGGCAAAGTCATCATGTGAACTTTTGAATAGTATTCATAGGAGCATGTTGGAGAGAGAATATAATTTATTTGTGGATTTCATTTATTTAATGAAAAAGTCCATTTATGTTTGCTTTGACGGACTTGCAATTCGAAACCGGTAAAAGACATTTTTATATTATCGACTTTGATAATAGTTAAAGAATTTTTAAGTGACAAATTAGGGGTGATAAAGTCTATTTATATCAATTTTGACTGACTTGTGACTGGAAACTGGTAAAAGGCATTTTTATATTACTTCGATAATAGTTAAAGAATTTTTAAGCGACATATTAAAGTTTTGGGGGTGATAAAGTGATTGAGCCTAATTTCACTTTAATTATCAAATGATATGGTCCTTTCCATTTTTAAGTTCAACGATAATAATTGAAAATAAGCATCAATTTTAAACTTTTTATCAAGTTTTATATTTAGGTATTTATGGATTTAATTATCAATCTAGTTTTAATTAATTGTACCCTAACATTGAATTAGGGTATTATGAACTTATTAATGTGTTGCAATTGCACCGTAAAAATAAATTAAGATTGAATTTTAATTAAGTAATATAAAATAGGCTCTATAACTAAATCGTGTTTAATTAAATGTAAAACATATTGTTTGAATTAAAAGAAAGAATTAATACTTTGCACTTTATTCTTTCTGCTTATTATCTCTCTTTTTCTTATAGAAAATTTAACATCGGCCACAATAGCAAAGGAATCAACATATTCATTATCATCATTCTAGAAACTGTAAACTTAGATTATATATATATATATATATATATATAGTATCTTAAGAGTGGAGGTCACTGCCACCCAGCCAACTGGAGGTCACTCCCAAGCAATAAAAGAAAGATGGTGCTTCTTCCAAATGGACTGTGAGATCGTCACCTTGCTCTAAGAAAGTAATATCTCAGAGGCTTTGCTAAGGACAAAATCTTTAGTAAGCATAGGAACCTGATCTTAGGATTCAAAAATAATAGCATTGCGGTGCTTCCATGTCCACCACACAGTAACAGAAAAAAAGAATATTCCATGCAATCCCATTAACTTGAGACGCAAACAGGTCCAAATTACGTGAAACTTAAAGGGACACTCCCCTCAGCAAAGAAATCCATATAAACCATGTCAGCCTGCAAACCACGCTACATATCTTTAACAAAACGACAATCCTTCAGTGCATGGAACACATCTTTAGCATAGTCATTGCACAAACCACAAGTGTCCACCGATGTAAAATGTCTCCTCCTCCTTTCCACATTACACATTATACGATTGTGGGCCAGCTCCCACAAAAACACTCTCATCCTCTGTGTAACAGAGATTTTCCAGATCTGCTTCCAAATAAAAGGGGTAGTAGAAGACCTCCTTGGAACAAGAGAATCATACGCTGAACTCATTGAATAAATACCAGTCGGAGCAAATTTTCAGGCCACCGAATCATCCTCCTCCAAATTGTCCGAGAGATGGGCGTACAGGTCTACGCAGATGGGCGGGGGGAGCTGGTTAAGAACGTCCCATTTCCAGCCACGCCCAGCTTCCCAAAAATGCCGAACCAACCCTGATTGATCAATAAGAGACAAAGGAATAATAAAAAAAATCATTAAGCGGACCTACAGATAGCCATTCTTCCTATCAAAAATTTGTAGTAACCCAATCCTAACATCTTTAACAATGCCAGACTGCACCAAGTCTATCCCACGTTGAAAACACTTCCAAACCGAAGAACTAGTGACCCTCCGTTGACAATCCCAATTCGGACGACCAACAAGATACTTGTTAACAATACACTTCGTCTACAACTCATCTGGATTGGTCATGGCTCGCCAACACATCATTCCTATAAAAGCCTTGTTCATATCTCGCATATTTCGGATCTCCAACCCCGTCCTTCTTAGGAAGCTGGATAGAGGCCGTGTTAATTAAATGCACACGCTTCTCATTAACTCATCCTTCTTTGGGTTCAGTTTTCTTGTTTATTATTTGAGTACTTAGATAATAGCAATTATGTCCCTTTTAATTCAAATAGTCCATTTTGCTTTTATTTTTTATAGAGTTTACATTTTACATTATTTCAATCAAAATAATAATCTTATTTTATTTTTAGAGTGTAGTTGCAATATGTCGATAAGTTCAAAATATTTTAATTTGCTTTTATTTAGAATGCAACTAAGACATTTTGAACTTATCGATACGTTGCAATACACCTTAAAAGCAAATTAGAATGCAACTGTAATTATTCAGAATGTTTAAAATACATAAATTTTTTTAGGATAAAATTACCGCGATTTAAAAAATTCAAGATGAAATTGATAGCGAAGTTGTAAAATTTTGATATTAAATTAATGTTAAATTTATCCTAAATTTACTTCATATGTATAGCACCCACCTAATTTGGATATTATCGATTTCTTTTTTTAGCAAAAATGAAAACACATACAAGATTTTGTAAATGTTTTTATTTATTTTTATTGTTGAATCAGAATATTTCTAAGATTTTTGGAAATGGAATGAAGACAATTTTATGAAACATGTAAAAGAATTACTTCATATTGTGATTATGAATATCTTGTTTATCACTAGCAGACTAGTGATTGATATTAGAGGTTATAAGCAATGGAATCAGATTTTTGAATTAACTCATCATTTGGTGGGTTTTGACCAACTTTGAAATTGAAATGAAAAAATCAGATTGAATTCTAATTTTTGAAATTGAAATGAAAACAGCAAGTTGCAATTCAATTATAATCTTAATCTGAAATGATTGACATAATTGAGGAATTGATGTTCTATACAAGAAAATTTATAAGCTTACTATATCATTAAAAGGCGGTGAGCATTTGAATAACTATTATTGAATATAATCAAATTGAATTTTTTGTTAATTGAAATTTTTAACACTTAAATAATAACCAAATTGAACGGTAAATATAATCTAATATAACCAAACCAAAATATTTAAATGATTTTAAGTTATAACCAAATAATTATAGTTTAGATTTTAGATATAACCAATTCAGATATTATTAGTGTGAAAATAGTAATATAATAATATTTATTACCAGAATTATTATATATATTATATGTATTTATAAAATTTTATTGTAAATAAATTTATATTATATTATATATTAATTGATTAAAGTTTAAATAATTACATTTACTATTTTTAAGTAGCCAAAACAATAATATAAAATCAGAGTTATTCACTTATCATTTCCTCAACTTATTGTACCTAAATTTTAATTATAATAAAAAAATTCTTGAAGTTCAATTGATGCAACAATAAAATGACTCTTAAAATATTTTGAAAAATTTTACCAAAAAATTTATTTGCCAACAAGCTGAAAAAATAATTACTAACTCATACTATTTTAAATCTGATTAACTAATTTACGTTGTAATTTGGATCACAATGGAACTAATTATATTTCATATTATCTTTTTCTTTTGTTTGTTTTTTAGATTAAATTAGGGTAAAATACAACCAAGTCCCTAAATTATGTTCAAATTAATACTTAAATTCTTTTCAGTTGAGAAATAACTATAACGTTCCTAACATATGTTTCTGTCTCATTATTAAGTCATTCCATCTAAAAAGTGAACTCATTACCGTTAATTAGATACACTTTTAAACGAAATATGCTTATTTATTGGGTGCAAATAGCTCACTTTTTAAATAGAAAGATCATATAGTGAGATAAAATATAAATTAGGGATGTCATAATTATTTGACTAAATCATTAAAAACACTCTAAATTTTGCAGGTAGTTTTGATTATACCCTAAATCCAACTTTTTTCTTCAATTTCAAATTTAATTACAACAGCACTATAATCGCAAATCGTAACCGATTTAATTAATAAAATATTATTTTCGTAGGACCCATACTATTAATTGAGGTCCACCTTTTCTTTTAATTACATTAGACACAATGAAGTGCGTTTAAACTTGCCCACCAACTTTTAAAAACTGCGATTATAAATCAATTTAGATTGATTTGAGCGTTTAGATAGTTTTATGAACAATGCTGCTGAGATCACACATATAAATATGTCTCGAGTGGTGGTGACTTCAAATTCTCACTATAAAATGCTTGTAGTGCCTGTGACCTAACCAGAAACAACCACATCCACAATGTTCATAAGAAAGGTGCATCATGTTTAGAATATTTGCTTTATATGAATCAACATAAACCTAATTATGCTCTACAGGCCTAAACCATCTCATCACCAAATTAGTGGTTCAAATAATTCAAGATGTTCACTTTTTCTTTGCATTTCTATAGAAATGACCATAAAAATGTAAAATTGGTCAAAGATAGTGATATATTGGCATCAAATGTAGAATATGACCCAACTCACCAAGACCAATAAAATAAGAAGAGGGGTAGGTGAGAAAAATGTGAACGAAAAAAATTGGCAAATGAGATCATCTGGGATAACATTTCCCACTTTTATGTGAAAAAGTGAAAATTAGACTACTAAATGGTCACATATCAAATGAAAATTTCCACTTATGAGGTTTGTCCTCAAATCATCACAATTAAAATGGTAGGACGTATCTTTCATTGTTACAGGATCATGCAAAACAGTAACTTTGAAAGTCCTGTTCATTGCCGTTCCAGCAAGTAATGTAACAGTGGACATGAATAAGGACGCACAAACGTGCTAAATACATAAATTCACACCGGAATTTTGCATCTTTAAGACGGTGGCATTTTAAATTTTATGAATAAATTATTGTGCACTTTAAACTTATATTTTTTTTGACAACATTGCATGTTTTGCGGTACTAACAATAATAATTTTTAATATTTTTAATTTTTATATGCAAAATATTGATTTAACGCGTGATTAAAGTAATAAGATTTTTGGTTGTTTCCAAAATTTGCTCACCCCTGCTCTGTAATAAGATTTTTGGGAATGCAAATCTGATGGTCTCTTGTGTTTATGAATTTTTTGATGGATCATAAGAAAAAAGAAAACGTTGTGTCAAGCAAAAGAACTCAGCTAGGATTATAGATTAAGACTGTTTGTTATCATGTGTGTGTGTGTGTGTGTGTATATATATAAGATTTTTGGGAAATGCAAAATCCTGATTGGTCTCTTGTGTTTATGAATTATTTTGATGGATCATAAAAAAAAGAAAAACGTTGTGTCAAGCATAAAGAAACTCAGCTAGGATTATAGATTAAGACTGTTTTGTTATCATGTGTGTGTGTGGTGGTGTGGTGTAATATATATTATATTATTATATTTTTTTTTTTTTTCTAGAAACATTTTTTTTGATTTTTCGAGATATTTTTTTTTTTTTTTTCTAGAAAACATTTTTTGAATTTTTCGAGATTTGAGATGTTTATAAAACTTAGTCAATAAAAATATTTGTCTAATCAAGGAAAAAATAGATCATTCTGACCAGTTTGAAGAAAGGCGATTTCTCATTTTAAAAGAGAAATTTTTTTTACATTCTGATAAACTTATAAATTCAGAAAAACTTAACCATTTTGACCATTTGAAGGAAAGTGAATTCTCCTTTTAAAGGAGAAATATTTCCTAAACGTATTTTAATGGAAAAGAAAATTATAAACATACTTAACAATCCACCAATTATTGAACACAAGAAACCAACAATGTTCATTAACGTTTACCTGTCATCATCAACAGTGACCAACAGTCACCAGCGACTACCACAATTTATTACCTTTATATATATTTTGTCATACTTGATAATACAATTTTTAAAAATATAGAATTTTTTTTATAACTCTAAATGTTCATAGTTTTATGCAATTAAAAATTTAATATTTTTAACTAATCTTTAATATTATAATCAAATAAATAAATTATTTAGAAAATATTTGACAAGAAAAATATATTTTTCCTTGAAAAATAATTTCCAAGAGCAAAAGACCTAGAAACTTATTACGATTAGTATTGAGCACTGCTCAGAAAATTGTAAACAAGGAGTCAATTTCAAAGTGTGGATTCAAGCCAAAAAATTAGCAACCTATTGAATGATAGACAGAGTTGAGTCAATTTTGGCATCACTTTTTCAAAAGGAGTCATTTCATATATTAATTGACAAGCAATCTCAGAATTCAATTGACTACCTCAGCACACGCAAGTAGTCATCACATTGGATTAATTTTCAAACTTTTCTCCACTACTTTTGACAATTAGAAGAAACTTATGCATGAAGATTGCTGAAAAGTTCTGATCCCTAACAACTGAATTTACTGATACAGTTCTTGAACATCAGTGGGTTTCATGAATTCACTGATACTGCATGTAAGTAAACTGAAGTCAAATTAGTTTTATTTGACAGGGGTATTCTTAGAACCATAAATTTTAAGGTTTCACAGAGATATTAATGACAATTTTAAAAAAATTGAATCAAGAACTTTAATTTTGAAGGATTTGTAGAGTTTAAGATTGACATGGTAATAGTTTAAAATATTTGGTTCAGATTATATATGAAACCCAGAGGATGAGCAACAGACAAAAAAAAGTATATTGAAGAAATTAAAGGAAAGAATGTTTTATATTTCTTTCCATTGTGTATCTCATACAATCCCTACATTAGGTAATTTATATACAAGAATCTCTAGAATAGGAAAATAATTAACTAAGAAAGTCTAGGTAACTAGGAAAGTAAATCAATATTAAATACAAGAATCTCAACACTCTCCTCAAGTTGGTGCAAAGATACTACGCATGCCCAACTTACAAACCAAAGGATGAAACAATTTGCTATTCAAGTCTTTGTGAAAACATCCGCAGGTTATTCTTTTGAAGCCACATAGAAAACATTTATGGAACCTTCAACTATCTTTTCTTTTATCAAGTGACGATCAATCTCTATGTATTTAGTTTGATCATGCTGGACTAGATTATTCACTATATTGATGGCTATTTTACTATCACAACACAAGGATATATCTGTTGTTTCGAATAATTTTAATTCTCCCATCACTCTACGCAATCATAGCAGTTCATAGATTCCTTGTGCCATAGCTCTATACTCAGCTTCTGCACTGGACCTAGCAACAAAAATCTATTTCTGGCTTCTCCATGTGACCAAATTTCCACCGAGAAAAACACAATAACCTAAGGTTGATCTTTTATCATCAAGAGACCCAGCCCAATTTGCATCCATATAACATTTTATTTTCAAATGGCCATGTTTAGAAAATAACAATCTTCTATCTCAGGTTGATTTTAAATATCTCAAAATCCGATGCACAGCTTCTAAGTGAGATTCCCGAGGGTCATGCATGTACTGACTCACTAGACTAACAGCATAGGCAATATATGGTATAGTATGAGAAAGATAAATCAGTCTCCCAACTAATCTCTGATACCTGTCTACATCAACCGAACTTCCTACTCTAGCTTGAAGCTTGTGATTAGCTTCAATGAGCAATTCTACAAGCTTACATCCCAACATATCAGTTTCCTTAAGGAGATCAAGAATGTACTTCCTTTGAAAAATAAAAATTCCTTTTTCAGATTTAGAAACTTCAATTCTAAGGAAATATCTTAACTTTCCCAAATACTTAATCTCAAACTCCCTAGCTAACAAACTTCTCAAGTGAGTCATTTCTTCTTCGTTATTCCCTGTCACCACTATATCATCAACATAAACAATTTTCCAAAATACTTTTACTTAATCTCAAACTCCCTAGCTAACAAACTTCTCAAGTGAGTCATTTCTTCTTCGTTATTCCCTGTCACCACTATATCATCAACATAAACAATAAGTAATGTGATCTTACCTGCGTGATGTTTAATGAACAAGATATGATCAACATCACTTTGAATGTATCCAAAAGAAAACATGGCTTTACTGAATCTTTCAAACCATGCTCTTGGTGACTGCTTCAGCCTATATAATGACTTCTTCAGCTTGCAAACTTTCCCTCTGGTCTTGTCATCAGCAGGTCTAGGAGGAATCTCCATATACACCTCTTCTTTTAAATCACCATGTAGAAAGGTGTTTTTAACATCAAATTGATGTAACTCCCGATCAAGATTGGCTGCACAAGACAATAAAATTCTGATAGTGTTCATCTTGGCTACAGGGGCAAATGTCTCCTGGTAATCAACCCCATAGGTCTACTAAACCCTTTCGTTACCAATCTAGCCTTGTATCTCTCAATTGAACCATCTGCCCTATGTTTATCCCCCCTCCAAAATGTATGAACCATCTGCCTAAATGTTTTAACTGTAAAACACTCATTTAACATCCAACTGGCTTCTTTCCTGGTGGAGGCGAAATTACAAGATCTCAATGTCCTCGTTTTTTGCTCAAAAGCTCTCATCTCTTCAATCATTGCAGCTTCCACGTTTTTTGCCAAAGCTCTCATCTCTTCAATCATTGCAGCCTTCCATCTTGAGTCTTGTAATGCCTCTTGCCAATCCTGCGGTATAGAAACAGAAGAAACAGACAAAACAAAGGCTCTATAGGACGAGGACAGAACATCATAGGAGATAAAATGGGATATTGGGTGTTTAGTGCATGTTCTAACTCCTTTCTAAGAGCAATAGGAATATCAAGGTCAGTATTAGAGGGATTAGAATCAGGATTACGATCAGAGTCAATAGGGATTAAAGAAGACTCACCAGGTTCTTGTTCTTCTGTATTTTTAGGACCTGAATTTGGAGAGGACGGTTGAGCAGAGGTTTCATGCTCTATGGTTGTATCTGTATTACTCCGCCGTGTGTAGATTTTCAAATCAGGTATATCCAATCTTCCTAGAGTTTCTGTTGGTTGGTCTCTTTTATTATCTGTGTCTATAGGAATCTCCCCCTGGAAAGAAATCTCCATAGAATTATCTGTCACCTCTTCCATCTGACATTTCTCCCCCTGAAGAGGTGACTATAAGGGAAAATAAGATTCAAATTCCCTAAAGGTAACATTCATGCTCACAAAGTATTTTCTCGAAGGAGGATAATAACATTTGTATCCCTTTTAAGTATTAGAGCAGCCAAAAAACACACACTTCAAAGCTCGAGGATCTAATTTGCCTAGATCGTCCTGATGAACAATACAAAAACAGCTAAAAACTTTAAGAGGTACAATATAGGAGTTTTTTCCTTGCAGAACCTCTAATGGAGTTTTAAAGTTTAAAGTACGAAGAGGCCTTTGATTAATAAGATAAGCAGAAATCAAAATAGCATCCCCTTAATATGGTTTAGGAAGAATCATAGTAAACATAAGAGACCTAACTACTTCCAGTAAATGCCTATTTTTCCCTTCAGCTACTCCATTTTGAGCACTAGTACTGATACAACTTGTTTGATGTATGATACCATTAGAATCTAAATATGTACGAAAATTTGCATTTATGTATTAAGTACCATTATCAGTTCTTAGGATTTTAACATGTGCATCAAACTAAGTACAAATCATTTTATGGAAGTTCTGAAAACACGAAAAAACTTCATTTTTCTCCTTTCATCAAATAAACCCAAGTCAATCTAGTGCAACAATCAATAAAGGTCACAAACCATCTATAACTAGAAAGGGAAATAATTTTAGTAAGACCTCATACATCAGAATGAATAGTAGCAAAATGTACCAAACTTTTATTATTAATTGGAGAATAAGAATGTCTAGTGTGTTCGACAAGTTCACAAGTATCACATACTAATAAATCAAAATCACACTTAGTGGACAAAGTGAAAAATAAATGTCCTAAAATAGAAAAAGAAGGATGTCCTAATCTCCTATACCATTGAAAAACCTCATGGAAAGGATTTTTAGAAGTTCCTAACGAAGATTGACTAATACCCGGATTTGAAAAACAACACACATCATCCAACAGATACAGTCCATCGCGCAAGCTACCACTGCCAATCGTTATCCCTGTGTTCAACTCCTGAAATATGCAATCAGTAGGGTAAAATGTTACTTTGCAATTAAGTGCTTTTGTGATTAAGCTAACAGATAAGAGATTAATAGGAAATCTAGAAACCTGAAGAACAGAGGAGAGATTAATATTGGGAGTACAATCAATAGAACTTGTGCCAGCAATCGATACTAAGGAGCCATCCGCAATGTGGATTTTGTCGGTGCCTCGATATTTAGAATATGTAAGGAAATGTTTTATAGAGCCTATTGTATGTTTGTTTGCTTATGAATCTATAACCCAAGAGGATTTTGCAATTTTAGCAAGGAAAGTAAGAAAAGTATTAATTGAACTGACAAAATTAGAAGCTGCAGTCTGAGTTGAGCAAGAATTAAGCTGTGACAATAATCGTTTTAGGGACAGAATTTCCTTATCAGAAAAGCTACCAACAGTAGATGGTTCCTCAGATAAAGCTCAACCATTAGATATGTGCGCATGTGGTCTAGAAAAAGTGACATTTCCCTCCATGCCCCTTAGTTGGGTGTCCATGTAATTTCCAGCAGAACTCCTTAGTGTGCCTATTCTTACCACAACAGTCATAAACTACCTGATCTCTACCCAAAGAGCCACTCTTCGCAGCCTGTATTTGTTCTCTTGCAAAATGAGCAATCAACCCTGTTTTATCAACCATAGACCTGTGAACCATGGCACTCCTCTTAGTCTCCTTTTGTTGTACAAAGGAGTATGCTTATCGCAAGGATGGGAAAGGGTCTCGTCCAAGAACTTGAACACGAATATGATCATACTCGTTATCTAAGCCCGCCAGAAAATCATACACATGTTATACTTCAATCAATTTCTAAACTTGTGCATCATCAGGACATTTTGCTTGAAAATCTTAGTAATAATCCAGTTCCTGCCACAACCCACTAAGTTCTGCAAAATATTGAGCAACAGCAAGATCCCCCTGCTTTGTCTCATGAACTTTCTATCGCAATTCATATCTCCGAGCATAGTTTCCAGTTTGTCAATACGTCTGTGAAGCAGCATCCCATATCTTCTTAGCTGTATCAAGGAGCAAAATATCCTCAGGAAATAATTGGCTGCATGGAATTTATTAACTAAGGCATAATAAGAGAATTCTTGGATTTCCACTTGTTAAAGCCTGGATCTATCGAAACTGGTTTTGTTGCTCCACCATCAAGGTATCCCTGCAAATCTCTAGCTTCAATGATAATAAACAGGACCGAGACCAAGCCATGTAATTTATTCCATCTAACTTCACCGGACTAATCTGAAGTGAAAGGCTCTCTGAGTGAAAACCCATATCTACCTTCTTTTCGTCACCCATACTCTCAGACTAAAAAATAACACAAGCGATAGTAGTGGAAATAAGTCAAAAAAGGAAAAAATTCCAAAAAGGCAAAACTAGCACTGAAGAACCAGTGGGTCAGAATCGCAGCACCAAATCGAGGCTGCTGGAACAAGAAACGTTGATGGAGCTCGCTAGAAACAGCCGCACATGAAGAACGACCAGAAATTTCTGGAGGCACGTGTGCACACACGCGTGGTCGAATGGCGACGCGGTTTGGATGGAGGGTCAATCGGCGGTCGCTCTCCCTTCTGAGGCGGGCGTTGATGACCAACTCTCACTCTCGGCAATCCCGTGTGTATCTCATACCACCCTAGACCGAAACCGTTGCCGAAAAATTCACAGCAATGGCTCTGATACCATGAATAAATTAAAGGAAAAAATGTTTTGTATTTCTTTCTATTTTGTATCTCATACAATCCTTACACTAGTTAATTTATATACAAGAATTTCTCTAGAATATGAAAATAATTAACTAGGAAAGTCTAGCTAACTAGAAAAGTAAATCAATATTAAAATACAAGAATCTCAACATATATAAAACAGAAAATTTATCAGATTCCAACCTATAATCCTATGCGTATGAAGGAATCAGTAAGAACACAAGGTTGGATATTGGAAAATATTAAATTATCTCTTATATATCACAGAGCACATTCTTGGCAACATTGAGGGAGAAGAGCATGATGGAGTTCGAAGGACATGTGCAGCAGTTTCAGATGGAATTACTCAGGAACATGTGAGACAAGAGATCAGTTATAATACGAAGTAGGATATTGACAAAGATTAAAATATGTCTTATATATCAGAAAACACATTCTTGGCAATAGCGAAGGAGAAGAGCATAATGGAGTTCCAATGACATTTATGCAGTTTCAGATAGAATTGCCCAAAAACTTGTGAGAGAACAGTACAGCCTGGATAAAATACATAAACAGAAATGGTGATGCATTACAACTTGGTCAAAGTGGTCACCAGACCGCGAGGTTCATCTCATCTTGCAAACTAGGGTACTCAACCCATTTATATAGACAAACCAGTAATATCAATCAATTTTCCACAAGCAAATGAGACAAACTGGAAAAGTATGGAGTTTTAAGGAAAGCTTGTGTTTATTAATATACAAAATATAGAGGTGCAGCTTTAGATGTATGAAATTACCTAATTTAACAAGGGGAAGAATTACTGCTCATAGCATGACCCTGGACCAGTTGGAGGTTGTCGAGCATAGAAATTTTTGACGGGAGCAGCTTGAACTCCGCGCCTATTTAATAGACATCTGAAGTAGTGGAAGCGGGGCAAAGCTGTTAAGGTAATATTTCCTGAAGATATGGCCTCTCTTCTACTCCACATGCGCTCTGCACAGAACATAAAGTGGAAAGCAATAACCATGCTAAGAATCAGCAAAGGAGAAATGTATTAAACATTATTTCAAATTGAAAAACAGGTCTTCACCGCTGGTGCATGAAAATAACAAGAAAACTGCAAATGGACTGATAGCCATTAAACACTATTCCCAAAGAGCATGTTTTAATTGCCAGCCACAGAAAAAAAAAAAAAAAAAAAAAAAACAGAAATAAAAAAAAAAAAAAAAAAGCACTTGTTGATCATCTAATGTTGAGATAGGAAGAGTTTTTATGGTGTTTTAGTTCAGAAATTTTCAGATAAATCTCTCTAATTAATACCGGTGGATCAGTGAGCTGTTATTTTATCAATAATTTTATTTCATTAATGTTCTATTTTTTTTGTTTCTTTGTTAGGAGATGTCCATTCTCCCTTGTCATGTTCATTCTTCTGTCCTAATATTAAATTCTTTGCAGAACAAGCTTTCCAGCAGAAAATCAAGAAATGATTTCCCAAGAGATGTCTAATTTAGTGGAACTTTGAGCAAATTGGTCCAAAAAAAAAAAAAAAAAAAAAAAAAGCACTTGTTGATATGTATGTTGAGTTAGGAAGAGTTTTATGGTGTTTTAGTTTCAGAATTTTCAGATAAATCTCTCTAATTAATACCCGGTGGATCAGTGAGCTGTATTTTATCAATAATTTTTTTCATTAATGTTCTATTTTTTTTGTTTCTTTCTGTTTAGGAGGATGTCCATTCTCCCTTGTACATGTTCATGTCTTCTGTCCTAATATAAATTCTTTGCAGAAAAGCTTTCAGCAGAAATCAAAATGATTCCCAAGAGATGTCTAATTTATTGGAACTTTGAGCAAATTGTCCATTTATTATAGATTAAAATAAACAAAAAAAAAAAAAATGTTTTTAGTGTGACACTATTAATTTCTAATGCCACTCTTGAAAATTATCTATGTTCAAACCAGGGATACCTGCAGCTGCTGCAGCTCGAGGCCATATAGTCTGCTGAATATCTGAGGCATCAGCTGTCTCACCCCACATGCATACTTCTCCTCCTAGTACAAGCTTTTGCTCAGAAGCAATATTTATTCCTTCCAGAGGCTCAGCTTTGTAAACATCATACCAAGGGACATCTAGATGATCAAGATACCAAAAACCTTGGTTACTAAAAATGCATCTGAAACCTTTGGCAACAGCCTTTGGACAAACCCCACCACCTAACCTGTGGCATCACATAAAAGGGTTCATTTTGAGATAATGACAGAATAACAGCTTTAGCTAGATATAATATTACAAGTAAAGGAATAGAACATACCAGTTGTGCACTATAGTCCTTGGATGAAGTTTTGATGCAAAAGCATTAAACGTTTCCTCCCTGAAATGACAAAATTCAGACTTGCTACATCTCAATAGAATTAAATGAAGAATACATTGTTGGCTCAAGGTTACAAATCCTATATTTTGGTGAATAACAAAACAAATATATTGGAACTTATTATTATACTTAAGTTCAAATTGCAGAAATTTCAAATCCAAAGAAGTGACGATATAATCCTTAGCATTCAAGATAGAAGATTTATTGAAGACACCTTGAAGATTAAAGGTAGTGTCTTAGTTAATATGATCATTAGGTTTTATGTTAAAATAGAAAGATTAAAATGCATCTTTAAGCACAAAAATATTTTTACATCTTTCTTCATTCATTTATTATTTCAAAAGTTGATTTTAAATAGGTTTCCATCAGAAACAGATTTAAGGTTCAAAAATTAGGGTTTACTCTCTAAAATCATTTTAGGAGAAATTTTAAAAATCAAATTCTGATTGGCTAGGACTTAACCAAACCTAATTTTCTATCTTTAGTTAAAAGGCCCAAAAAGCCCATCTTTCTTCCCTCTTCTTTCTTTCCTTTTGCCGCCCTTATCCTTCTCTCTTTCCTGTTGATTTCCCCAACGTCTCTCTTTTGTTTGTAACGGGCAAATCAGGTGTGAGTATAAAAACTCAGTTGGGCAGATTTTTTATTTAAGAAGAGAAACTCTGAACCTAAGTGCCAACTTCTTTTCTTCTCTGTTCTTATTGAAAATCTTTGAGATATGAAAGATGTTTTTCAACAACTTATTTTTGAAGCACAACTTATGACTTCATCATGTTATGATTTTTAAATTTGTTCTTCCTATGCTTAAACCTGCATTTCTCTCTGTCTATTATAGATTCCATGTAATCATTAGTAGATTAGACATTTTCAACTTAAAAATCAAGTGTGCTACTGTTACTTTTCAGATATTGTTCTGACAAACTTAATCAAGTTATACATTTTTTAAAATGGCTTTTAAGATCATGACTGAAAAATCCTACATGTTATTCAAATGTAAACAGAAACGCGGTATGTAGAAACAGAACTGTGAAAAATATCTTTATGTACTATATGAATCTACAGATTATCACTAAATTAGTAGGACAGATCCACCATGGAATCATAATTGTCCAAATGGGTCACAGGTTACTCATGAGTTTGAATAGTTAAACTGGGTCTGAAATAAAAGAGACTTTGACAATAGCACACTCCATCTCTTGGGCTTTCTGGGCTTCCTAGTCCAACTGACCAAGCAGTTCCATGTCCAACAAGCATGTTTAATAGATGGTCCATTCATTAACACAAGCAATTGTTAAATTGATGAAATTACTTGATTGATAGCACTAATAAGCATTTCAAATTCTAAATTTCATTAGGCTTAGAGAGTAAAAGCCATAAGAAAAATTAAAATGCTGAAAATAATTTTATTGTTATAGCTGTATACATACCAGTTAACAGGGTTCCAACCTTTAGAAATTGCTATTTCTTGAGCTCTGAGTACAAAATATTGATATGCGTCCTTAGTAGTCAAGTTGTGATCCTCAAGCCTACAATTCAATAAACATTAATCTTAATGACATTATGATCTCTGAAACTCAAATTTAGAATATGAAACATTCAATAAAAGAATAAGTAAACATTGAATGCCCATAATGTCCTTATGGAAGAGTAACTATAGTTCCTTGGTTTCGTATCGAAGAATTTCTTGGGAATCCTACAAGATCCATTCGTTCTACATTCGTAGTCTCTGAAGGATGAGAATTTGGTCCCAAGTCCATTCAATGTTGCAATCTGTTTCCAATCATCTAATTTCACACAAATCATCAAGCTTTCACCTATGCACAGTGATTGTACATACAATAATACAGAAGAAAAAAAATTGGATCATCAAATTATAGAGCAAAGCCAGTCACTTTGTTGCTCATATTTATCATTGATTGTACCTATTAAACACTAAATCATGCAACTTTTGAGCTCTGCAATAGATAAGTAGGAAACCAAAAGAGACAAACTTGACTCCTCTTGGAAAATATAGTTCAGAAGCAGGCACACCATGAAAGCATGCTAGCCACCATGCAAGTACTACATGCAAAACAAGTGTCAACTACCAATTCCGTATTTGGGAAAGTGAAAGTTGAGAACATAAATGTCATGATTAAAATAAAATAAAAAAAATCTCCAAAGCTAGGTAGAATTCAATTCTCAACTTATTGTTCTTCAGTTTGAAAGAATTGGATCTCATCAAACTCAAAAATGAAATTTATCTCTAGAAAATCATTAATGATAACAAAAGCAGAATCCTGTGCATTCTTCATTGCTCATTGTTATTTATGTACCACATAAGAAAAGGATCTCATACAAGATGAAGTGACATGCACAATTCCCTCATTGTCTGATGGCTGTAACAAAATTTAAATCATGATAACATGTACTGATAAGTCTAAATGCAACAAAAAGGCCTAACAACCAAAAATACCCTGAACTATGAGTTTTTGGCAATTTTACACCAATCTATGAATTTCAGCTATTTTGCCAAAACTTGGGAATGATTTTACCCCATAGTCAAATTGGGAGGAAATTATAACTTTCTCTCTCCTACATGGCTGTAGTTAAATAAAAAAGGAAAAAGATGAGCCCCATGGATTAAACCAAACCTATGTTGGTTGACCCAACTCACCAAACTAATCCATTAACTAGATCAACCTTTCATTTCTTTTAGAGCTGCTTCCAACACACCGATTTAAACATGTAGTTAGGCAGGCTTGGGTTAGACATGAATAGGTTTAGGTCATAAACGAGCCAACCTGTTTATGGCACGTCAAAAAGTTAGGATTTCAATGGGTTGCCCCTGTAACCTTTAATTATACGAGATAAACCATTCAATTAACCACATTTGTATCTTCACACATTATATACGACCCATTTAAACCATGTAAGAGTTATTTAACTTATACTTTTAAATAGAATTTTGGCATTATATAATATTTGAAATATTTTGTCGCATTTATTGTTAAATATATAAATACCTTTAAATTTATTATATAATAAGAATTTAAATGCATTGAAATTATTTGAATACACATTTAAATAGGTTAACTCTGTCTGCAAAGTCACCCACATAATGAATATGTCCGGGTTAGAGTTTGAGAATGTTGACAGACCAATAAACGGATAGAGGGTTAGCTACTTTTATGTTATACCTTCAATTTGACACGACAAGCTTATGTTACATGGCATGAATTGTCAGCTCTAATTTCTTTTTCAAAAAAATAAAATGATAATAAAAAAAAAAAAGAGCAGACAGAGGGAGTGAGAAAGACTGTCCAAGAGAGAGTAGCGAGAGAGAGAGGAGCTAGAGCTTCAACATCTAGCCATCGCCAACAAGAACTGAGGCAAGTATCACCACCCCCATCCTTCATTGACTCTAAGGACACTTGGATTGATGGATGGAAATAGAGATAGCAATGGCTCTGTTCAAGGAAAGAGAAACTACAAAGTTGCAAACTTCTAAGCTTCTCCTCTTCATTATACAAGCATAAATGTCTCAGTGTAAAATGATTCCAGTTTCATTTCATCCTATCCTGATGTCAGATGGGTGTAGTTAAGGTGCCAAAAGATTCCTAATGGTGTTAGCTTAAAGATAGCACCAACAGCATTACCAATCTGCCAAAGTTTAGGAGAAATACTAATTCAAAAACTTTTATCATGTGGTAATTTTATATGTTGATAAAGGCTTTTTCTTAGTAGAATCATCAGCTATAGCAATTAATGGAGACCTTAGTAAGGTTAGGGAAACCAATCCCTAAGCTCTGTTAGACACTGATCTGTAGCTTTTTGTTCCTATTCTGTCTTTTTCATTTAGAGAAAGAGAGAGAGAGAGAGAGAGAGGAAACATGAAAGGAGCGGTTTAAGGGAGAATAGAGATACAGTACATTAGTTTGCCAGGTGGGGTTAACCCAACATAAGTTAGATTCAATCTTTGAGTTCATTTTTTATTTTTTTATTATTCAACCATGTAGGAGAGATAAAGCTTTAATTTGTCCTGATTTAACTATAGTATAAAATTATTCCTAAGTTTTCAAATTAGGATAATATAAGGGGAATTCATAAATAGGGGCTAAAAATTGTAAAAGCTTGCAAAGTTTGGAGTACTTTTGGCCATGAGACTGAACGAAAAAAGGTAAGCTGAATTCGATATATCTATTTTTACTAATGCCGTTCAACCTTGCTGCTGCCTAGACAAGTCTTGTGTGCTTATTTGAATAACATTTGTGTCAGAGTTGTAAGACATAATGTAACAAGTGAAAGTAGACAAATCCAATTAGTTCAGGTACGTACCATTCCTTCACATGTAGAGTAGTGTTCCAGCAATCTGTCAAGGTATTGAACCAATTGGAATCACTAACCCGCAAAAGGCATTGAGCATAAATTATTAAATAGGGGAGAGAGGGAGAGAAAAAAGGATTGCAGCAAGCTACAGATTCCAATTATGTAAAAATATAAAGCAAATAAGAATAAATTTTATAAGTAATAGAGATCAAATGCTCAATGACATTGGCCCCCTAGCTTCTGTGCATGATACTCAAGCTCTCTCACATCACAATCTACTTGTTCACTTGACCAGGAAAGTATCCATGGATGGAACCACAGCAAATGGGAGGACCTCCCAATCCCCCACCCAACCCAAAGAATACATACTCCCTCTGTTCCACTCAAACTGTCAGTTTTTAAGGCTCTTCTTGTTTCACTCTAAGTGTCATTTTTCAGAATTCAAGAAAGAATTTGTTACACTTTTACTTCTTTCCCCTTATTTATTGATATTGGAAAACAAAACTAATAGAGTAATACTCCATTAATCATGAAAATTAATAAAAGGTATTAAGGAATTTGAAGTAAAATTTTTTAGAATTAAGATAAAATTAATTATTTTCTTGGTCTATGTGAAAAGCTAAAAGTTGACAGTTGGAGTGAAATGGGTGGAGTATTTTGTCTTTTTCATTTTTTACCCCATTAGTTTATGTCCCTTCCATTCTAACTTTGGGCTTCCTCAAAATTTATTTTTCCTTTTCATCCCTAATAATTTCGATCTCCAGTTAACTTTACTACCCTTATTTTCTTCTATTATCACCCCTATTAAATTTTCATTTTAGTCCCTCTTCCCACTTTATTTTGACATGAGCCCATTTTTTAATTTATTTTTTGCTTTGTATTTTAATAGTCTTTTAAGAGTCTTGGCTTCTTAATTTCATATTACTATAAAAATGCTTAAACTAGACTCAATCTATTGTATAGCTAAGACATAGTAAAATTTTACTTTATTATATAATAAAGTTCATAAGTAACCATTATTTAATTACTTTTTTTAATATGGTTAAGTATAGATTATACCACTAATGTTGGCCACAATCTCATTTTTATTTTATGAGCTCTTTTAGATGGGTTTTTATGAAGTTTATAATAATTTAGTAATTAAATTTTCCCTAGTAATTCATTACTACTTTATACTGATGACAATATTTAAAATTTCATAATCATGTGAAATTTAACATTTGATTAAAAAATAATATTTTCATTGTTTTTGATATTTGAAAGAGCTAAAATTTTAATCAATAAAACATATTTTAAAGTATTCAAATAATAGAGTTTTCATGTGTGTGTCAGTTTGTGTGTATATAATTTTTTATTACTGAATAACATCTCAATATTTTGATTTAGCCCACTTAAAGTTTCATCCTGGTTTTGTCCTTCAGTACCAGATGCTAAGATACGAAAAAATTAGATTTTAGCAAAACTGGAAAAAATCGATTTTCAACAAATAAAGAGCTGCAAAAACTGATTTAAAGATAACGTTTCTATTATTCCATGATTTCAATACTAGACAAAAACAAAACGCACATCAGAAAGCCACAAAAGCCTTGCAGTCTGCTTACTACTGCTGATAAATACAGCACACAATTTTTACAAATAACTATATTCCTATTAAGGGCCTGTTTGATTTAGTGCCATGGTGGGCTATGAACTGTCAACGACCGGTCAACAATTCACACTCTATTATTGCAATTGATTGTAAAATATTTGATAATTCATAACAGTTGAAGGTGCAGTTCAATTGTAAAATGATAAGGTCATTACTATAGATAGAGAATCTATTTCCACAGCCCCTCAAATAATTTATCTATATGAATAACTATACTAAATAACTTAAAACTCTCTTTCTCGCTACTTTCTCAAAATTAATAAACAAAAATCACATTTCTGCTTTTTTTTCCCCCTTTTTCTTTTAACAGTTTCTTCACATTTAAAATTACCAAGAAAGTATAAGTATTCTGCATATTAGTTATCACTATCAATATGTTACCAGTACCAAGCTAAATTTCAGGTTCTAACCAAGACATCTTTCTTTTCTTTTTTTTTTTTTTTCTTTTTCCTTTTTGGTTGGATTGCAAGGGAGAAAAGGCCACGAAACAAACTAAAGATACTTATTCTAGGAAATTAAACATCATAATCTCCTCTTGAAGTAGATCTCTGTGGCTAGCTTCCAGGTTTCAAACACATGAAGGTCAATTATCAAAACAAGATATGATGATCATTTTGCTTGCACCCCTGCTTCCTTTCCTATAGATGTGAACAATATTAAAATCCCAATTTTGTTCAACTAATTTCCTAACTACACAAACCAAACATTAGCTTCCACTTAAGCCTACATAAATTTGAATCATAGAGCAAGACAACTGTTATCCACTTCTAAAAACCCTTTACTGCAACCAGAAGACAAGCTATGTAGGTAGGCCCCAAAAACTTCTGCAAATGTATACCATGCACTTTGTTTAACATGCTTTGGTTTGTTAAGATCCAATTTAAGAAAATAAAGAACGAAAGAACGAAACATAATTTTCCTTTTTATTTTTAGTTCTCTCATAAAAACTGAAAGTAGGTGACATTAATACGAGAAGAATCAATAAAATATAAGTAATAATCATTTTAGGAAAGAAAATTATTTAATTATTACTACGAGAAGAATCAATAAAATTTAAGTAATAATCATTTTAGGAAAGAAAATTATTTAATTATTTTACTTCTCTTGAATATTAATTCATAAATTTGGTTTTGGCACTAGCAAATGGAGTTGTGAAAGCATGGTTATTAAAGCTTAGGAGTGCCTTACTAAGGCTCAAGGGCTTCTGCCTCAACAGTACTGAGGCAGGGAACCTCCCTCAGGCCGTCGCCCCTGTGTAGAGGCATTCACCTTTTTGCACCTTAGGCTGTGCGCCCTTCTATTTTTTTCCAGAACAAATTACCTAGGTTTTCTTCAATATAACACTGTCCAGCTAGCATATATTTAGATAAATAAATAAAGAAAGAAAAGAAACAGAATGCAACACAAAAACCAGTGATGTGCTTTGTGATCTAGCCTCCATTCCACCATCTAATACTCGCCTCCTGCAATCTAGTCTTTAGCAAGCAGCCATTCAGATATGCCTCCCTCAATTCTTCTTATATTTGCTTTCTATTTTCTTTTCTTTTTTGTTTTTTCATATTCTTGATTCTATTCTTTTCTATCTTAACTCCAATATCTTAAAATATAAGTCGTCATGTTGCCAAACTTTTTTTTTCTGATTTATGTGCTTTTTTTCCATGCTTTTCTAATTTTTTAACATTACTATGTGTGAAAGTAGGGACTCGCTTTTACATATTAATGATAAATTCTACTAATTATATACAGTTACTACTTTTAACATTACAAATATAATACAAATTAATAAAAATAACTACACATATTTTATATTTTCAGAAAGTACAGATTTTATTTCTATAATTTGATGCATGTACGGGGGCATGCACACAGACAAAACAAACAAAAACACACAAATACATCAATTATGGGTTTGAATTAATTTGTATTTGACTATATGTTTGCACACAAATATTAAAAAGTTGAAAATAAAAATAAAAATCTATATCTTTTTAATTATTAGGAAATATTTTTTAAATTAATTAGAACTAAGATGGTATTTTTTTAAAAAAGCTAGTCAGCAAAATAAAAATTTTAGCTTTCGATTCAAAAGCCAACTTTTAGTTATACAGTTCAAAAGCTAGCAGTTGATAATACTACGCTGTTTGTTTTTAGTTTACCAAACAACAAATTTCAGCACAACTGTTGCCTTTCAGAATCTAATCCAAACTGGGAATCTATATAATGAGACTTTTGGTTTTAATAATTATATGAAATACAGTAGAATCTATGAAACAGAATGAACTACCTTCTGTTTTAACACAACAGAGAACCATTTTTGTTGTGGCTATGTACTCCTTTTGTTGATTAAAGGATAAAAATGAAAAACTCAGCTTCCAGAAGTCATGCATACTAACCTGTGTTAACCTCATCACCACCCAAGTGGAAGAGCCCAAAAGGGAAGATTTTTCTGAGGTCTGTAAGACAAAATTTCATACATAAAATTATATGAGACGAAACACATGCCAAAGGTGACAAATGGATTTACATTTCACAAAAATACATTAAGTAAACCCCAAGAACTCCAACAATCGATTATGAATTCCATAAATCAAGTTACTAAAATATCAAAGGAAAAATCTAATTAAAATTTGCTTCATGCACAATTTCTCCAGACATATCACAAGTATACCATGTTACACAATAATAAATAATTTAAAAAAGATCAACAAAATAAGTTGCAGAGAACAGATAGTAAGGAAAAGAAGTTTAACCTGTCAGAATGCCAGATACAACATCAAAAGTAAAATTTTTTGAGACATCAAGTGGCTCTCTACATGAAACAGAAGGCCAAAGATCAGGATATCCAGTTCCCCTGCGTAGAAAGAAGATCACAAACTTAGAGAATTTCAAGTAGTGAAGAATTGTCTGTGCTGCCACTGGATGGAGTATTAATGCAGATTATGCCTCAACTCAGGCGAGTTTGTCTCCCTAATTCAAGGCGATGTTAATTCTTAATGAATTAAAGTTAACACTTTAATTTCTTTCTGCAAACCAATGCACAAAAGAAAAATAACTCCAAAAAGATAAAAGTTGAGTATCTTCTTAATTCCACATTTGGAGTAATCAAAACACAGAAAGTTACGTAACTTCTAGCCATACATGATTAAGAACCATAAAGTCTAAATAGTAAATGCCAAATGATTAAGAAATACAATAACTCCTAGCTAAACCAAGATAATTTCTCTATAGATAATTCCACATGCATCAAGATATTGTAATAGAAAATAAGCAGTGCCGTACCATGATTCTGCATGACCAGGGACATCTATTTCCGCCATAACATTGATACCTGCAATGAACCATCAAGTGATGCTAAGAGAAGTGCACAAAACAAAAGCCAGAGCCATTTGAACACCAACCGCTCCCCCCCACCCAAAATTAGGTAAAATTGCCAAAATGATTAAAAACAATACTCCTAAGCTGAAAACCAAGATAATTTTCTCTGATCGAATAATTCCACAGCATCAAGATATTGTAATGGCAGAAAATAAACAGTCGCGCCTGTACATGGAATTTCGCATGACCAGGGAACTCACCTATTTCCGCCATAAACATTGATAGCCTGCAAGAACCATCTAAAGTGATGCTAAGGAGTGCAGCAAAACAAAAAAGTGCCAGAGCCCATTTGAAAACACCAAACAGCGCGTCCCCCCACCTCCCCCCCCCCCAAAAAAAAAAAAAAAAAAAAAAAGAGAGAGAAAAATAAAATAATACATAAAATAGAATACAAATCATTCTGTAGGTTAAAAAAAAAAAAAAAAAAAAAGAGAGAGAAAAATAACAATAATAATAAATAAATAAATCATTCTGTAGGTTAAGCTCTTACAGGGCCTACTTACAAAATCATTTCAAATTATTTTAGACATTGAATTCTACAATTTCACATTAAAAAAAAATGCTATTCAACTAAATAGGTGAAGAAAATTCTTGGGTCAAAGATGTGGCCTAAATATTATTTTGTAAAGTTCTTGGTTTCATAAAACTTAAACATAAGACTCACCTCTTAATTTGGCGAAGCTTAAGTCATACACATGGAAACATCAAAAAATAAAATCAATGTTAGCCTTTACAGAGTAGGGATGCATGATATATAATAAAAAGAGCAAGATAAGAAGCTGTGAACAGTAAAGAGAGAGAAGGAAGATGAGAAGAATAAGAAAAATTTTCTATTATTTACCAAGATATTAATTTTCAAATCATACATGTTGCTTTCACTAGATGCTTTCTCTTTGATTTACAATGGTCATCACCATTATCATTTCTTTTTCTTTTTTGTTAAGTGTTATCAATTTTTGTGTTTGCCTCATACCAAAATAATCAGCACAAAACTTACTTCACAATCTCATAGGCGTCCTCAACTGTGTACCGCTCCCACTTTGTATATGAACCTTTCCACAATTTTGGATATGTTGGTATTTCTAACGGAAATGACTCCTCATCAATAATGTGCCAATGAAGGACATTCTACTGAATGTAATTTCCAATGTCAGCATTACATGCAGAACAGTAAAATAAAAAAAAATATGGTAAAAATGAAGTCCATGCTTCGCTTTTTAGTGATGAAATACAAAGCTCTCAAATGGATAGCATATCTTACAAGTTTAGCATATGACATTGATTCAATTATCTGCTTAATGACATTAATCGGTAAATAATGCCTGGACGTATCTGCAAAAGTATGGATCACAGAGGAATTTAATAGCATTTCAGGACAAATCGATATTGGCTGCAATAATGTTTTCTTTCACTGCAGAAGAAATAAGGCTCACCAAGCAAAAGTCCACGAAATGCAAATCTTGGTTGGTCTTGAATGTACCATGGTGCCTTGTAGATTTGTACAGATTTAGTTCCATAATCAAATGTACATAATTGGCTGAATGTCTGAAAAACCATTGAAAAGAAGATTGAATGAAGAAAAGTGACCTGCACAACTAAAACCACTCAAGAGCTCATAAATATCTCATAGCAGTTAGTTGCATTTTTGGAAACTAGACTAGCTTCCACATCCAAAACAATTGCAAGCATACAGCTTACGAAGTACACAGAATAATTGCTCACAGACCTACCAGAAAAAAGTACATAATAAAGTTCTCGAAATTTAAGTCCCCAACATCTAATGCTTTCTTATTATTTAAATGCTTATCAATTCACATATAATGAAGAAAAAAAATTTAGCGTTGGCACCATTAAACTAGCTCTAGCTCAACATCATTAAACTAGCTCAACATCTTTTGCTTCTCTATCCTGTTATTAACATTTATAAGGATAAGGATCTGTATTATCTCACAAATTTCTGGGAGTTGGCTGAGTCAGCTGCAAATTAAGCCAGAAAGGAGGTATGGATAGTATGCAGAAAGGTAAAAGAAACAAAATCAATGCAAAGAAACCAATATCACAATTTCTATCCATTAATACACAACACTGCCTCATATGAAATATTAAACTCTATTCTCGCTTTGCCACTTTGTTCAGGTCTGTGACATGCCAAATAGTTTTGTGTATACAACAGGTTGGTATTCACAAGAATTCTTCTACTCTATTTCTTCCCATAACTTGTAAGACATTTTACACACGGTTATAAATAAAAAGCAAAATGGCCAAATCTTTTCAGTAGCTATTTTGCGGTTCTGACAACATAATAGCAAACTGTCCATTTACACAATATAGCCTATTTGTTTGTTATAAGAAATCTGGTTGACAACACCAATGGAAACAACTAATTCGCAACAACTGTTCCAAGGAGACAACAATTTGCTTAGAAAATTCTTCATCTTCAAACCTTATTATCATGGATTAAACCGTTAGCAATGACACCACCCCAACTGACAGAAAGCTTTAGGCCCAGAACAAGGACTTGAATGGAGGTCAACAGGTAAGAGAGAGAGAGTATTTGGCACCCCTCTGGTTCTTAAGTTCACAAAAACCCACATATACATGAAAGTCCACAATATAGAAATAAATATGTAGAAAAACCCATTATAGAAAATTTAAAAAAAAAAAAAAAAAAAAAAAAAAAGAAAAACCCATTATAGAAAATTAAAAAAAAAAAAAAAAAAAAAAAAGAAACATTCACAAGCTGATTTAAAAAAAAAAAAAAAAAAAAAAAGAAACATTCACAAGCTATTTACATGTAGAAATAAATATGCATGGTACTACTTTATTGTGCAATTCGCTGATAGTCATAAATACCTCCAACCCTCGCAGTGCGCCATAGACAGTGTTTGCCTACAAAAAAGAAATATATATCCATATGAACATTATTTGCCTTCAAAGAAGGGAATAGCAACATTTCATAGATGAAAGGCACGATTAAACTTAAAATCCACAGGTTGACAACTGAACCAAATATATAGCCCATTTTAGACTTTGTGAATAAAGAGATTTTTCTTTATTATAAGAACATACTAAAGCCCACATCTTAGTATTAAAGAAATATAAGTGAAACCAAGTGATGCATCCCATGAGAAAATGAAGAGTTGAAAATGGCAAATTAGCCGAGACAAATAGCATCATTAAATAACAAAATCAACAACAAAAAAAAGTACATTTGGGTTTGCATCTGATCATGGAAACAACCCCACAAGAGTTTTAAGTCCAAATCTTTTACCTCAATTGTTGCCTCTGCAATAATCGACTGCCCATCATTCTTATCCACAAATAGTGTATAACTCTCATCGACCCCAAGTTGAAGCTGAAAATAACCAAAAACCCAAAAACAAAAAAAAAGTCAAAATTCACTGAATTAAAATATAAAACTGGAAAACCAATTCAGAATGAAAAATAAAAATAAAAAACCTTTATTCACTTACATCCTCGTTACCAGAATGAACCACAATTTTCAATTTACTAATATCATAATCCGATTTATATTTAAACCTCTGAAAAACAGAAAAACTATTAGTGTGCTTGAAGATAATCCTCTTGTATCTTTCAAACGCCTCTTTAACGATTATAGAGCTTCCTCCATTGCCACTGACAGCAAGCGTGAGGGCGGGGTCAATTGAGAGGGTTTGATTTCCGGAAGTGAACTCCGACGGCAGAGGCCAGACATAAGTGAGCGTGTCATCGAGTCCAAAGGCGAAATTCAGCCGTATAATTGCGAAGATTGTGAGAATTATTAGATATTTCAGTGACCCTAAGGACATAGTGGAGAAAAGAAAACACAAGACGAAGATGCAGAGGCAGAGTTAGAGAGAGAATTGTTGAAAGTAAGTGAATGAGTGTTGAATATACAAATGATTCTGTTTTTACAGTTAGGTGGATGTCTCCTTTGCGCTGTCAAGGCAAGGGAACGTTGACGCTACCGTGTTAACTGTAATTGAATTAAGGAAAAATTATTATTTGAATTTGACAAAATTAAAATTTTTTTTTTTTTGACATTACAAAATTAATTTTGTAATGTTCGATAAAAAAATATTATGAAATTTTATTTTTGCCTTACTATATGGCCCATCCTTCAAAAAAAAAATATTGATTTTCAGTTAAATTTTAATAAATAAAAATAAAAATACCCTTAACTATCCCCTCATCTTCTTCCCTTTGTCCCCTCATCTCTAAAGAATACCTTAAATCTTATAACGGTATTAACACTTTTGTTCTATTGCTCCCACCAATAAAAACCTCTATAAAAATATTGTCTAAAAAAAAAATCAAAGCATATATATACACACAGGAACGAGAGACACTGAAGCTTGTGGATTACAAGTGTAGGACCAAAGAATAGAAGGGAGCATTTTAATTTTGTAGGTGGCCGAACAGAGAATTGAGTTATAATGAGTAGTCTTGGGCTGCATCTGTCCCAATTTGTGATAGAATAGTCTTGGATTTAAAAGGGGAAAGAGAGATTAGAATATTCAGTTGTAGATTTTGATTTTGATTTTGTTGTTAAGGCCATTTTCATTTTGGTTCTGATTTTTATTTTTGATTTTAACATCTTGGTTCTGATTTCATTTTGCCACTGGTGGTGATTTCAGTGGCTTTTCCAATTTTGATTTTTGTTCCAAGAGAAAAAATGAAAGTGCAAACATGGAAGGGAGAGATAAAGTTATGGATGAATAGGCTTTTAATGGTTGAAGCAATAAAATAAAAGTAAGAACAAAATAGGACACAAGGAAGAAGGGAAACTTATAGATTTAGTCCCCGAATCTTTCAAAATTTTCTATTTTGATGTTTGATTGAAAAAATTCTGCAATTAAGTGTTCAAATCATTTAAAATTTTTCAATTAAGTATTTATCTCCTGCATAGACAGCCGGAATCGCCATTAGAATGGACGGCTAAGACCCATAAAACAGTAGTAAACATGCTCAGTAGGTTGAAAATGAGTGAACCATGTAGGATTCATGTGAGATGCACATGTTTTTGAGATAGAAATCACTGAGTTATCCATTGCTCATCCTCCACATCTTGGCACCACCCTCTTTCTCTCTCAGGCTCTCTCTCTCTCTCTCTCTCTCTCTCTCTCTCAACACTTCAAATCAAAGCTTCACGCATAACAAAAATAATCCAAAGTTTATTTATTTCCTTTACTAATTTTCATAAACTAAAATTTGAATTAATTTCTTTAAAATTAAAAAAGAATAGAAAATCAACTTCTTTAAACTTGATTAGCGATTCAACTCAAAACACACATATTGATTAACAATTCTTAAACCATAATCAGAAAATACCAAAAACACAGTTAGAGAATCAACTAAAATACAAACTAATTAAAATTTTCTTTAAAATCAACTAAAAAAATAGATAATCAGAAAATTTGAAATAAATAAATAATAATCTTTTGAATTCAACTCTACAATCATCAAACCATAAGCATTTCATTTTATTATTAGATATTCAATTGATAAACAAGGTTGGATTTTTCTTTCCTTGCGCTTATTCATCCGCAGGAAAGGGTGAAAAAAATTAGATTATGTTGCTATCAACATGAAATCCCCATCTGAATCTGAAAAGGAAAGTCCATATGAGCCAAAGAAACAACTGAGATTATCTCAAATAATGTAACTCCAACAATTTGCAAAATCCAAACTAAGCATCAATAAATACAACGCATCTCAGTTCTAAAATCAAATCTGTTAGAGCCGATTTTTCAAATGTTATCGTAGAGATCACCATAAACTTTAGAAAACTAAGATTTGCAGAAAGCCTTCAATATATAACAATCCTAAGATAGCAGGAGAAAACCTCAAATGTGTTTTTTGATAGCGCGGCTAAGGTTGAAGCAAGGCAATGTTAGACATCAGCTCTGATACCAGTTTTTGGGCATCAGCTCTGATACCAGTTGTTGGGCATCAGCTCTGATATCACTCGTTGGGCCCTTTCAACCAAGTAAGAGAAAATTAATGCAGCGGAAAAATAGAAATAGGACACACAGAAATTTACGTGGTTCACCCTCAACTGTTTAGGGCTATGTCCACGGAACAAACTCCGAATCATTCTTCCACTATTAAAAAATAGTTGGTATACAAAGAGAGTAATACAAAAATAGTTGCACTCAAAGTGTTTCCCAAAAACACCCCAAAATAATTTTTTCACTATTTTTCTCTCCCCTAGTTTTAGGAAACCCTTCCTAAAACTAGACACTCTCTCTACATTTTTTTTTCTTCTTCTTCTGCTGTGTGTGTTGTGCTGTGCTTAAATGAGCTTCGTCTGCCTCCTTTTATAGGCAGTTCAGTGAATGAGTCGTGTATAACTCTTTTACGTCTTTATACTTTGTCAAAGAAAAATTGCCTAACTTTTCTTCTTTTTCAAATAGCACGTTTTCCTTTTTTTTCTTTTCAAAGCGGGTGGGTCCCACATGTCGGAGGGACCCACAATAATTCTCCCCCTCCGACAACGTGATGGGACTCTCCATTCTTGGTGCTTTGACACACAGCTCAGACTCCACATTTTGCCTCAATTGTTGACAGGGTAACACACTTCTGTAATCTTGACTGCCACGACACGGCTCCCCCTGCAAATGTGATTGGATATCATGAAAATCCATTTCACTGCAGTCCAATGTTCCAATTGTTGACAGGTAACACACTTCTGTACATCTTGACTGGACCACGACACGGCTCCCCTGCAAATGTGAATTGGATATCATGAAAATCCATTTCAGATCAACTGCAGTCCCAATGTCCTACTTTTCCAGGATTTAAAGAAAACCGACTCATACTCCACTGAGTGAGCAATATCTGCCGTGCACTAAACCCATGACATTCATCAAGCTTAAACTGCTGAATGCATATGGCAATATTTTCCTTTCCTATCCTTCTCTCCATCCCGTAAGGCAACTTGTTTAGAACTCAATTTTAAAGTGAATTAGTAAGAGGAATAACTAACCGGTTTTAGCGTTTTCCATTCTAAACCTTTGAAAGTACTATTCTCAATGACTTCTCCTTAATGAACCATAATTTCTTGGCTCTTCGATCTTCATGCCAAGAATTTGCTTTCCTGGTCCCAAGTCTTTTCATAGCAAAAGACTTACATAGCTATTTCTTCAAGCTAGTAATTCTGACCAACAGTCACTATATCAACCACATAGAGCAAAAACAATGTAGTCATTATCAGAGAATTTCTTCATAAAAACATAGTGATCTGAAGTAGTCTTTCTGTAGTCTTGCTCCCCCATAACAGACTCAAACTTCTTGTACCATTGTCTCAATGCCTGCTTCAAGCCATACAGGTAAACTTGGCCACGATTCCGGAACCGGCGGTTCCGGTTCTAGAAAAACTGGAACCGGAACCGAACCGAAAAGGTCCCGTTTCGGTTCCGGTTTGGAACAATCTGGTTCCGGTTCCGGTTCCGGTTCCGATCCGGTTACAAAACCGATGATTCCGATCGGTTTTCCGGCGAATCGCATAATTTTAAATTTTAAATTTTGAAGGCGAAAGGTCCCCGTTTCGGTTCCGGTTTGGAACAAATCTGGTTCCGTTTCCGGTTCCGGTTCCGTCCGGTTATCAAAACCGATGATTCCCGATCGGTTTTCCTCCGGCGAATCGGCATAATTAAATTTTAAATTTGAAGGCCGGTTTAAAAAAAAAATTATTTGAACATAAAATTAAAAATCACCCTAAAAAATTTTAAAATTTTCTGGAAGAACCGGTTCAAAAAAGATTTATTTGAACATATCAAAATTAAAAATTACACCTAAAAATTACAAAAGTACCTTTTTCAATTAAATTTATTTTTTTAAGGACGTTTCAATTGGTTGTAGTGGTTGAACATAATTATTTTTTTTAAAAAAAATTTAATAGACTTTTTTATTTTTAAGTTTGAACATAATTTACCCAAAAAAAAAAGGCTCTCGAACTTAATTTTTTTTGTTTTAACCAAAATTAAAACCCGTTACGTAATGCCTAGTATCCTCTTGGGTTTTAGAGGAATCACAGCCCACGTATTTCTTACTTACATTTATTATTTACCAATTTCACCCCTTTTACTATAATGTTGTGCTATTTTGCCAGATAGCCCCCGGTCGGTTGATGTATTCACCGAGTTGAGGACCCATCCCGTATAAATCAACGTATAAAATCTTTCATTTTTCTTGTTTGGATTTTCCTTGGGCCTCTTAAGTTTCGGCTTTGGGTCCAAATCCATCCATGCATGAGCCTTGTTGCTTTAATGATCGGGTGTCATACCGAAGGATAGTGTTTCCATCAGTAACCATGTTTCCTCTTTGGGACTAAAAGCTTTGTCAACCGCCACAGTGGAGACCGGAGCTGCTAAAAATTAAATTTGTTTTGCAAGTAAAGAAAGAATTGAAAAAGTATTTGCGTGACGACTCCACCAATCTAAAATTGGAAAATCTGTATCTGCATAATCATTACCAAACTCAAAAGAAGTTGTTAAATAATTATCAAATTCAGAAATAGAACTGGATTTCTTTGTTCTTTTTTGTCTTTGTAATAAAACTTGTTGAGCAACACCAACACCACTTACCCTTTCTGTTGGAAATTATGGAATATTAGATTGAGAAGAAGTAGAAGTAGAAGTAGATGAAGTAGAAACTTGAACAAATTCATTATATAATTGCATAATATTTTGTTTGTTATAACTTCCGTGCATTACTCAATTATATTAACCAATTACTTATTCTACATCAAGATTTAATACGCATAAATATAGTCAAATAACTCACAAAACATCCAATTCCTACATCTAGGATCAAATAGCAAAGCAACAAGATAAAGTATGTGGTATAATTTTAAAAATAAGCAAACATTTTTTCTTTTTCAATTGAATAAAATACAATCTTTTAATAAAATCATACATTTTGAAATTCTTGAGTCGCAGTAACATGATTAACTACAGCATAGGATAAAAATAAAGTTAGATGTGGATAATTAACCCCCACTAAATTTCTAGGTAGCCATCATTAAAAAATTTTAAAATATCTAAAATTTTTGCACAAATCTCCCAAATTTTGTGGATATAGAGATTAATATCCTCAATATTATTAGTAACAAAAAAGCAATAATTAATTACTTTATAGAAAAAGACCGTTAGTATTCATATGTTGATTCAAACGAGTTGGGACCAATCCCTCCGGAAAAGCGTTTTTGGTCTTTTATTATTTTTTCTTTACAAAATTTAGCCCACTTTTCGATCACTTGGGGAGTGTCCTATAAATATGACATAGCTTTTTTTAATTGGAGAAATAAAAGAATCAAGAATTTTTAAACCATCTGTACACATAAATTTAAAACATAGCATGCACATCTTATATGAAAAATATTTCACCAACGCAATAATTGGTTGACAAATTTTTTATAAGTTCAATAATTGATCTAAGTATTTGCAGAGCATTATCAAATGAGAAATGAAAAATTTTTTTTGTTCAACTTATAATTCATCTAAAATTGAAAACCAATTACTCTCTATAAATATTATTTGCAGTATGTTATCATTCAAAAACACGAAAACACAATAATTCTCTTTTGAATTTTTTTCCAATCACATCAATCCAAGTGACATGTAATATCCCATATAAGAATGCATTGCCAATGGATCACCTCCAAACATCACACAAATGAAACACCACGAATTTTCAATTGAGAAAATAAAAGCCTCTACTCTTTTTTTTTTTTTTTTGTTTCCCTTTATTATATAAAGAAATAATAAGTTCGTTTTTACAGTATTGTTCTTAAGCGTACTCTTCTAGCAGAAGGATTTAAATGTTTTTTTGACAATAATTAATTAAACCTACTTTTTTCACCAAAACTAAATCAGATAAATGTTTCAATAGAAATACATTTTTAATCATTTTTGCTAATTCTTCTTTTTATATTTTTTCAGAATATTTAAATAAAGAAAGGTTAGAAGCGTACCCGGAAATTTGTTGTTGAGACCGATCAACTACTATTTTTGTTGGATGTTTTGCCTCCAAATGCTTCCAAAATGATCCATAGCCGTCCGCTTATTTAAATTTATAAGATTTTCCACAATAATTGCAAATTAATTGCAAATTATATCGTACATTTTCTCACCTTTGAATTTTTTTGTGAAATGAATGGAGAATATGTCGGAACTTTATCTTGCTCTTGTAACAATTTTTGCTCGTAGCTCTTGCTCTTGCTCTTCATCTTCTTAAAATTGCTCATTAAATTCGGATTCTTGAGTTGGAATATCCAAATTTTCATTTGGAAAACCCTCAAAATTACATTGGTCGGGAATCATATCATAGATGTCGTTTGTAGGGATAGATGATTCTCCAATTTTTCCCTTGCCCTTACCCGAATTTGAGTTTCCTCCACTTTCCCCCCTTCTTGCCTTACCCGAATTTGAGGTTTCCTCATTGTCCCATATATATGAATAATAAAATATAATATTGGAAAATTGAATAAAAAAAATTTTAAAGAGCCCAAAATTACTTAATTAAGAGAGATTGTAGAAACGTAGAGAAAATAAATGAATAATATAGGTAGAGTGAGTATATTGTAGAGAGGTAAGTAGGAGAGAGTTGAGATTTCTTTTGTATGAATTCGGTTAAATAAAATGAGGGTGGTTTATAATAAATCCAAAAAATTATTTTTCCAAAATACCCTTTGAAACTAGCCGTTATGTAGCCGTTTATGGTTGTTGGCGGGGTAATTAAGAACATTTCACAGCAAACAAATTTTAAAAAAAATAATAAGCACGGTCTGAACAGTTACAACTGCTAGAACCTGCCGTTTCGAACCGGGCGGTTCTACCTTCTAACCGGCCGGAGAACCGACGGTTCCAGTCCGGTTCCAACCGGTTCTCTGGAACTGCCGGTTCTGGTTCCTAATTTTCTGGAACCGAAACCGAACCGGAATTTTCCGGTTCCGGTTCGTCCCGGTTTCGGTTCTCACCGGTTCCGGTTACGGTTCCGGACCGGTTCGAACCGACGGTTCCGGTTTTCGAAACCGTAATATGGCCATGTTTACATACAGGCTCTTCTTCAGTTTGCAAACACGATCCTCTTTTTCTACGAAACCCTCTGACTGCTCCATGTATATTTCTTCTTCCAAATCTCCATGTAGGAAGGTAATCTTTCCATCCATTTGCTCGATTTCCAGTTCAAAACTGGCAGCCATTCTGAGCACTGTTTGAATGGATGTCATTTTCACAACTGGTGAAAAGATCAAAATCAATACCCTATCTTTGATTGAATCCTTTCACAACCAGTCTAGAAACCGCACGTTCTAGCTTGGAATCGTGGTTGGGACTGTGTTCTTCCCTCTTATCCTGGGAGCTGTGTTCTTCCTGCTTGATCCTGAACACCCACTTATTCTTCAAAGCTTTCTTGCCTTTGGGTAACTTCACCAGCTCAAATGTTTCAACCTCATGCAAGGACTTCATTTCATCTTGCATGGCTTCAATCCAGTTCCTCTTATGTTCATTTCCATAGCTTCTTCAAAGCTTTTAGGTTCTCCCCCATCAGTCATCAGTACATACTCATTGACTGGATATCTAGTAGATGGTTGTCAAACTCTACTAGATCTTATTCACGTTTGAGAACCTTTTCGGTGCTGGTGGTTGAATATGAACTCCATAATCCTCATCTGGTTCATTCTGATTAGGAATTTCTAGATTTTCTAACTCTGGCACTTGTTCTTGTGGAACATTTTCCTCATCTACAATTTGCCTGTGTTCTATTGGAGGGACTCTCTGTATGTCTGTTGAGTCTTCATCAAATCTATTGGCACTCTGCTTCAATAGTCTGATCTTCAACAGATACAACATCATGATTTCTTATAATCGTCTTCTGGATTGGGTCATAAAACCTATAGCCACATTGGTCTTGGCTATAGCCAATGAATACACACTGTCTATAAGCCAATGAAATCACACTGTCTAGTCCTTGAACAAAGCTAGGCCGTTCAATCCTTCCGGGATATGCACGAAGGCTTGTAACCAAACACTTGCAAATGATCAGGACATTCTTTTCTAACATACTCTCTCTAATATCATACTGTAGAGGGAAACAGGTGAACGATTAAAACCTGCTGTGAGAAAGCTTCCACCAAAATCTTTTAGACAACTTTGGCATGTGAGAGTAGACATCTGACTCTCTCCATCACAGTTCTATTCAATCCTCTCGCCAACTGTTACAATTGCGGTCGGCGTCTCCGTGGAGGTGTCGTTTGATGTCAGAATGCAATGCTTCCCGTCTGTAGAAGCATCAAATGGCCTAGTGTATTGTCCTACCATTATCTGTCTGATACACTTCAGCATCTTGCCTGTCTATCTCCTCAACCAGATGTAGAAGACTTCAATGTCGTATACCCAGGTCTTTCTAGAATGGTTCCATCGATAAATAGTCACACAAATAATCGATTTACACCATATGACATGCTCAATGGTCCACACAAATCGAATGAATCAAGATTAATACCATTCCTTCAATTGCCTAGCAAGGAGGGTAATCTTGAAGCCACTCTCTATAGCTTTCCCCATATGAGACGAACGAATCAGACACTTGTCTAGGGTGAACTTCAATCCAATCTGGTAAGTACGTATCATTTTTACACCGACGTTTTTCTTTCTTACTCCATGTGGCGTAGTCCGTTTATTGCCAACAATTCAAAGTGGTCTACGTATTCTCCCGCTAACACTCAAGTGTTTAGGAGCGTTTCGCATGCATCACGTACAGCTTTCGGTCTTTAAGCTACCACAAATAACCTTTTGGTGAGCTTTCACTGACATTTCTGAATGTGGCTACAGAAACCTTCCATCCATCAAACTCTCTGCCAACCCGAGATTGGTGCATACTCAAAAGCCCAATTCCTCATCAGTCTTCTCTTATCCGGTTTTAGTTCAACTAAACACAGGCAAAATGCATTTTAATTACCGATAAAGGCGAGATTCTCATTCTCCATAGATGGTAATCCAGCCATTTAGGGACTGATCATTTGCTGTCCATTTTGCCCACTTGGTGCAGCCAATCATCAACCAACAAAAACCGTATAACTGAACAGTAGTTATACGTTAAATGTGACCATGCACAGTAAAACAGTATATCGAAGTAGTAGCTGTATGCATTAAAGTAACTGTACACGGAATATACTATGCGTGAAATAGTGCTGGGCTAAGTAACGCAATAGTCCTGTTCACTATCCATTCTGAGTTACTATTTAAACTAATTCATAAAACTAAGTCCAGTTCTGGCAACGTCTTTCCCGAGCGGACAACACTCATGACTCGTCGTAATTTTTCTCTTCAACCAATGGTATATTTATTTTTCAATAAAATATACCATGGAATCCGTACCACCTATCCGTGACTGGCTGGACCTGCCAAAAACCTTCGGCATTTGATAACCCTTTTAGGCATAGCTCTGTTACCCAGTTTGTTTGGGCAATCAAGCTCTGATACCACTTGTAGGGCTGTCCTTTCAACCAAGTAGAGCAAAATTACGCACCTTCACGAACAAAACAGATGGACCACACTAAAATTTATGGTGGATTCACCCCTCAACTGTTTCGGCTAGCGTCCACGAACAAACTCGAATCATCTTCTACTATTAAAAAATAGTAGGTATATACAAAGAGAGTAATACAAAAATAATGACAACTCGAAATGTTTTCCAAAACACCCCATAATAATTTCTCACTAATCAAAAACACCCCATAATAATTTTCTCACTATTTTTCTCTCCCCTAGTTTTAGGAAACCCTTCCTAAAACTAGACACACTCTCTCTATATTTTTTTCTTCTTCTTCTTCTGCTGTGTGTGTGTTGAGCTGTGCTTAAATGAGCTTCGTCTGCCTCCTTTTATAGGTAGTTCAGTGAATGAGTCGTAACTCATTCACATCTTTATACTTTGTCAAAGAAAAATTGCCTAACTTTTCTTCTTTTTCAAATAACACGTTTTCTTTTTTTTTTTTCAAAGCAGGTGGGTCCCACATGTCGAAGGGACCCACAACAGGCAAGGGTATAATGTAAACAAGACCGTACAATTGCTAGGTTTGGGATCTTTCTGCATCTTTTCATTTGCTGCTTGAAGGAGATAAAGATAAAAAGAGCAAGTTATTAATTTCAAACTCTCAAATCACATGATGTGTGCAGGAGTCTATGTGTCTCACTCATTTTCAGCCAACTCAACATATTTATTACTTTTTCATGGGTCTGGTCACCCTAATGGCAATTTTAGTTGTCCACATGAGCTATAAATACTTAATTGAAAATTTTTAAGTGGTTTAAATACTTAATTGCAAAACTATTCCGATTAGACACCAAAATAGAAGGTTTTGAAAAGTTCAGACACCAATTTTATAATTATCCCATAGGAAGAACAATAGATTTTTTAAGGGTAATTTTGTATTTTTATTGAAATTTAATGAGAAAATCAATATATTTGAATAGAAGAACCATATGTTAGATAGACATACATAGGCATGACCATCATGGTTCAACTTTTAAACCGAAGTTAAATTGAAATCAAACCAATTAAAATCGAAATTAAATTGCATCAATGATTTCTTATTCCAAACCATTATTGAAACTTTGAACTTAAAGTTTAGTTCCAATTATTTATTTTGATGGTTCCGATTTGAAACCGTGAAAAAATATTTTTAAAAAAATTCTGAATTTGTATTTTTATTAGGAAAAAAACTCAATTTACCCCCTCAACTTGGCATGGATTTCCCTTCATATATTCTGAAATTTTTATCAGTTTGTGTTATTGATAAATTCTCATTTTTTCTTCTAAATAGCAGCCCAAAGGATGTCATTTCTTTGAGCGGCACAATGAGAAGATAAGTGAGAGGGCTGTGAATGTCATAAATGATTTGAGGGCAAATTTTTTGACTGTCAATGAAGGCAATGCACATTCCTGTCAATTGATAAGGGTATGGAGGTTGAGATGCAAGCTGTGTTATGTGATTTGTATGAGTCGAAGGTAGAATTTAATAAGCTCATGGGAAAAGTATTTTGGCTATGGGTTGGCCTTGGGTTAATATTGGTGTTTTTCACTTTGCTCTATTATAGGAGATATCTGTAGAGCATGTCTGACCTGTGCTTAGCTACTTTTTATGCAATTTGTTGATGTGCATTGCTAAATATTTTGTTTTTGTTGCAATGTAGTTAGATGCAGTTTGGTTCCTCTGTAATATTGAATTTTGATTTCAATGGGAATGAGAAATATTAGAAGTGTTTTTATCAAATCCATAACATAGCACTATTAACAAGTAAAAAAGGCATGAAAAACAAATAAATTGAATTACAACCTATAATGACATAACACAAAAACTTGACAAATAATATTCTTTGCTCATTGTTCCATCATTGTAACCCAAATAACAAAAAGTACTTGTTGCAGTACTAACAAAAAGAAGTTGCTACTACATCTGTATTTGTAACCCAAATAATAAAAAGAGACCTATTGCAACAATAACAAAAAAAATAGTTGTTGTCTATTTAATCTATATAACTCCATAACCAAAATGACCAAAATATCATTTGCAACTTATTCCATAAAAAAACTGCAGCTGCCAAACTAAAGTATAAAATGAAATAAAATTATATAAAATCTTTAAGACAAACAAAAACAACAACAATTGCTAAATAACTTCAATTCTTCATGGCTTCCATGAGGCATGATTGGCTGCATTTTTCCCTTTGAACCCTTTGCGTAGTCTGCTGATTGTTGGCGTCTGCAAATCACCATCAATTGAAGCACTATTTGTAGGATTGTTTCCTGTTATAGTACTTTCTTGTGTTTAAATGTTTTCTCCTTCTCTACTTGGCATTTGAGTGAACTGAGAATGCTGAGATGAGGTTGTAGAGGCCGAGATGTTTGAAGATCTTGCATTTGATGAGGCTTACATATTTGTTCTTCTTGTTATATTCCCAACTGCTCTTTGTTGTTGTTCAGACAATTGTCTTGCAATGACACATGGAGAACCATTCCATTGAAGGCCAGGTGCCTGAAAATCTCCATATCTGGGATTTTGATCATATATGTTCATAGGGAGGTCTAATGTAACCTTTCTTTGTTTTTTAGCAGGAATTGGATTTGAAGACCTCAAAATCATCTCATTCCACATGCTAGGCTATTTTTAATAATAATGAAAATCAATAATATACTTTGTATCAAAATAAAGTTTAAAGCCAAAAGTATTTCACTTACATTCCATTGAACAGCTCTAGTAACCTCATCATGGTGAAGCCCAAGGCCAAAATTACCCTTTCTCTTCTTGTTGAATTTATTAGTGCTTGTTGGATCAGCCTTTTCCTTTCCCTTTTAGAGCCACGGGGTGGATTTGTAGGTCTCATAAGGCCATGGGAAATTGGTTCTTCAATATGAATACCACCCAAATTTTAGTTGGGAGCAACATTTCTATCATCTGCAATGTTTCTTTTTCCCTGTATAAAACAAGTAAATCAATGCACTAAGCATACAAAGTTCATAGACATTATCAAGCCAATAAGTAACTAAGTTCCTTCTCCTTATTATTTTGTTTTTGGAGAAAATGTGCAAATTGTTGAATGACATTAGGATCAAAGGGGGAGGTTCCTCTGTCTTGTTCAGATGTAACCTGCCAAAAAAATGCAAAAAGAAAAAGTTTACACCCTTTCTTACACCCAAAAAAATGCAAAAAAAAAAAAAATGCAAAATGTTTTTTAAAACCAATATTTCATCATATCCATCTGCAAATTAAAAGTGAAACAAAATGAGACTCACATTTGCATTTGGATTTGCATCTGCATTGGCAATACCTTTATTTTTACACTCTTTCTTGTTATGGCCTTTCTCCTTGCACTATGAGCATGTCATCTGCACACCTCTCCTAAATAATATACCACTTTTATTTATTCCTCTAGGTCCTTAACCCTATTCATCTTTGGCCTTCCTAGCATTTTAATATCTTCAGGAGGTAGAGTTTGTCTTTTACCTATTATTGGCCATTTGTTTTTTCCCTCTAACTGGCAGCAATGGATAATGGTAAGCCATCAGGAACTTCTCCTTGCTACATAATCAAGAATGTTTCCCTTCTTCAAGTACACAACACATATACTGTGTGGACATGGAATTCCATTGAGATCCCATGATCTATAAGTATATGATTTTGTGCATGTCAACTGAGTGTCTATTATTGCCTTTAGAAACCTCATATCCATTTTTACCTTTAAACTCAACATGACACTTAAAAGCCCTAAGCATATTCCTCTCAAGTTTCTCTATTGCTGCAGGACTCACATCACATATTCATTTTTCAACTTCTCTTACTCTTTCAATAATTCTTTTCATCAAAACACTCTAATGTCTTCAAGTATAGTTATAATATGTTTAGTCCTATACCCCAATATATTACCATTAAATGATTCGCACATGTTGTTGTCTACACAATCTGATTTGCTTCCAGTAGTGAAATAAGCCCTACACCATTTAGGAGGAGGGTAGTTTAGCAAGTCACCAACACTACTAGGGGCCAAAGCTTCAAGACCCTTCAATTGATCTTCAAATTCTTGCCAATAAGTACTTTTAGAGCATATCCAAAACTATCTCCTTAGTTCACTCCCCTTCCACTTCCTTTGCCATTTGTTGAATATGTGCATTGCACACATCTATGATCAGCATTTGTTAATTGTGTCTTCATAGTATCAATTAGTCCTTGTGAATTACATAAGCAATTAGTAAATGTTATTTTCCATAATTATTTGAATGTGTAAAGGAAGTTATACCTTTTGCATGTCTTAAATAATTACTAAATCTATGCAATCTGCAATCTTCAATTTCAAGATCTTATTTTATTTGATTTAAGAACTAGTTGCAAGTTGTAGTGTTTTCTACTCCAACAATAGCCCAAACAATGGGGTATTATTGCTCATTAGCATCCCTACCAACAGCCATTAGCAACTCCCCCTTACAGTTAGTTTTCAAGAAGCACCCATCAACTCCTATAATTGGCTTACACCCTGCCTTCCAACCCCTCTTGATTGCATCAAAACACACATAAAATGCCTCAAATTTCTTTGCTTCCTTATTTGAATGCACCAATATTATACTGTCAAGATTGCTTAACCTAAGCTCTTCTACATAGTCCTCCAACATTGCATATTCTTATTTGAAGTCACCTTCAAATTCTACTTTCAACTTCTTCTTAACCCTCCTTGTCATACTATAGGAAATATGAACTCTAAGAGTATTCATTACATTCTCCATCATATCCTTCAATTTTGTCTTTGGATTCAACCTAAGCATCTCTTTAAAATGACCCACTAGGAATTTAGTGGTAACCCTCTAGTTCACATAAGTCCTAAAACATTTGTGCCTATGATTGTATGTTTTGACAACTATATCTAGAGATGGCAATTTAACCCAACCCAGCGGATACCCGATCTGATCCGATTCAATTTTAGTGGGTTCGAGTAGTGAATAAACGGTTTTGGGACAGGTTCGGATAGTATTTTTACTACCCATAGCGAGTTCTGGTTCAAGGACATGGGTATCCGCTACCCGTTACTCGTTTAATAAATATTCAAAAAATATTTAAACGAATTATTTTTTAAATAAAAAATTATATGTACACACTTTTTTAATTATAATTAATGTTATAATTATTTAATATTTATATTATATTTTTTATTAAGTCAAAATAAATAATTTTATAATTTTTGCTTATTTTTATTTTAAAAGAATTGAAATAAAAAAAAATATTTTTAATGCTACACGCGATGAGCGAGTTTCTGGCTAGAGGATCAATGGTATCGGCGTACCCGTATACTCGTTGTAATAAATATTCAAAAAAGTATTTAAAACGGATTATTTTTTAAGATAAAAATTAGTATGTACACACTTTTTTAATTATGAGATTAATGTTATAGATTATTTAATATTTTATTTATTTTTTATTAAGTCAAAAATTATATTTTTTATTAAGTCAAAATAAATAATTTTATAATTTTTGCTTATTTTTATTTTAAAAGAATTGAAATAAAAAAAAATATTTTTAATGCTAAACGAGTTTTTAAATGGGTTCGAGTTTTTAAACGGGTAATTATTATTGGGTTTGGGATGATTCGGGTAGTAAATTTAAATTTTTAAACGGGTGCGAGACGGGTTTGGGTACCTAATTTGTAATCGGGTTTGGATTCGGGTAGTGCATTTTACGCAGGTACCCGACCCATTGTCATCCCTAACTACATCCTTTGAGTTATTATCCGTAAAGACAAACATTTGTCGAGGACATCATCAAATGTGCAAGTAGCCCTCGCTCTATCCTTCTCATTTCTACCAAAATCCCCTCAACTCCTCTTACTACAACATATTTGGTACAAGCCTCTTTAAACTGTGTAGCATTCTTGAACACCATTCCAACAACAAAAGTAGAAAATTGGCAAATTTGGATCATATTCCACCCTCTTTTTTGGTTTCCTCCTCAAGTTTCCATGTCCCTCATCTCTTGACAGCTCTTCTACCTCACCTTCATCATTAGAATCATCACC